>CM062296.1:211717324-212317324 GCA_031216915.1 Pictodentalium vernedei
ATCTTCAAAGGGGTCTACCTGAGGTCACTTTTTACCGGGAATATTATGGTGCGGTTAGGGCCGCAGGCCTGCCCAAGTTACTCTTTTGAAGTCAGGGCTGTGGTTTTATGAACTGTTTTTTCTTAACCCTGCTAGTATTTGTTAAAACCTGTTTTGACTCATCATTTTCACACAGGTAACAATGTTGGGAAGCGGTTTAGTATGCCAAAATGCTCGAAATGCATCCCCACCCACTCTTCCCCCTACAGAATTTCAAATTGCTCTGCGGCTCCTGGGTCAGCATGTTTTTCGGTGTCATTGTGGGGCATGTCACGGTGTTTATGTTCATGGAAGCAGGTGACTGTTTTGAACAAATCACGCGATAATGCCTCAACTGTAGGGCCGTCGCTAGAGCCTTTTAATGGGGGCTGGGGGGGGGGGGTGAGAGCCATCGAAATTCCAACTGGGTAGTGGGGCGCGTTCTTGACGAACTATTAGAACTGTAGATCTTCCTAATTGGGCGAGCACGGTCGCGCCGGGCCGACCATGGTTCGGCCCGACGAGAGAAAATTGTTAAATTTGGCATTCAAAGGAGCAATTTCCTTTCTTCTGGAGGATCAATTCCCACTTCAACATACCCCGAAAAGTTTGTTTTTTTCTGATCAAATAACAAAATTCATCTTTTGAAAATTTCGATTTCCCATTTTACCATTAATATAGAACTTGTTCAGCACAGTACAGAAACACTGCTTCATTTCCCGGGGGTTGCCACGGGGGTATGGTGGTGGTGGTGGGGGGGGGGGGGGGGGGGGGGGGGGGGGGGGGGGCTTATAACACCAATTTAATTGATAACACCCTTGTAAAAAATAACAGTCAGCATTTCAACTTCTAATTTAAAAACAAAAACATTGCAGGAAACATTTTGCCCCACTGGCAGTTTTTGTTCCAGAGCACATCAATTTTCGGTATCCTGAAAATTGGATGAAAACAAAAATGAATAATAATTGACCTGGTAGTTGGGGTATTCCATACATCGACCCATATGCAATAATTTTTTTTTTTTTTTCGTACGTCCTGGTTGACAATGGAGTGGGAGGCAGTTGTCCTGGCTGACAATTGGAGTGGGGGCAGTTGTCCTGTCCACCCACTGGACTGGAGGGCAGTCGTCCTAGCTAATGCACTTGGGGAGTCATCCTAGCTGCCAAATACACTGGGCAATTGTCCGACTGAGCATGTTTGGACGGGGATGTGGGGGGGGGGGGGGGGCACTTGTCCTACAACCTCAATTCTCTCCTATATTCAATTACCACTCATCAAATATAACCTGCTATTGAACATAATTTCTTTTTTTTAATTAGTTAATGTGCTCCTAATCTGTGTGTTGAATAAACATCGCAGTGATAACAATAGAGACTCACATATAGGATTACAACTAGTTTAATGACAAGACATGAATTAGTTGCTCATTGGTGGAGAAAAATGGATCAAAATGAATGCGAAATTAAAAAAACAGTGTCTGAAATTTGGGGGGGGGGGGGGGGGGGGACGGCAAACATTTTTCTAGGGTGTGGGCGCCCACCCCCCTCCACGCCCCCTCCCACCCCACCCCATCCCCACCCCGGTTGCAGGCCTGCGATATCTCTTGCAACGTTTTGCTACTTTGTAGGGTATTCGTCACTGACAGATGAGCAGGGACGTCGCGACAGGAGGGGGGGCGGTGAGTGTGTGTCTACCCCCCCCCCCCCCCCCCAATATTTGTCAAAATATCAGTAGTTGGAAAATCGGAGGGCAAAAATATCAACAGTTGGATATTTAAAACTACTGAATGTATAATACAATTAACTAACAAACATATATTTTTTCCGACTGGAGGGACCACAATGAGGACAAATTCCGACTACCGAGACCTTCGGGTGAAAACCAGGTCGAAGGATTCCAACTGAACATATAACTGCACACGCAGTCTCCACGTTACACGTTTTTTCAACAGCCGCTGAGAGTCTAGGGGAGATAATTTGTGCCTGTGAAATGCTAAAAAAACTTTTCCTAAAAACGATTTTCCAAGCCTTTAAATTAAACCAAATTCAAGCCGATAAACGGGGTGCCCAAGTTACAAAAATAAAAGACGAAAAATATTCGCTAGCCTACGAAACTGTCGGGATAATAGTCGAAAATTTCGACATTTTTCCCGCCTAAATCGGCCCAAATGAAACTTTTTGAGGTATTCTGAAATGGGGATTGACACTCCAGAAGTCAGGAAATTGCTCCTTTTAATGCCAAATTTAACAATTTTCTCACGTCGGGCCGAACCATGGTCGGCCCGGCGCGACCGTGCTCGCCGAATTAGGAAGATCTACAGTTCTAATAGTTTGTCAAGAACGCGCCCACTACGCAGTTGGAATTTCGAGGGCTCTCACCCCCCCCTCCACATTAAAAGGCTCTAGCGACGGCCCTACAGCTGAGGCATTATTGCGTGATTTGTTCAAAACAGTCACCTGCTTCCATGGACATAACACCGTGACAGGTCCCACAATGACACCGAAAACATGCTGACCCAGGAGCCGCAGAGCAATTTGAAATTCTGTGGGGGGAAGAGGGGGTGGGGGATGCATTTCGAGCATTCTGGCATACTAAACTGCTTCCCAACATTGTTACCTGTGTGAAAATGATGAGTCAAAACAGGTTTTAACAAATACTAGCAGGGTTACCCGATGCTGTACGGTAAATTTCTAAGAAAAAACAGTTCATAAAACCACAGCCCTGACTTCAAAAGAGTAACTTGGGCAGGCCTGCGGCCTTGACCGCACCATAATATTCCCGGTAAAAAGTGACCTCAGGTAGACCCCTTTGAAGATCTATAGAGGTGAAAAGAAAAATTGTCATAACATTGGGTGACTCTCCCAACCCCGGCACTTTTTCAATCCTGACTTTTTCAATCCATGACTCCCGGTGTAGAAAAAAAACCATAGCAGAACCAGCTTGTGCACTGTGGGTGGCTCCGTATGCCTTTTTATAGTGGTCATACAGACATACACACAAAATCCACAAGTTTTGCCCCTCCCCAACACCACCACCGGCAATTTTTTAAACCTTTAAGATTCCTGATAAGAAGTCACCACTAGTAGACCCCTTTGAGGACCTATATCAGTAAAAAAACAAATTGGTCATAGCTTTTGGTGCCCCTCTCCGATCCCACCCCTGCACTTTTTACACCTGACAAAGACCTCCGCCATCAAGAAGGCCAATTTTGGGCACTATGGATGGCCCCATATTTATTTCTATAGCAGGCACACAGACAAACAAACATACATACGAAATCCACCATTTTTTGCCCTTCCCCACCCTACCCCACAGAGGCACTTTTTTGAACTGCTCCATTAAATTTTTAAACTTCACGAGACGTTTTCCCGATATGTTGGTTAGCAGTGATGCGGACCGTACCGGACCGCCAATGGTGTTCCGGCCCGGTCCGTTCCAAGAAATAGCGATCCGATATTCGGGCAGGCGGTCCATTTTTTTCTAGATGGACCGGTCCAAGGCAGTCCAATTCGGTGGCACAGGTCTCTCTCTGTTTAGAGTGTGTGTGTGTGTGTCGGGGGGTGGGGGGGTGGGGGAGGGGGGGGGGTGCTACACAATGCGCAGGGCCAACCATGTTTTGGTTCTGCGGGCGGAAAATTTGAAAATGTAAGCTGAAAATACACGATTTCCGCCTATTGCAGCATTGGTCGGACACATAACGCGCAGGGCCAAGCATGGTTTGGCCCTGCGGGAGGAAATTTTGAAAAAGCAACCTGAAAATACGCGATTTTCGCCTATTGCAGCATTGCTCGAACAACATCAGCTGGTATCGGACCTATATATGTGGGAGGAGCGCGGGGGACATAACATGTAATGCCCCCCCCCCCCCCGAAAAACTTTGTGGGGCACCCCCCCCCTCCTCGTCCCCCCCCCCCCATGATCTGCGCCCATGGTCCAATTTAATAGGGTCACCACACCAAACCTACCAGATGAAATACAGGGACCAAGTTACTACCAACTAAATAGTTTCCATGTGCACATAATCCAGATCGGGGTTTATAGAAATAGATGCACAATACACATTGAAATTCTTTGCCGACAAAGGAATTGAATGACAGCTTCTTGTCACCGAATTTGAGCGTTCGCTATTTTGGGAACTTTTTTGTAGAACCGCTCATCGCTGATACCTTCACCCGACACCCGTGAAGGAATCACAGGATGCAGGTGGTTGATTGGTGACAGATTGGCTCAATATAGTTGACAGTTACTTCAAACTTACTCGACTTCAATGTATTCACCGTCTATCAAGATGCAATTATCAGTTTGTGTATCAATTGGGAGAGTGCAAAACTTCCCTTTTCGTCTCCCTGGACCGGTCCCTTGGACCGCCCCGGACCGGTCCAGCGTGCCTGTGTACCAGTACAGCAGGGGCGACCCGGTCCTCATCGGACCGCACCGCAGACCACGCCTGGACTGTTTGCGGTCCGGTCCACAACACTATTGGTTAGCGAGTCATATTTCAATATTAAAACACAACTTGTTTGTAACAGTACAGTAAACAATCAACACTGTCCATTTGACATTTTCATGGTAAAAAATCTTATTTATTTTGCGTGATTACAAAGGGTCGAAAACAAATCGTGTGAAGGGCATACAAAACAATCTCTCAGCGGGATTCTTTGTCTGAAGCTGTGTGCCTGCATCAAGTTTATCTTGCTTTTTCCCCCCAGTTATGTCCCATTGTTCGCGTTTGTAACGACTCAACTGATTGGCTCGTGGAGCGTATTGCATCGTGGGATTTTAGTATCATCCTGAATAATGATGGTCGATACAGGGTAGGACAAATTATTTTAGGTTCATCCTCAATTAATATAGGATGAACCTCAAATATTGATGTCGAACCTGGTTCAACATGAAGCAATAATTATGGTCGATCCAGGGTCGGACAAATTATTTCAGGTTCATCCTCAATTAATGTAGGATGAACCTCAAATATTGATGTCGAACCTGGTTCAACATGAAACAATAATTATGGTCCATCCAGGGTCGGACAAATTATTTCAGGTTCATCCTCAATTAATATAGGATGAACCTCAAATATTTATGTCGAACCTGGTTGAACATGAAACAATAATTATGGCCCATCCAGGGTCGGACAAATTATTTCAGGTTCATCCTCAATTAATATAGGATGAACCTGAAATATTGATGTCGAACCTGGTTCAACATGAAACAATAATTATGGTCCATCCAGGGTCGGACAAATTATTTCAGGTCCATCCTCAATTAATATAGGATGAACCTCAAATATTGATGTCGAACCTGGTTCAACATGAAACAATAATTATGGTCCATCCAGGGTCGGACAAATTATTTCAGGTTCATCCTCAATTAATATAGGATGAACATGAAATATTTATGTCGAACCTGGTTCAACATGAAACAATAATTATGGTCCATCCAGGATCGGACAAATTATTTCAGGTTCATCCTCAATTTATATAGGATGAACCTCAAATATTGATGTCGAACCTGGTTCAACATGAAACAATAATTATAGTCCATCCAGGGTCGGACAAATTATTAATCGCGAACGAGAGGGTCATAAATATTATTTTAGGATGAACCTGAAATAATATAGGATGAACCTGAAATAATATAGGATGAACCTCAAATAATATAGGATGAACCTCAAATAATATAGTATGTACCTCAATAATTATTTTCGAACCTGTTCGTACGCCATAGAGAATGTGTTCTTACAGTAATTTGCAAGTTTTTATTCTTCTCAGCGACAAAATTAGAAAATCTGACCTTCTAGACTTTTATGTTAATTGAAAGTACAGTGTCTGTTTTATATTTCATGGTGCGCACACTGTTAATATAACATACAGATAAAAAGTTACAGAACATCAAAAGATGGTGAAAACGCCGCTTTTATACTTTTTACACAGGTTTCAACAAAGAATAATAATCAAACGTTCAAATTGATTGGGGAAAAAATTGTAAAAATTTTTATTTTTATTCTACTACTTGGGGCGCGATGGCGTTGCGGTAACCGGTTCTCGTCAGATCACCGAAGTTAAGCAACATCGAGCCCGGTTAGTCCTCGGATGGGTGACCATCTGAGCGATCGATTCTAACTCCCGCGTTGTGTCCTTGGGCAAGGCACTTAACCCCGATTGTCCACATGGAGGCACGATGACGCCGTGTACTGAGGCGTACTGCACGTCGATGGTGCGCATGTCTTCAACCAATCAAACCCTGCCTGTGCTGCAGTGCGGAGTTGCGTTGTTGGGGAGCTGGCAGCTGCTCGTCGTTGCTCGGTGGTTCTCTCTGGGTACTCCGGCTTCATCCACCCGTAAAACTATCACGGTCATGATTAGCCATTGTGCATAAGTATGTGACCTTAAACACCAATAAATAAATAAATATTTTTATTCTACTCTACAAAAAATGCCTGAAGTTTATAAAACGATGCGCACATCGATGATACAGATTCGCTAACATTTTGAAATTGCAATTTTTATATGAAATTCCTATACCCTTAGTGTTAAGTTGACTGACAGCTTATGAAATTACTGGGAGCTAACTTTCGAGTAAATATCTTCTAATGATGAAAAGTCAGCTATAGAAACCCCAACAGCTCTGGAAGCATCACAATAAAGTCTTCACCTAGCGAAATTTAAAAAAGAGCTCCATTCATATTTTATTATTTCTTCATTTTTTTACTTCAAAACATAGCTTATGACCCCTCAGTTGACGAGCTCGCTGAGCTCGTTCCAATGAGGAGTCAGAAGGTGGAATTTTGCAGCAAAGATTGAAAATGTTCAATTATTAAATAAAGTATTTGTTTTACCAGTCTCGCTTTCTAATCATGGTCGGTACAGAGTTAACAGACTTAAACTTTCGAAATGCTGCCACCTTATTATTTTATTAGCCAAACTGATACGGCTCAAGACCCGATCCTCCCCAGTATTTCAGTGAGTGAAATATGTATTCCTGGATTTGTAACTGACCATCGAGAAGTTGAAAAGCTTTAACCCTTTACGTAACATGAAAAGCAGACGACACGTACAAAAAATATTCTTGAATAACTAATTTTTTTCATTTTTTGTCTCAAAAACATAGGTTATGACCCCTCGTTGGAACGAGCTCGACGAGCTCGTTCCAACGAGGGGTGATAACCTATGTTTTTGAGACAAAAAATGAAAATATTTTGAAAATTAATTGGCGATTTTTGAGAATAGCGCTTGCCGGTTTTGGCCGTTACGTTGGGTAAAGGGTTAAAGCAGCTGGATGTGAAAGAGGCATTTGCCATCGACAATATCAATAACAGAATTTTACACATTTTCTCATCACAAATGGCTAATACATTTTCCACACTCTTCAACATTTCATTGGACCAACCAAAATTTCCTTCTTCGTGGAAACAAGCCAATGTTGTATCCATTCACAAAAATCATCAATTAATCTAAAGGAAAACTATCGACCAGTTTCGTTGACAAGTTGCGTGAGTAAAGTGTTTGTAAAACTAATTTTTAAGCAAATTTTCGGATTCTTGAATGAAAATAAGTTATTAACCAATCTACAGTTAGGTTTTGTCACAGGAGATAGTACTGTATACCAGCTGACCGACATTGATCACAATATTAGATCAGCACTGATTCAAAACAAGGATGTGGGGTTTGTCTTCTGTGATAAAAGTAAAGCTTTTGACAGGGTCTGGCATGAGGAACACATTCACAAACTGAATGCTATGGGAGTTAGAGGTATGTTGCTATCTTGGTTTGAAGATTATCTTACAGGGCGTTGTCAGAGTGTCGTAATTAACGGACAGGATTCTAAAAAAAATTAATCCCAGCTGGAGTGCCTCAAGAATAAGTCTTTGGGCCCGCTTTTATACAACATTTATATTAACGATATTGTACACGAAATCCATTCCAACATAAAATTTGACATCTTTATCCTCAGTGGCGGCGCTACGGGGGGGGGGGGGGCATGGGGGGCATTCCCCCCCCCCCCCCCCCCAACGAAGGCTTTGCCCCCCCCCCCCAGTTGCCCCCCCCCCCCTCCCCCAACCATCTCGCATGCATTTCCATCCACCCTCACACACAAACACATTCAGTCACTCTCTCTCACACACACACACACACACCCCTCTCTTTTTTTATTCCCAATAATTTCCCATACACACTTAGCCCAAAGCCTCAGGCTAGTTGATGAACACATCCAGGCAGTAGAGATTTAAAGACTCGGATGCAGATACTTATAAGTTATATTTAAGTTATGAGCCAACAAAGGCATGTCTATCCATAGACCTTATCTAAAAAAATTCATGGATTTCGCATTATGACAGACGGGCATTATGAGTCTCTCTCTCTCTCTCTCTCTCTCTCTCTCTCCTCTCTCTCTCTCTCTCTCTCTCTCTCTCACGCACAGACCCACCAGACGCGGATCCAGGATTTTTTGAAAGGAGGACCGCTAATTACCATTACATTTAGTCGAAACTTGGACCCAAAGTCCGTAATATAATTTTTGGGTTTGGTACGTCCACAGGACGTACCAAACCAAAAAAGTATATTACGGACTTCGGGTCCAAGTTTGGACTACCTCATAACAAAGTAATGATATGATCCTTTACGTATTTGCCCCCCTTCATGGGAGTCTGCCCCCCTAGTTGCCCCCCCCCCCCCCACAAAAAAATTTCTGGCGCCGCCACTGTTTATCCTTAATTGTAGAACACCCATCTCTTGCAGTGGAGATATTGAATTCTGATCTTAGACATATAGGTAATTGGGCAAAGGCGTTGCAAGTAAATTTTAGTCCAGAGAAAACAGTATCGCTAAGCATAATACGAAAAACTAGTCCCCACCCAAATACACTACTTTATTTACTTGACAATTTAGTAACAGAAGGGTTTTGTCATATGCATCTGGGCCTTCTTACATTTCACGATAATGGTTCGAGAGAGAAACATGTTGACAACATTATTAGTAGGGTTAGCCCGACCGTAAATTGTTTTCGCAGTTTAAAATACCGACTATCGAGTTGAGCAATTGAAACGATGTACAGCTATTTTATCTTGCCCCTTTTGACTACGCGGATGTCATCTGCGATAACTGTACAAATGAGAAAATAAAACAGCTAGATCTCCAACATGTTGCTTTGAGAACTATATGTCCCCGCCTCCGACGGACAATTATTATTCAGGGAAACTGATTGTATTTCAGTGAAAGAACGGAGGCGAAGACACAAATTAGCAACATTATATAAAATGAAAAATGGAATAAATCCCGCATACAAAAAAAACCTTCGAAGCTCCGATCAACTGAGGGTTCCCTGTTGTCGGACTCAAAACTTCTTTGAATCTCTCCTGCCGTCGTCGGTGACACTGTGGAATGATCTCGATGGCGAAATACGTACAAGTGAAAGCAATGACAGTTTCAAAAACATAAACTAAGGCATGGAGATCAGACTGTTCCATAATTTTACCACACTGTCTGCAGGAAGGGTGAAATATACCATTCTAACCTACGACTGAGTTGTAGTGATTTGAATGCTCACAAATTTATACACAGAGGTTTATATCCGAAGACCCGAGGTGTTCGTGTGGGCATTTCGGAGAGCACGAACGACATTTTGTGTTTAACTATCCTCTGTGGTCACAACAGAGGCAGGAATTGCAAAATAACATATGCAGTTTTAACATTACTTTAGCTAGTATGTTTTCGGTGATTTATCATTGTCTAATTCGGATAACCTTCAATTTTTCAGGCTTTCCAAGAATATATTTTAGATTCGGGACGTTTTCACTCAAGGTTTACTGAAGAAAGGATTTCTTTCTTTTTGGAGGCAACACACATAGATATAATATAATTAATTGTTTTATAAAATGTGATTAATGAAATCACAATTATGTGTTGCCTTCCACTGCACACGCACTTGCACCCATTTAGTATGTATTGTAATCTGTGAAATGTACTGAGAGAAAGGTTCGTCAAACCCTATTTCTATTTAGGGTTAAGTACTAAACATAACATCCTTTTCTATAGAAGGGCGGTATTAGAATTTTGATTCGGCATTTGACTAGTTTGCGATTTGCTGATAGTACCAAAGGGCAATTCACACCAGGACAACACAGAATATCTTGTTCTTGTATCATTCCACCACGGTGCTACAGATGCCACGGTCAGTGAGCTCAACATTATCATTCTTTTACAAACACAAATATGTGTAGTAATTTTCCCGACTTGTTCCAAACACACCTTAACCCTTGAAGGTCCATTTCAAGCTTTTGCGATCTCAGAACATGTGTTCCTATCACCTCTTCATCTTGAGGTGCTGCTGACCACAGACAAATCACATGAGCAGTGACTTCTAGTCAAATCTTGACTGCTTTAACCAGTCAAGACGTGCCTAGAAATCACACATAAGCAACTGGCATTTACAGGTTGTAGTCTGGTGGGAATTCTTCAGGACAATTGCCCAGACCCTTAAGGATTAACAAGACAGAAAAGAAAATCAATCTCATCTTTCATGAAAATAAACACTTCAACTGCTATTAAACTGCTTCAACAACACACTAAAAACTAAAGTGTTAAAACTGACACTTTCAAGGTGTTAAACCCATTCTAACTCTTAGGATTTGATTTTAACACCCAAAGTGCAATGCTTTAAGCACTTAGACATTACAATCGTCAGACATCTGAAACTTGAATGGATGGCACTTCCCATGTGTCTAGCATTGGTGGTTCTTCCAGAGTCGTCCATAATTTGATTTGCGCTTGGTGGGTACATAATTAAAAGGACACAACGCAGATGACGCGGATCAGGCAGGAGAGTTCGAGCCTGATCCGCGTCATCTGCGTTGTTTCATTTTAAGTGTCGCGACACTACACTTGTCAAGTGGTATTATTGTAACACCTGTCAAGTACTGGGATATCTACACTTGAACAAAGTGCTAGTTCAGCACTTAGTAAGTATTAAATACAGCACTTCAAGTGTGGTTTTTAACACTTTAGTTTTTAGCGTGCATAAGCAACTGGCATTTACAGGTTGTAGTCTGGTGGGAATTCAGGACAATTGCCCAGGCCCTCAAGGATTAACAAGATAGAAAAGAAAATCAGTCTCATCTTTCATGAAAATAAATACTTCAACTGCTATTAAGCTGCTTCAACAAAGCCTTATAAATAGAGAAATTTAATAAATAAATAAATAAATAAATAAATAAACAAATAAATAAATAAAAAATAAATATATAAATTTATAAATAAATAGAGGAAAATTTGAAAAATCCAGAAGGTTTCGATATTTAATATTTGGATCGGTTCGGTTTTTCGGTATCCTCGTGATATTGTATCGGTTCGGGTTTTCGGTTTATTGCCCATCATTAGTCATCTCAGCGCTACAGGGAACCCTCTATCATACTATGATAGACTTTTTTTTTCTTTAACAGCATCGCTTTACAAATGTTAACATTCAAGGGTCTTTACCCGACTTTAGACACTAGTCAACTTACCGTGTCAGTGGTTTCTAGTCAGGTATCGGCTGCCTGCCTCTAGAGACAGCCAAGACATGGCTAGAAATCACTGCCTATTATTATTATTATTAGGGCCAGGGTTACCCGGTGTCAGGCAGTTTTATGGGCGTAGGAAACCGGAGTACCCGGGGAGAAGCACAGAGTAGCGATGAGCAGACCCCCCAACGTCCAAACTCTGCACACAAGGTTAGCATTGGTTGAAGATAAGTGCACCACCTTAGTACACAGCGCCACCATGTGGACAATCGGGATTATGTGCTTTGCCCCTGAACACAGTGCAGTTACCCCTGGTCGGAATTGAATCGTGGACCTTTTAGTTTGAAGTTCAAAGCTGTAACCACTTAGTAACGACTAAGCCACCGCGATCCATGAAATCACCGCTATCCACTAGACACACAAGTTGTGGTGTAAAGGATGGTCTGGAAACTAGCCAAGATCCTTAAGACTCAGAGGAGATATGTTTCCATTAAAAATATTGTGCGATCACAGATTGTTGAATATCTTAGTTTATCGAAGATGTTTTCGATTTGTTTTACCGCTCTCCTTATTTTCAAATCAGTCGGGCCACGGACAACTCAACTCAACATGACACACATGTAAATCAAATATATTTAAAATTAATTATGTGAGTTTTTTTGTCAGATGTTCACTGTACAACTTGAGGAGTCAGAGAAAATGGAAGAGTAAGATTCATTTAATAATTAATCCCTAATTTTCTCCAATCACTGTGTTTTTCTCTTGTTTAACTATGAATTTAACCAATTATATCTTGTTTGACAGAGCTCTCAGAGCTCTGTCAAACAAGGTATATTTGGTTGAATATCAAACTGCATTATGGGAAATATTTGCTGCTGAAAACTTTTCCATTTTGACATCAGAGTGCAAAGGGTTAATGTGAAGTTTTATAAAGTTTCAAAACCACAATGCACAAAAAATACAAAAAAAAAAAAAAAAACCAAAAAACAAACTCGGATTTTTCCTCAAAGTAGTTCTGAATCAGTATGTGCATTGAACTATGTGTATTTTGACCTGATGTGCCAGATATGAATGTCAGTCCATAAGCAGGATAGGACGTCACACATTTTGCTATGTCATTCTTCCGTGATTCGATTTTAGTGAAGTTAAGAAATTCAGACATAAGCATTTCGGACTTTTTTGTCAGTGGGCTTGATTTTAAGAAGAGAGACAACTGCTACAGATTTCAATTCATCGAGTTCGTGCCCCATTCGCCACAGGCAGAGAAAGCCGGAGTACCTGGAGAGAACCGTCGAGCGGCAGCGAAGAAGTGCCGGTTCTCCTGCTTACTAACCCGGCACATGTAGGGGTAGTAGTGATTGGGGACGTAACCTTATTCGACATTCGTTATCAACCGATAATAACGGTTGATAAAGAATGTCCAAAACGGAACTGGGAATAAGTAACGGCTGTCACGTCCGCGCAGTGGTTGAAGGCAACTGTACAACAATACGCTACAGACTTTGGTATACGGTCCAAGCTTGCCCCCACTTAGGTAATCAAGGTAATTAAGTGGCTGATCGGAAGGACACAACGCAGATGACGTTAGTCAGACTGGACCTTTCGATCTCAAGTTCAATGCGTTAACCAGTGCGAATATATGTTGTTACAGGACCCTGATTCGTAAAACGACACTTCTAGCTGAATTTTTATGCATGACTGACAATTTTCGTCATTGGAAGAGATAATATTGTAGGGAAGTTAGCCCCCCCCCCCCCCACACACACACACCTTTATTTTCTAAAGTTGCCAGTAGATTTAGCACAAAGGGTACACGAAGTTTATATAGAAATTGAATTTTCGAAATGTCAACGAAGTTGTATCATCGATGTGATTTCACAAACTTCAGGCATTTTCTTGTTGAGTAGAATAGAATACAAAAGCTGGCTTTTTGGATTTTTTCCCCAATCAGTTTAAACGTTTGACTATTATACTCTGACGTAAGACACTCCAAACCCATTTAAAAATAAGAAAACGGCATTTTCACCATCTTTTAATGTTCTGTGAACCTCTTTAGTTTTTTTTTTAACAACACTGAGCTCATCGTGACATGTAATACAGGCACGGTCCTTTCCATTAATATAACAGTCTGGTAAGTAAGATTTGTTAATTTTTTTTACATGGAAAAAATAAAAACTTGAAAATTACTGTAAAACACATTCGCTGAACAAGGATCCAAAATGGACAGTTACTTACTTGTTTCTAAATGGCTTGCCATAAAAAGCAATGTTTCCTATTGTAACTTTTAATTAACGAAAACAAGAGACAGCTTCGAAAGCTGTCTGTTGTTTTTGTTTATTAAAAGTAGCAAAAGGAAACTTGGCTTTATTTTCTACTGATGACATAGGCGTTTTCTCAACAATTAGATGCTTCTAAATTCTTCCTCGCCAGACTTATAATTTCAGGGGAGATAACTTTATCAAAGTCGATTTTCATGACGAGATAAGTCATGAATGGCTCAGGGAGGGGGGGGGGGGGGTGGGACTGGGGGTTAGGAAAAAATTTGCAGACACCGATGCCGATTTTTTGTTTTTGACCAGTCGGAGGACCCACCCACCCACCCCATGTAATTTTTTTCCAGTTTTACAATTTTTTTCTGGGGTTATCTGAACCCCCCAACCCCCCTCCCCCACCCCCACCCCCACCCACTAAATACATGCCTCTGCATCATCCTTCCCATCATACTGCACCATGACCAATTTTATCATAAGTGTTGAGTGATTGACCTTGTACAGTAGGACAGGTCTTAAAAGAACATCCGTTTTATCAGACCACAGTGGTCTCTTAAGGCAGATGGTCTCCCATAACAAATCAAATATAGAGTAAAGCTGATATGTCCAGGTATGTCCATATAAAACATGGTCTCCAAAGACATCGGTCTCTTAAGGCATGTTCTGTTGTAATTCATTAACACTCTTGAATGTCATATCAGTAACTTTTTACCTATAGTTATCTCTCCATGTGTTCAGACATGTTGTAGAAACCAACAATATATACGGTATTCGACAGAGTTCAGAGAGCTTTGTAAAATATCATACAAATTGTTGATTTTTTTGACTACATGCATGAACCAGCATGGACTGACATGAAGAGAGATAATTGCGGATGAGAAAGTATACTTCAATATCAAAGTGAAGGGTGTTGATGTAGCAAATAAAAAATCTCTATGCAGCCTGGTCATTCTGAGTCATTCCTAAAAGTATTTCAATCTGTGTAAATTTCATGTAACACTCAGGTAGAGGCATTAACCTCTTACCTAACATAGTGGGCACAATAAATGTAACCAAAATAAACCAACAACATTCAAAGTGGATTATATATCCAAATATATCCCACAATAAAGCCACACAAATATGGATAACATTAGAATGGACTCTTCGAGCCAGTTCTAATGTTAGCCATACATGTGTTTATTTCAAGTAACCTTATTGAACAGTAATGGTTATATGAGAATTTTAATTTTTTTTTGTATTTTACAAAAGAATGTTAGGTAAAGGGTTAACTATCATAAATTACTCAACCCATCAGAACCCATTGCGTTCTCCATTCATTTCTACAATGGAACTTCTCTTGAGAGACCACCTTTTTGAGGAACCACCTCTTTTGTGCTAGAGCGTGCTTTATGTGGACAACACAGGACAACATACCATTTCGGCCAGACAAAAGTGGGCTTTCTAGACAGGTGGTCTTGACAGACCACCTTTCTGAAAGACCCCTTTTGTCTGGCAAAAATGTTGGTCTCTCAAAAGAGGTTCCACGGTATGTGTATGCAAAAAGCAATGAGTTTAGTCATTTATGTATTTGTTTGTTTGACGAAGGTTTGGGTGGGGGCATGGCTGGGTTGGGGGAGGGGATTTATTACTTATTTTAAGTCCAGCCCTAGAAGGTCTGGTACATGATTTTGTTGACACCTGAGTTCTCAGATGTGTTTGAAATAAATTAGCAGTTCAATCAGGTTCAATGTTTAGTAGTTTCTGTGTTACATACTTCCTACAATGGCAATAAGAGTCATTGGTGTTTTCGTAATAGGTCTGGATACATCGTTGTACAGAACTGTTCCTGCAGCTGAAATCTGTAACTGTTCCTGACTTCACATAATTGTCTTTGCTCCTCATCTAAGCCAGCCGATCTCACCAGGGTGAACATATTAGAAATTTAATCAAACAGAACACCCTCAAGATAACTTATCCTTAGAGTGCAGTGTTTGATAATTGCAATTAGTGATGCATTTTAACTTGCATTATTCAATATGTCATACATTCTATCACTATAAGACGAATCATAGCTCAGCCACAATAACAGTTTTATAATCGTATATAACCCATGTAGGTACCCCCTGATAACTTGAGTGTCTCTTTATTGGTTCTTGAATGATACTTCACTGATTATGGTATACAATTTTGGCCAAAAGTGTCTGAGGAAAAAATTTGCAAGCATCGGAAATTTTTTTTTTGTCCTCCTTGACCACCCACCCACCCACCCACCCCGGCATCAGTGTTTTGCAAATCCCCCCCCCCACCCCATCCCCCCCCCCCCCCTGAATGGCTAGGTAATTTTTTAAATCTGCAGGGCAAGGTAATTATTTGAAATTTCTTTCTAACTTACCACGTTCATGCGAACTATGTAGAGTACAACAACTGTAGTGCCACAATCGTCTCGCTTCCAATACTCGCTCAAAGCGTACGCAAAATAACGAGCATCATTCAGCAATGCTTGCGAACTGTTACTGGCACTGAAATAAACGAAAGAATCAGTTAAACACCAAACCAAGACACCTAGAGACACATAGACAATTTACACAAGATAATTCATCATCATGTTAGTAGTATGTCAGGGATGTTTCCGTACTCGTTTTCGAGATCTAAAGTAGAATCACCTCACATCAACCGCGAATCTACTGATTCCACAATGGTTGCCATTGGAACGTGTGCGACGACCACGTTATGACGTCGTTACCATAGCGATATGTGTTGTTCTTGTCCATGTTGTTGATAGAGGTTATCATATTGAATGTCCATGGTCACACACGTTTACTATGGATCGAAATTCCCAGTGCAGAGTCTGAGCGTATTCTAAGTACTGTGGAAGTATGGAGTCTGGAACTACGTTTAGACATCCAAACACCTATTAGTTCGATTTCACCACTTAAACCTTCATGGTTGGTATACTATACTGCGAGTGGTATGCTATAATATAGCACCATCTAGGTGTCTTTGTTGTGTTGCTCCCGAGTGTACGCCGGTAGACCAAAAGATCCCTCAACACATTAAACACAATCAATATTTTGTTAATAATTGCAGCTTTTGTTTACATTGCCTTCTGTTTCCAACCTTATGAAACATGTCCTGTTTCTTTTCTGAATAGCCAGGGGCGTCCATGGCCTATATACGGATCAAGGGCGCCAGAACTAGTGGGGGGGGGGGGGGGGCAGCTGTACCCTCGCTGCCCTGACGCTAAGGGGCAGCCCGTACCCATTCTGCCAGAAGTGTACTTGTGAATAAGACTTTCCTTTCGGAGAACTGTAACTGAGAAACCTTCAAGTATTCTTTTTTATTGTATTTTACGTGTGCCCATGGCAATGGCCAGGATTAGGTATAATGACAGACGCTGGTCTATAATCATCAAATAATGAAGCTATATAATAGCTGGGGTTCTAAATCCAAAGCACTGCAGGTAGCGCCGTGTTGTACTCAAGGGATGCCCCCCCCCTTGCCTTAAGATGCTTCCGCCGCCCATTCCTCGGATCGAGGCGACTAAACAAACTGCTCCATTTAAACCAAACAATCAATAAGCCCTATTTCTAATGAGAGCTTTCCCCCGCGTCCAGCAATCGAACGTGGCTGCTAGTCTTTCTTAAAAAGGTAACCGGCCATGAGGAGACACCGCATTGAAATAGGAGAATCACTGTTGCTGCTAGTCTCTACAATGAGCCCACTGCCACCATTACTTGTTTGTACCAGGTCTAACACTCGCTATTGTATGACCAACTTCCTCTACGACGATCTCCATCCAGTACTAAAGGCATCCTCTACTATCACTGGATTTTGTCATTACTGATGCCGGATCTCGACACCACTACTGCTCGGTTCACTTACAACTGAAAACTATAATACTGGTTTCCATCCCTGATATGGCCACCACCAGTTTCGACTAATACTGTCTCCTATCACGATTTGTATCAAATCACTATATGTCCTATGATCATCTTCTACTTTAACCACGCTACTATTTAAATAATAAATAAATAAATAAATAAATAAATAAATAAATAAATAAATAAATAAATAAATAAATAAATAAATTTGCTGATTCATTTATTTATATATTTGTGTTTACAATACATTTCAGCATCTAAAGCGTTATCTTGACTGCAGCAGAGATATGAAGTCAAATTTAGCCGATTGCTTATTCAAATTCTGTCCACATTAGATGACTTTCACCCTGGCGTTGGTAACCGAGCCCTATTTTACCAATAAAGCATTAAAGTATAACTTGTTTATCACACTACCCAAGCACACTGCTTCTCTTCACCGGGTTCCGTGGGGGGGGGGGGGGGGGGGGGGATACCAAACTATTAGCCCCTTCTATGTAATTTCTTATCAAGTTTACTAACGAGTCGAATGTTGGTTCCCTACTCCTAGTTTGCTCACATGATGAAAAATGCGCAGTTAAATGCTAGCAGAGACGGATTCTGTTGAAGAACGTGGACTGGTGTAGAATGCGAGCATACGTTGTACATTCTTCTCTCTAGAATCTTACAATGCCAAACAAATTATCTTTTTTATCGTATGAGATCACAAGGCCGATGAGGATATACCCCAACGAGGTCCATTCTAACACCCCTTAAAACCTCACCTGAGTATTGGACAGCACGTTCTATGAATTTCCTTTTACAGAATTTCTTTGTAGGTCCTGTCTTCGGCTATAGAGTCTATTTTTCACCATATGTACTAACGTGACAGTATGTGTTGTGACATAACGTGCACACAGCACATGCAACGCATGTGCACATTTTATTGATTCTCTCGAAAACCGGTCCCTATGATCTGAATTTGCTCATAAAATCCCTTTTTTCAACGTATGTGTTGACGGGGCATTAAGTCTTTATTTCACCTTTGACTTGGAAGAATTTCTGTAAAAAAGACGAGCTAGTAGTGTTAGTAATGGCGGAAGCTGATCGTTGGGTTTATAAAGTAGATGGGAATCCACAGAGGCAATAGTACAGGGACAGAAGACAGAAGTGTTAATAGGTAGTGGTGGTAATGGGAGGTGTACAAGCCAGTCGTAGTATTAGTACTAGTGACTAACCTATTAGTGAGTACTAGTGAAGAAGCCAGCTGCAATAGTAATGCTACAGGACAGAACAGATGGAAAAACATTGCACTACAGGACAGACACAGCAGAAATTGAGGCACCCCTGTGTGGCATCCGGGAAAAAGATTTGAGAATGACGCAAACAATAAATACGCTGTAAATAATTTATTTATTGAAACAAAACTGTGACAATTATCAGGCAGTTGAAACGGTAAAATTAACCATACACCATGGGAAGCCTCTTCTTTCGGTTTTGACTGAACCAGTTACGTAGCATATCGTCCCTTGAATTCCAATGTGTTCCATGTGCTTACTGACACATAGAACACATTGGAACTCGTGGGGAAGAGGGGGGGGGGGGGGGGGCGGGGTATGAGAAATGATTATATATGATGTGATGTTGCGTGCAGTATGTAGTCAATAATTAATTGATTCATGGGCCGAGGAATGGTCTTTGAAAGTGAACGACTGAATCTCAGGTTCTAATATTTGTATATATGATCAGCCGTGTTGAGTGTGAACAAGGTGTAGATGTGGTTAATCGTCGCGTGCTATTTTTCAAGAAATCCTCCACTAGAATTAACGCGAAAGTGGGGATGTTTAAAACAACTCTGTACTAGCGTTGCTTCTGGAGAAGCAACGATAGTATAGAGTTATTTTGAACATCCCACTCACTCGTTAATTCAAGTGGGTGACTTCACACAAATTTTAAGGAGTTCCGAAGCGAAGGAAAGTGGATCTCAAGACGTGGATAGCTATAGGTAAACGAACATCATGTACAGTATATGGTGGGATTCTGGTTTCGTTTGCTTCCATCTGTGACTGGCATACACTAGCTTTGTTAGAGAAGTTCAACACAATTTGATTGTATTACTTGTAAAAACAAAACATTGGCACCTTCTGAAATGAAGTACAGGGGCAAATGTCCCCATAAACCTCCCAGCTCCACAGTGACTTTGATTATTATAACAATTAACAAGAGCAACGCTAACGCGTGTGCTGATGCCCCCGAAGGTAGCAAAGTCGGACTTGCATGTAAATAATCAGATCGAGCTAAAAGTATAAATGGTCTGTAATAGACTTGGTACAAAAGCCACAAGAATATGGGTTTCAAGAATGGTCGGAGTGAATCTCCAAATCGAACTTGACCTGTATTTTGACATTAGTAATAAGCAAATAAAATTTGAAATCGATTGGTGCGGTGATACAATTTTAAATGGTCTGGAAATAAAATCAATATAATTCTTGTGTCATCCATATTTATATGGATAATATTGGATATATTGATATGTAGATGTTAAAATGTCATGCAACCGGGCCGCAGAAAAATAATGAACTAAAAAAAAATTGGGGGAAAAAAAATTGGGCAGCACTTTGCTCTATAGGCTATGATACAATTTACCTTAGTCAGAAACAGAGGCCAAAAACAAACAGAGGCCATAACGCTACCAAACATGAATGTACGACACGCTATGTACGAGGGCATCCGTTCCCCCAAGCTCGCCTATCACCATACCAAAGAACATTAAACTCCGACAACTGATGCTCGAGTTATAATACAAAATGTTCGTACGGACGGACGGACGGATGCTCCAACATTTCGGGTTTATTGGCTACCAAAAAAACATTTTTTATGTCCAAAACCTTATTTTACCCAGAACCCCACCCCCTCCTCCCTAGAACTTATATTTAACCCTAACCCTACCCCTCCACCCAAAAACCACACCCTAACCCTACCCCACCTGACCCTAAACCCTAAAAGCCCACCCTTGACCCTAACCCCCACCCACCCCCGGGACCTAACCCCCAACCTTAAGCCCTACTCTGGGGCTACCCCTACCCCTAACCCCACCCCTGACCAAACCCCCACCCTAGCCAAACCAATAGGATTAGGAGCTATTTTTCGGTTTAGGGGCTAATAAAACTAAAACCCCACCCCTGACCCCAACCCTAACCCCCGGGACCTAACCCTCCCCAACCTTAAGCCCTACTCTGGGGCTACCCCTAACCCCACCCTACCCCACTCCTAACCCTAACACTACCTTAATTTGGAGGTAATATTAATATCCCCTAAACCCCCAATGTTGGCCCGGGCGGACGGACGGACGGACGGACGGACGGACGGAGACCTCGACTATATACCCTCTCGAAAATTTTGCGGGGGCATAACAAATTGTTGAAATTTAAAATTTTACAATGAAGTTTTAGTGAACTTATGGGGGTACACTGGTATTTGTTTACCGATGGTTGTTGTGCTTTATCCTCCCCGTGGGGAGGGGCATGTGAAACAGTTATAATTGATACACCCCAGGCGATATATTCCTCACAAACTAGTGGTCATTATTCACTACAATGTATGTAGATTATATAGAGGAAATGAGTCCCCAGTTTGTATCGAAATTTACAAAAAGATTTCAGTAAATTAGGACTGGACTGAACTTTAGCTTGGTCCAGACCAAATTTACTAAATAAGTTTTATACATTTTTATATCAATTGGAGACGAGTTAAAAATTCTCTTTATTATATGATCTAAAAACACTACAAAAGATACTTTATTTTAACAAGAAACAAGCAGTGGCTTCAATTGGGCCTCCTATTTCGTTACAACTTAAGATGCATTGTGTGTTCGCAGAGTCCGCGTAAGGAAATAGTCCCCGATAAAGAATAGACTGTGAAGTATTTAATGACACAAATTTAATGAAATAATTTTCAGATAATTATAGCTACTGTCACAGACGAAATATGTTTATCATTCAAGCCCCCCCCCCCCCCCCCCCCCCGCCTGCATCTGAATGTACGATTTCTCTCAGATGCTTGATTGGTCGTGCACTACCATATTTAATGAATGTGATTAATAACCAGAAGACTGAGATCATATAATAAATAATAATAATACTTAATGAAATTAATGACTGTTCGTTGGTTGGTACCATGACTCAATACTGATTTGAAATAAAAGATAACTCACTTTACAGCTCTGGCCATGTACGGTATCAAAGCTAGATTAACAGTGAAAGACTTCTTGGTGTTCGGAGGAGGGCATCCGAAACATATAGCACTGCCGCATCTGGTCTCATTAACTATCCTTCCAAGGAGTCTATCTAAATCGTTAGCTGAAATTGCAATATAATCAATATTTACTCACAGACACACACAAAAATAAACTTCATGCTTTGACCATTAGAAAGTTCCCACATAATGTATGATTGTATTCAGTGGGGATGATGAACTCTTTCAGCCCCCTCCTTCCCTCGATAAAAAGGCATCCTATACGCAGCCAAATGGACAAAACAAACATTTTTTACTTTGGCATTATCCTTCTGTATCAAAATTTCAAGTGGCACTTATCCCCATTATTATTCAACAAAGAATTCAGCTGAACTAGGATGCTGAGTCAGGGGCGGCGGAACGATTTTCAAAGTGTGGGGGGGGGGGGGGGGGGTCTGGATCGGACGATGGATGGTGGTCGGTATCAAGGACCGACCATGGTTCGGCCCGCCGTACGGAAAATTTAAATTCCAGGGCCCCAAAACACCCATTTCCATGCATCAGAGGAGATATTTTGAGATTTTTAAATGGACCTCACCTGTATGCTTTACCAGACGTTCACAGCAATTATACTGTCTGTGGATTGTCTTGTCTGGGGTGGATTTGGTACTTGTTTGTCTATTGATTTATTTATTTATTGGTGTTTTAAGGTCACATCACATATTTCTGCCCAATGGCTAACCATGACCGCTAACCATGACCGTGACAGTTTTACGGGTGGAGGAAGCCGGAGTACCCGGAGAGAACAACCGAGCAACGGCGAGCAGCTGTCAACTCCCCAACATACCAACTCCACACAAGTAGGCCACACAAGTAGGGTTAGCATTGGTTGAAGACAGGTGCACCATCGACGTGCAGTAAGCCTTAGTACACAACGTCACCGTGCCCCCACGTGGGCAATGGGGGTGAAGTGTCTTGCCCATGGACACAACGCGGTTGCCGCTGGTGGGATTCGAACCGAGGACCTCTCGGCTTGCAGCCTGCACCTCTACCAACTGAGCTACCGCGCCCCCACTTGTTTGTCTAAGATTACGATCTATTTCAGTTAACCGATTATTTAACAGACTGTATATATTTTAGCGTTTGCTGCCACTTACTGCGAAAAAGGATCCGAAATCCATCAAAACTGAACCAGTACGAGAGAAACATAGCTGGCGGAAATATGGGGGAGGCTCTGGATCCGCCCTTGTTTAACCAGCCATTGGTTGTGTTAAAATGTTAAAATATATGCATACAAAAAAAAAACATGGCCCAGCAAAAAAGTGGAGGGGCTGAAGACCCCCCCCCCCGCTCCCCAACCACCCGGTTCCGCCGCCCCTGTGAGTTGCATTATGAGAAAACATGCAAATTGAAATTTGAGTGTTTTGACATCATCGTAGACGGTTAATATCTCGTTGATCTGAAATTAAATTGGTGTTGCTCACGCATGACAAATCCCCACCCAACACAAACAAACTCCGTGAAAATACCTTATTGTTAAACTGATTCTAAATAATAGTATGCCCAGAGTGTTACCACAGCTGCTGCGTGTTTAGCGGGCGTAACAACCGTTACTTATTTCGGTTGATAACGAATGTCGAATAAGGAACTGGGAATAAGTAACAGTTGTCACGTTTCTGCGTATTTGAACGTTCATATTTTTTTTCTTTGTATTTTTTTCAGAAACTGCACGGGTGAGAAAAGTTTGCAAGTCAGCCTGACAGCGTTATGTTTTGTAAACAGAATATACACAAGACCTTGATTATCTCCAAAGGCTGGTGATTTTGGGAAGGGGCGGGGGGGGGGGGGGGGCGCCAAAGTTTGTCCGAGCGCGACATGAATTTATCCGACGGATACAAATACCTATGCAGCTCTGCGAGCTATTCAGACAAAAGATCTAAAATCGCTGAAATTAGCCACGACAGTGGTCAATGTCGCGGTAAAAGCACTGCAAGGGTGATGTGGATTTATAACGTCATTTTAGATTGCCGTGGCTAACGTCTGAGGCCTGACTCACATATCACTCATCTAGCAACCACCTGTGACAGATTTACTGTAGTTATGCTTCAAGAGGCACCGAAGCAGGGGGGCGCTTGTCCTCTGTCCTATGCCAAGGGGGCATCGGGGGCATAGGTGCCCTTTCCACCAGGGATGTACCACACTCCAGCTTTCTCTTAGGATCGTTACATGCTTCAGTAAATTCCGTAGAGTTGTTTAGCGGGTTTAAAATCTAGCGGGCAATGCCAGCACTCTCACAATTTCGACTGGGCGCGTACCAGTAATTTAGTAATTAACTTTTTTGGCTTAAAGCAGGTTATGTACAACTTATATTCGTTCTCCGTTAACACATATGACCCTGTCGCGTGTCTATTTATTACTCGGATGGGAACGGGTTGCCCTAAAAATCGGTATACCCCCTCCCAGCACTTTCCACCTTTCGGCGCCCCTGGAAGCTTCACAGATTCACAGCAAGAAAATGTTTAAACGAAACTAACGGTCACATGGTGTGAATTAAAGTCGACTAACTTTTAAAAATCAGTAATAGGAATAGTTTCTTAATCTGCGTTAGTTATAATATGGAAGACCAGAAATTTAGCTGGTGATCCAGATGAAACGTACTCGCTGTAGAAGTCTTTCTTAAGTTTTCCCGGCATTATGGGAAAGGGTTGGAAACTGATATCCCTTTTTTGACATCAGTGAATGAGCAGAGGGTTAAAATGAAGCTGTTTTATATTCCACAATGGAAATGATTCCTCCGCGTTATCGGAACGTTCCAATGAGGGCACATATAGAATATCCCCATAATAGCTTGGTGTACCAAATGTTCACCACGAGTAGTGAACATTTGGTACACCAAGCTACTTTGGGTATACTTTATTTATGCCGTGATCGTCAGATTAATAAGAGTTTAAATAAATCGATATTGACACGTGCGAATCTGTGTTTGTTTACATGAGCACCGAGAGGCGGTACTTCCGCTGGCAATTTTATCGCCGAAACGAAATAGAAAACGAAACGCGCAAATTACGGAGCCTTTTTCATTTTAATAACATAAGAACATACTATTTCGAGTTATGGATGCTTTATTAACATGAGACAACGTCTGTTTGTTAATGTTTGATATCTTAAGAAGTAAACTTATTTAAAAACGTAATAAATAATTGCCGTTTTATTTCACTCTTCACGAGGCGACGAATGATAACTTTAGACAAGTTTGCATTCAAGGCGAGATCACCAAAGGTCAACCTGAATATAGTTCCACTGTAGGTGTAAATTTTAACTATTGAAATCCCATTGCTGGCGTCTTCACCACGTTTGGTGTGTAAAGCTAAAATTTATGTCATAGGCTTTTTTTATATATAGTAGAATAGGTAATCATAGTATAAATGTCGTGAGAATCTGGCCTCGAAGGATAACGTTGAAGACATGACTAACTGTTTGAGTTCTAGAAACTCATATTGAGCACCCTGTTGAAAAGTGCTAGTACCTGTACTGAATTACTGCATATTTTGCGAACATGCTTGATGTTCACACGAGCGTTGGGAAAGGGTACCTAGGGTACGACACTCCCCAATGACCTTTGCAGTTGTTGCGTGTTCGCCTAGATTGAAATCTCAGATACGGATTCGCTCTCACCAGCAATCGTGTATTTTCTTGTGATACAAGATGTTGATACACGGACTTACGGCACACAAATAGTCGGTCATACAAATGGACAGCTGTGGTATCCGATTCGGGCAGTTAGTGGTTGTGGTGGTGGAACGGGATTGGTTTGGGGTGGCGGCTTTGCTAATTTAGAAAACCGTACCTGTTGATTAAAAGAAAGTGCGTCACGACTATTACGTGTAATTTTCATTTAACCACAATCAAATTTCCAAGAAGTCTTGTTTTTTTAAACTGTAATCCCACCTAAATACTATTCCAACTGCGCCATCGAGGCATGTCTTCGGCGAAGGCATGACTTGGAGATGTAATTATAATATTTAGCCAGCAGGGACTTTATTCGTCACAGTCGGCACAAATCAGGTTTCCACTGCCCACCCCTCCAATCGGTCATCTTAGCGACGCACCTTGGTAATCTGATAGGGTGAACCTAAGTTTGTCCATATGCATTTTGCATTATCAAAATTTAACGGATAGTGTCCCCAGTGAACTGTATAACATAAAGTCATATAAACACTTTCTGATTATCCCTTTACCAAACGCAGACGATATCATAGTTTGTTATTTTAAATATCATTTTTTAAAAAAATTTTCAAAAAAAAATCAGCAAAACCACATCATGTGACCCCTCGTTGGAACGAGCTCGTTCCAACGAGGGGTCACATGATATGGTTTTGTTGAAATCTTTTGAAATATAATATTTTTTCAGCTGCTGAATTTGCATATTACGCGGGCGAATGCGGCCGATTCGTTGGGTAAAGGGTTAAAAAATTAATATACCACTCTTCTAGTTGATAGTAGCACCTTACCCAAGGGCATCGATGGGGGGGGGGGGGGGGGGGGGGTGGGCATGGAACAGCTGTAACCCTTACCCCGACATTCACTAGTAGAATAGACTTTACCTCCCAAGAACTGTAATTGAGAAATTCTTGAGAATTCTTTTCTAACGTATTGTACGTGTCCCAGTGCCAAAGGGTGTTTATCAAGTATAATGATGGAGGCTGATTGATAATCACCGAACAATGAAACTATACAATCGATGAGATGAGTTTTAAAGCTTCATGTATGTATTGTCCGTTGGTTGAATGAAACAAGACGCCATCTGCAATGTATTGACATTGCAGACGGCGCCTTGTTGATCTCAAGTGACGATACATATAATATCAATACTATTACAATGTATTATACATTTTAAACTCCCGCTCTTAACTAATACCCAGAATCGAGTGTCATTTTCTGGTACCCCTGCTCCCTTGCCCCTTCTGTTGCCCTTGACTTAACTTTGAACAGAACAGTCAACATCGAAGAAATCCTCTCAGCGTCCTCCCGGTAACACGCTCTCTCCTTAAAATTTGAATTTAGCTTGTCACCCCACCCATCTCAAAGAATAAGAGTTTTAGCGTTCGAGAAAGTCCAATCTTTAATTGTTTTAATTGTAATCAATCCACCGTGTCATCTGTACAAAGAGTAACTAGAGTGAAGAAAACATACCATCGTCGAATGTGAGCACTCCGTTAGGATCACATATGTAAGACGGATACGGTCTGTTGCATAGATCCGGCTGTGTCCATGGATTGAACATTTCCTGATATCTCCACGTCATACCCTCAATATTGTGATCATCACAATGAATTGAAGACAGACAAAGTAGCACAAAGAGTGCCACAAGACAAAGACTCTCTTTCATGTTTCACGAATTCTGGTAACTGAAATAAAAGAAAATACATGTATATGAAGGAAAATAAACATACCAGTAGTACATCTGAGAAAAATAATAATATTTAAACTCTTTCAACACGGTGTGCATAAATTGGTGAGCAGACGATATAAAGAGCAAAGAATTCGAAGCGAGGCTTAGCAATAATTTGATCCAACAACTCGACAGAGCTGTTGGATTAAATTATTACTGAACCTCCCAAGAAACCACGTTGGTTTCGCCCATTTCGCCGTTGACGGTATTGATTGAAATGATACCTTTCAGGGTGCCAGTGTTGAAAGGGTTAAATGCGTAATTTGTAGATATCGAAAATATTTCGAAAAGTCAGTTTTGGGGAAATATTTGTCCCGTATGCTCCCCTCCAAGACGCACACATATCCACCACAGGATTAAGAGTAATACACGTAAGATATAATTGACGCCCACTAGGCCACCATAGAAGGCAAATTCTCTGTTTTTCATTCAACTATTTGCAACTATAACTTACCAAACGTGTTTTCAGGTGTAACTTTTACTCCACAGGAATTTAAAGGCCCGCCGTTAAAATAAATATGTCCTTTCTCAGAGTATATACCACTACAAATCCGGCAATATTATTTCAGATGTCAACGAAAATCAGATTTTTCAGCACTCCTAACAAGTTCCTGTATAATATACTATTATTACATGAATAATATAACATCGCACCTTATTCAAACTTTCACAATGGGTTTTTAATTCATATGTAAATTGTTACTTATTCCTGCATACTTTGTCGTTTCATACAAATATGACCCACTGCATCCCATCTGAACACTTATGTACAAACAAACCCCTAAAGTTCAAGCAACAAATCTACATGTATCATATAGTGCATGTTGACATGTAACCAATTCAGGCTTGTTCTGTCAAACATGATTGAATTCAGGGGCGGAATGGGCCCCAAAAAATTACCTGGAATGCACCAAAGGGGCCCCGGGCCCGGAGAAAATTTTGATTTTTCGAACCAAAAGAATGAAACATCCCTGCATCTGAGTGGTGAATGGCAGTCCACATGAAGGGCATTTCGATGGCATTTTTGTATCATCTGCGTCGCTCGTTTGACAAAACTGTTTGCAACGAAGCGGGCCCCGGATTCTTCGGGCCGACCACGCATGTAGTTTGGACCCATGGGAGAAAATTTCGATTTTTCGAACTGACAGAATGCTGTCTCCTTGCATCTGAGCGAGCAATTGCAGACGAAGACTGCTCGTATATCGAAAAACCCTCTATGTGGACTGCCAATGGCAGTCTACATAGAGGGCATTTCGATATCCCGGTAGTCAATGTAATAGGATCCATTTCGCCTTTTGTTCGTTTTTAAGAAATTTCATGCACCAATAGGTGTTGGACTGCACCAATTTTTGGGGCCACAAGGCCCCTAATAGGGACCCACCGGGAAATTTCCCCGTGGATTATAGTGCCAGTCAGCCTTTGATTGAATTGATTGAATTCCTAGTTGCATTATGGCAAATATTTGCAGTTCAATGTTAAGAGGGTTGACAAACGTACTTAATAAGAAAGGGAGGGTACTACAGTGCGTCATTAAAATGGGCGGAGGGGGGGGGGGGGTAGCGTGGAGTTGCAATTCCGAAGTCGTAATAGATGTCACTAGTACTCAGTCGTGGGCTTATTTGGATGGATATTGCCGATTAAGCTAGTTAAGGCATCCACTTCCCGGTGCCCGATTCTTTTCGGCATTTTAGTAACTCCCAGAACAGAAATTAAATTAACGAGTAAACATTATTACAATTTTTGCCCTTTTTTCAATTCTTCTCAGGTGTCGTCTACCTCATGGCTGACAATTTTTGTCATTGGAGGAGATTTCCAGGAAAGTTTCTTTAATTTCACAAAGCTGTCAGTAAACTTAACACCAGTGGTATGGGTATTTCATATAAAAATTGAAATTTCGAAATGTTAGCGAATTTCAATCATCGATGTTCGCATCATTTCACAAACTTCCGGCATTTTCCTGTAGAGTGGTATAAAAAACCTACAGAAGCTGGCTTTTTACAATTTTTCCCCAATCTGTTTGAACGTATGGCTGTTAGTCTCTGCTAAAACCCATTTAAAAAAAAGAACATGGCGTTTTCACCATCTTTTGATGTTCTGTAACGCTGTTTCTGTTTATAATATCAGCAGCTGGCGCGTCGTGACATATAATACAGACACTGTTCTTTCCATTAATACAAAAGTCTTGCAGGTGAGATTTCCTCACAATTTTCCTCGGAAGAACAATAACTTGAAAATTACTGGAAGTACCTATTCCCCAAACAAAGAGCAAAAGTTGACTTAAATTAGTTATGGCATGTTCGATACATACAGATTACTACCACAATCAATTGATCTGTGTTGTTGCCCACAGGCGTCGAGTTTGATCTGGCCGATCTCATCTCGTCAACGAGACGGAATACAACAACGCAGATCAACTGACTGTTGTAGTAATTTGTTTATTATATGACAGTTAGTATTTTAAACTGACCATAAGACCTGAAAAATCAAATACAACAATTGTATTAGCCAAATAACCATTAACAATCTATGGAATTGGGGAATCCCAAACGCGTAGTAATATCGAACGTTTGTGGCAACCACTTTTGTTATACCGCCCACTTTTGTTATACCTCACCAGTTTTGTAATAGAACGCCAGCTTCTGTTATAGTTCGAGGTCACCATTTTTGTTATAGAAATCGCCCATTTTTGTTATAAAAAACAGCTAACCACTTTTGTTATATAAATCGCCAGCTTTTGTAATACTTGAAATTAGAACTATAACGCTAATGTTTCGATGCCCATTCGGGGTTAGTGAAGAATAATGGCAGATTGCGGGGTCGGGGGAATAATAGCTTGTGTTTTCTAAATGAGATGGTCGAGTCGGGAAACAAAACAACACATCCCTGTAAGTATATGGGGCATTCGGGCGGCGAAGCGCACCTGAAGTGACTTTACTTCACAGAAATGTGCGGCAGGTTTGTTGTTTCGACGAATGGATTAGAATGGAATGAGAATTTCCGATTCAACATTTTTTAAGTGGAGTCTTGATGCAGGGTTCATACAGGGTCTTGAATATTTCTTGAATTTCACTTTTGTATTAAAAAGTCATTGACTCTGCTTTTTAGCCGTGAAAAGCTCTTGAAAATTGGCCAAGAGCCTTGCATAGCCCTTGAATTTCCCAAACATATCAGCGGACTAAGCAATTCAAACAATTTATATTCCTGTTCACAAGAAAGGGGCAAAAATTAAATCCACCCTTGACACAGTGTCTTGAAGCTCTCGAGGACTGCTTTCCAGAAAAATTGTCAAGTGATGGGTTTTTAGGATTAATGCTCACTTCTGCTTTGTCTACAAATTATCTCCACTTTGTACCACAAGTATCACTCTTTTTCTAAAGGTACGAACATGCATAAATTGCTACGTTCATCGAAATATTGGGTGTAGAAGAGTCCTTGAAAAAAATTACAAGAGTCCTGGAAAAGTCCTCGAACAGACCTTGAATTTGAGGTGGCCTTACCTGTTTGAACCATGTGATGGTCAGTGCCGCTTTTGACACTTTGAAGCACTTAGACCTGTATACCTTCTTATCTTCATCGCACACACTGTGCCTCTTTCGGTTTTCCTTTGCATTTTAATGCAGAGAGATGCACTTATGTTCAAAGTATTGGTCTCGAGTTTGTATTGATTGTCTGGAAACGGAGAGTGACACAATTCGTACAGACTAAAAGTTCCTACGTTGAATTCAAGAAGAGCAGGTTTTGAAGGTTCTGCTCTGAGATCAACCGTATAATATTCTCCATTGAGCTAAAGATAGTCTTACACTGAAATCAGTTGGATTGAGAATTAATGCAAATCAACTGGGCTGAGAAAATATGAACCCAATTGGGTGCATGTTAACCCATCCAAGTAAATATGTGTTGATTGTCAATCCAACCGATTTTAGAGTGCGTTAATATATGTTGTTGAAGAACGTGTTTGCCAATCGCCGTGAGTAGTATATGGTGTAATTTTTAACCCCTATTTGCCAGACCCCTCCCGGACTCCATTGTGACGTCATAGTTTTTTTTTAAAATAGCAATAATGTGACGTCATACGGAATCCCGCGGGTGCGGTCAACTTGAGATGTCATCACCATGGTGACACGTGGGTTACTTTGCATGTGCAGCGTGAGTTGTTAGGGTGATACGTGTTTCCATCGTCCATGTTGTTTATAGAAGGCCGCCATCTTGGTTTCTATGGTGGCACGTTGTTGCTAAGCAACCCAAATGCTAGTACTATAGTAGAGTGTGTTCTAGGGGCGTGTTCGATCCAACGGGAGTTTGTCTAATTACCCAAATGGACCCGACACTGACTGGAAATCGCTCAAGTTCTTCGTTTTAGTGCCCATTCCATCTATTCTAAGTACATCTAACCCATATATCTGAGTGTCACGTAGTGCCATGGTCCCGTCTCTTTGTTGCGGAGTTTACTCGGGTAGTGCAGAAGAGACTATGCAATAGAAACGAGGCTGTATTGTTTTACTATTTGTATCTTTCACTACCAGAACTTATTCCGTCTTCTCTGCTCTATCTTTTGAATTGATCAATCAAAATGCTTCAGTTTCTTTAGCCTCCTCCTATTTCTTTCGAATTGACTAATCAGATTGCTTAATTCGATTCTGCCCGATCCACCCACGGTCAGCCCTTACGGAGTTATCTCCTTCGACTGCACACACGACTCTAACCGGCAGATATAAGTGCGTCTATGTGACGTATGAGAAATCCGTTTTCACATTCGTCACATATCAGCACATAAATGTGCTCCTTTGTGAATTGTGACACATGTGAAATACGCCTTTACATACGTCACATGGACTTATTTAAGAAATTGTGGACACTGTGGACGACCACTATCTGCCGATGATTGTGGATGACAGCAGACCATTATTCGTGGATCACCATTGGAAAACAGAGGACTTCGGCGATTTTCAGTCATTGTATTTTTATTTGAATTGAGTGCTCTTCATATTTAGCAATAGAAGAGGTCGCACACACTGTCTTCTGAAAGTTGTTTTTATTATTTTTTTACCAAAGCTTTACTATCGGTATATCACTTCACATAACATCATTGACTGAGGGATAAACTAACTGGCATTGCTGCCGGTAACCCAAGGTATGTAGTATATAAAGGGTGGAAGGCTCCCATTTGCCGGACCTAGGAAGTGACGTCACGTTACACCCACAATGCATCACGCTGTTACGTCACTTCTCCTTCCCATTTCCCTCCTGCAAAAGAGGCCTAAAATGCGAGCTATACTCTTTCGGCTTATTCAAACACGCTATACCATTTTGAGACAGTGAAGTCTCTGCTTTACATGGCGGAATGTCTTGTGATTATAACACCATCTTTTCTTGTTATAAGGTTTTTTTCTCGTTATAACCACTTTTTATCTCAAGATAATAAGATGTTTGCTCATTATAAAAGGATGCTTTCTCCTTACACCGAGATACGATTTCTACTATCTCGAGTTAATATCTCATAAAAACGAGGTACTATCTCGAAATGAGGAAAAATGGATAAAAACCATATTGACCATGAATAGGACAGAAAAGCCAGTTTTATTTTCTGCTATAGTTTAAAAAAAAAAATTATCTTATCGTAAACATCTAATTTAAAAAAAATTCGAAAGTCAATGATCCCCATTGTATAAAAAATTGAGATGATTCAAAGTGAAAAACAAAAATTACAATGCCCTCATTACTTTTGATATCTGGACGCACCAATATGTGAAACGGGGTTCGTGGATTAAATGTATTGATAAAGAGATCTAGTAAATGAAAGATGATTTGTGAGGAAACACCCATGTGGCAATAAACTTTAACACTTTTCAATATGTTGCAAAAATGCAATTATTGACTGACCTAAAAATCCGGGAACATACAATCTGTGAATTTATTCATATATCTTGCAATAATTTGAAGGACATGCGAATGATCTCATATCGCAGAACATTAAGGGTGTCATGTGAGTTGTCATGACAGCTTACATCAAGGATTGTTTTGCGACTCAATCATCAAGGTAATGTGTGGTGTATGATCACACAGAGAAGGTATTTCAGGAAGGGGCCTTAGGCCAGGAATAGACGTCTGATTTTTGTCGCGTCGAATTCATTTATTTGTAATTATTTGAATTCGACCCGACAAAAATCTGACGTATAATCCAAGCGTTTGGGTTGCAGTTTTACACACAGCTAGACTTGGACAATTGTTTTCAGAAAATTAGTTGAGAAGGTCTTTTAGCGTTCAACTCGTACGTCGAATTTTGGAAGACTAATAAACGTTAAACGCGAACGTTCGTGCAACTCAGAAAGAACGTGACGTCAACAATTCATCAGAGTATGGCGTCACGTTCGGGAGGGCGTCTGACAAAAGTGGTCTGAAGAGTGTGAACTACTCTACTGGTAACCATCATTTTCCGCGATATGGAGTGCGTTCCAGGATCCTACTCGGAGCGCCAAAATAAATCAAAAGTTGGCCTGATATAAAAACACTTACGTACTATCTGTTTAAAATTGAATACTTGGTGACTGGACCCCTAATTCAAAACTTTCCTTAACGTACTATAACTTTGTAACTGAAGAAAATAGTGATTCGACATTCGCGAAATTCCAAACAAATTAATGAAATTAAATTACATTGAACAGAATTAATACCTTCACACCCTAGTTGCCTGACCTGAATATCTGAAAAAAAATAATCAATAAGCAACGTCTATGACCTCCACTGAACATTCACAATCCTGTACATGCCTGGAGCATGCATCGGTTGCAATGTCAACCAAGCCAAATACTAACGTCCCCCATATTCTTTAAGTAATTGTCGGATTCGATGGCTAAGCCCGCTGTTTGTACCCGAGTTTCTAACAAGCCGCTGCACGGAAATTATAGTGGGTTCATTGCAGCTTATTCCCAACTCCTCAACTAAACCATCATTTATGTGAATTGTTCTTTCATATCCCCGAACTAATACTTCCTTCCGATGTATAAAGCTGTAGGCAATGTCCCGGAACACACTGTTCACTTGAGCTAGGGTACCAACAAAGCTAATGTCAGAAGCCCGTTCAATGATCATTCCATATATTTCGTTTGGTAGTCTATAGTCACAGTCACATCTTTTGTCATTCAATGCTTGCTCGTCGTCTTCATTTATAAAACCACAATCATCATCGTTTGCCACATCACTATAGCTATTCAAGTTTTTACTCTGTTTCTCATGACCATCACCCTGATTCACTTCGCTACCTTCTACAATCACACTACAATCCTTATTCACCCCACTGTCATCATCATTGCAATCATTGTCATCATCATGTATCTCCTCATCTCCATCTACGCCACAAAAATCAATCAGTGACCCAGATAGGCTCACATAGTGTTCTCCCAATCCCTTAGGAAAGTGTCCTAAAATTATTGTTGGGAGAGCATTGTTGTATCGACCCTCAACCTCGGGACTAAGAACGTTTGTATATTCAATGCCTTGGATTGAAAGTACAATACAATTGATGTGAAACAATTCGACTATTCTTTGTAAGGTAATGTGATCGCCATATGTCCATGTCTGCCGCATTTGCGCTATGTATCGGTATACATTCCTATCAGGCATAAACATATACATATTCAAATGGATTCCACACCGCGCATACGGATTATGCATTAGGTCGTCTGTTACCTCTGCTCTCAGCGTTGGCGCTGATCGAAATATTCCAATATTTTGCAATTGGTCGGCCATAGCAGAAAACTGACACTCGCCATCACCGGGTAGATTCAAAGAAACTTCAAATCCCATGTCTCTAAGTTGTGTTAGTCTGTCAGCTTGCGTGAGAACAATATAATACTTTTCTTTAGATGTGTTCATTTCCGCGCGTTTTTTGGGCTCTTTCTCTTTGTTGGCTGTGGAAATTGCGAGGTCGGCGACACTCACGCATTTCGTTATTACTCCCGATTCACTTCTGATTTCCACCTTGTATCTTCCAGTCTCTAATTTCCCCGTTCTGTGTCATTAGTTTGGATGGCTTCCCAGTCGAACGCTTCACACGGACAAGAACCTTATCACCAACGGTATAGACCGATGGTGGGTAAGCCTTCAGCCCAGCATTGATCATACGCTCAGCGCACCGTTTGGTGGCCTGATTGGCTTTTTGTCGCATAATTCCTCTACTGGTTTCAAATCTTTGACGTCCGACATCCGACGGTTCTACATTTATAACGCGCTCCGACTGTACAGTAGAGCTGGTTTCGGTTTTCTTCAGCAGATTATTTTTTCTACCGTAAAAAAACTTCGAAAGGCGTCTGTCAGTTTAGGACTTCTTTGGCGTCGTTGTTCAGTGCCGCCGCGTAGTCTCCATTATTTTTTACCCAATTTATTCCCCCCTTCTTCCTCAACAAATCATGAAGGATTTTTTTTCAAAACGACCTGTGTGACCTTTCCCTGGCTCTCGGTGTGTAGGGCCTACTTCTTACCATCTTCACTTTCATTCGCAAGAGCAGCCGTTTGACCTTCTCCTGAAATTCACACCCTCGATCACTTTGAACGATGTGAGGTGGTCCAAACTGAATGTAAATGTCTAATAAATACCGTGCAATGTTATCACCGCTCTTGGAAGTTAACCCTTTACCAAACGTAACGGCCAAAACCGGCCATCGCTATTCTCAAAAATCGCCAATTAATTTTCATCATTTTTTCATTTTTTGTCTCAAAAACATAGATTATGACCCCTCATTGGAACGAGCTCGTCGAGCTCGTTCCAATGAGGGGTCATAACCTATGTTTTTGAGACAAAAAATGAAAAAAATTAGTTATTCAAGAATTTTTTTTGCAAGTGTCGTCTGCTTTTTATGTTAGGTAAAGGGTTAACGGACACAGAAAAACACACCGACTGAAAATATCAATGATGGAAAGAACATAGCGGTATGTTTTGCCTTCATGTAGTACCATTTGGTCGTTCATAAAAATTAAATCGATTTGATGCCTTGCCATAACCTCTTTAACACGGACCGGTTTCAAAATAGGTCGGTTAGCAAACTTAATGTTCAATCGTTGATACAACTCGGAATTCTTCAACCCTCTGGCAATTCTAGCTTCGCTGACACCACTGAACGCATTTCGTAGTCGCACATTCAATCCGCGCACCCCGGATCATTTCGAATCACGAAACGCCACATTTACACTCCTCTTGATTTCACTTTCTCGAACGATGACTTTACCGTCGAGGACAAGCTTACCATCGTCATTTATATGCAGACACCGCTCCGTCCATCGGTGATATCGAATAGTAACTGCACGGTGGAATGCGGTTCGTTCACTGAGTGGCACCCCCATTCTCCCACATTGTTACGTGCCATAAACAGCAACAAGTCATACGTTTTATTATCCAACTGCGTGATAGACAGCAAATAAGAGAAAACAACAAACAATCAAATGCTCGAAACGAAACATGGCGATTGAAACAAAAAAATCAAGAATTACCTCCCCTGATGTTTCGTCTGTTGAGTGCATCAACCTGCCGAGTGCCTTTTTCATACAATGGGGAAGAAGGGGAAAACAAATTAGCTTTTGAAATAAAATAATTAAAAGGTACTGTCATATTAAAATACCACACTAATTCAACCGATGATATGTGACTTGTCAGTTAATTATAATTAGCTAATCTCTTCACTTGGCTGGTTGAATTCCACATACATGTAGAGCTGTACTATTATTGGGAGCAAGGCACTGGTGTCAGGGACACCTAAGGCCCCGTAAGGCCTGGGCTGACGTGGGGTTATTTAGTCCCGCTGATGAAGTTGCGGGAAAATTAGACCAACGTGGAGGGTCGGAATCCAAGTGTCGCGAACTCGGCGCAGAGAGCTGAGTTAGACCGACGCCGTGATTCCTTCTCTGCCAAATTGTCAATAGGTTCGATTTCCGTTAGGTGTGATTCCTAATCACTTCAGGCTGTATAATGGAAAGAATGATTTAAAGTAACAACGATTCTTTTATTTACACATAAAAATAAATCCGTTTCAATATTTCAACAATCAACAATTCGATTCTTTTCACAGAAAATGGGTCGCTACGGTTAAATAATTCTAAACAATCATATAGTCATTCTATAGCCCTGTACTGGCACTATAGTCTACACACTGGAAATGTTACTACCGTGAGCTCGCCATAAGAGCTTCACAAATCTGAAATGTTATTACTGTGAGCTCGCCATAAGAGCTTCACCAGCTTAGGCTCAAATGTCAACGTCTGCGCGTAACTGTACCTCTAGCTGCCGGAGGGTTCCGACCAGCGATGTTCGTCATCTATAAGGACACCGTACTTCTGATTTGGGTCAGATATTGTCTACTCATACCTTATGTGCCCTTTGAAAGTCCTCCGTGAAAGTCCTATTGAAATATTCACCGTTCCTGGTTGAATTCACGATTCACAAATGCCCTTTTTGTGCTAGGGCGAAATTGTCACTCACACCGATCTCCAGTCGGCATTACGATGCTTCGACAGCAAAACAAACTACTCAGAACGCAATCAGTCTGACGCTTTAAAGGGTTAATACGCACAATACAATTAACCTACACTTCTGACTATTGCAGGCCGATGCCTGCTACTCGACAATCTAAACTTTAACGTTCCACCTGGGGTGTCCCTTCTCACGAATTCGGCCCCGTAGCCGCCTATCAACGTTAAGCTAAATCGATCATGGAATGCCCTCTCTGGCGATTCCAGCCGTGTCAGGGTCCTGTGATCGAAGGTACCCTTATGCCAGGAAACAGAGTCCGCCTGTCCTGGACTTCACCAACGCGTGTGTGACCCCAAGTGCGTGTCTAATGCTCTGCTCTTCCAGGTATATATACTTTTTACCCTAAACTGTCAGGTGGACGGACGCTCATCCATCCATCTGTCAAAACGGTGGGAGATGACGTATATCGAGGCAGAATCAATACAAGTCATCTCGCGCGTGACTTAACGATGATTCGTTCCCGACACGCATTGCTATAACTAATGATCAGGTGACGATACGACAGACATTTCTATCGTTTTAAAATCTCGTTTCTCAATTGACCGTGACGAAAACCGATTACGTCTCGTAAGACTCCGACTACTGTAGAAACTAAACGAGATTAGACCTTATCTAACATACCGTTTCTCCCCTGGGTCCCTGCGCTAAAGCTGGATATACACCACGTGTGTTTTTTCTATGTCCAGCTTTACAGAGAAGTGAAATTCACGTGCGTTTTTCGCCTTGATGCGGAATATATTTTGAACTTACAATATCTTTACATATGAGGCCCCTTGCCCCTATATTTAGGCTGGCTTTGCCCTGACAACTGGCATCTACCACTTGACCTCTTGATGCATACCAGATGTGGAATATAGATTGAGAGAAATGCTGATAGTGTAATGCTGTTCTGTTCACACATGAAACCAGTGATATGTTTTTATTTATTTTCATGAAATATTTCAATGTTTAATGATATCCTACCAAATTCAAATGGATTCTAAAACAATTTTGCCCCAGAATTTGTTTTTGTAACAGACAAAATATTCATTGTTTTAATAGCATGAACATGTTGGCACCATTCAGGTTAGGTAAAATAATGTTTACCATTGGGATAAAAAGTTAGGATTTTATTTCTTGGTGTCTACGGTCACGTACTTCTACACAATGGCTAATCGTGACCACAACATGGATATAAACTCAAGTCCAACCAATTACATATCATCCATGTTGCCCACTCGCTAGTACTAACTGATTTCACCCCAGCAATGCACTGCGGAGCAATGGGACACATAAGAATAACACACCTTTGGACCTGAGACGGGACGGGGGGGGGGGGGGAGGGGTGGCGAGGTAAAGGCGGTTCTTGTAAAATTCCGCCCACTTTAGCACTTTAGGAACGTAATTTGTATAAACCGTTATATCTAATTCACGATAACAGTGATATAGCTTGGTCATATCAACCCTCGTTTAGGGGACCCCGGAAAAGACTTTTTTGGGTTCATTTGGGTAATTCTGTGTATTTCCATTGGATGGAATGCTCTTTTGTTTCTTACTGAAAACCTACTTATATAGGGGCTGGGGTACTCAGAATACGCGGAATGTTGACTTAAAAGACTATTTGAGCCATTTCCGGTCAATGTCGGGTTTATTTGGGTAATTAGAAATACTTCTGTTGGTTTGAACACACCCGTAGAACACGCTCCTATTGTAGCATTATGATTTGGTTTACTTAGCAATAATGTGTCACCATAATAACCAAGATGGCGGCCTCCTATAAACAAAATGGACGACGTCAACTCGCGTCACCCTAACAGCACACGCTGCGCATGCGCAGTAACACCACATATAACCATGATGATGACGTCACAAGATGACGGCCTACGTACGCAACCACGACAACCACGTAGCACCCATAATGCACCACTGGATGACGTCAATTCCGGAGTCGCCCAAATGAGGGTTGATGTGACCGAGCTATACTACTGAAGACAGTCAACTTATAAATTGTAAAAACTGCCTTATTATAATCTGTATATACAGATTAGTTGTCTGTAGTAGCAGATTGGTGGAAGAAAATGACCCGATCCTTCTATGCTGCCGCAGGATGTCAAACGCTTGGTTAATTTTCCCCCTGTTTCAAGCCCTCATAACATTTGTGGTCTTTCCTTTGACAACAGAATTTCGCACATGTCAAGAACCGTGGAAGTTGATGGATTCTTATTGTATTATCTATTCAGTGCATTAAAACGTGTATAGAGCACACGCGACTTTAACAGCAGCTTCTCTTTGATTATTTATCCATTTATTTATTGGTGTTAGCCTAGGCGCCACATATTTATCCACAAGGGCTAATAGTAACACAACATGGAGATAAAGTCAAACTTTATCAATCGTTTAAATCCCAGTGTTTTTAAAGAAGTCCCATCTGAGCATTTGGCGACTGGGTACAATTTTACCAACAAAGCAGAACTTGTTTTGTTTACTTTAGTAAAAAAAGGACTGCTTCACTTCCTGGGTCCCCCACAAGAATGTTTTTGATTGTTACATGTGTTGTGTGTGGATTACAGAATTGGTCGATCGTTTTAGGACAGATGAGTTGGTTAGATTCAGTATCGAGATTTGGCGTGTTTTGGAGAGTAGACGCCTTCCAGAAGCATAGAACAGTCGGCCAGTACAAGAAGGCAATAACAGTTCAGTTTGATACTTGGTCATGCTTAAATAGACTGGAGTGGCGAAGACTACCACCTCTATATAATATCAATAAAAGAACACATGATCGAGACTATAGTCCCACGCGTTACCACTGAGAACGTGCGGTGAAAAGCTTAGAGAGTCAATACAACACTACCATACATAACATTTACAAACAAATATGTAGTCTCCACCATGCAATGCAGTATAACCCCCCACCCCCACCCCCCCCCCCAATTCCACCCGAGTCCCATTCCATGCCGTCATACACCCACAACACATACAATAAACCGAACGATGCACTTTAACTGGATTCGATCTACCACGACATAATTAAGAACCGGAAGTAGGCGATATCAGTATTAATTAGCTGCTTACTGTAAATGCACTCATTTCTCAGGGACAAAATATCTTGCAAACCCAAATACACATTAGTTTACAATACACTATGAAGACAGGCAGGCTTACACAATTCTCCACCAAGGTGGCTATATTGCATTTTTTCAGAATTTCTAATGTAAAGAGGAACGTCGGTGTAGTCATAAAGCACCAATCCATCATAATTGATTCTGATCGATCAGACACCCGGTTTTCAAAATATTGCAAGGAAGATGGACAAAAAGAAGATTGCTGCTATAGTGACTATTATAATGAGTATTTCAGAATGCTCATCATCGAAAGAAACCTCCCTTTACTCACCACCAAAGAAAACGAGAGCCGTCGGGCATTTGGGTTTTATGTTGCTTCCTGGCGGACGGACGGATGGATGGACGGCGGACGAACGGATGTACTTGTGAGGTGATTTCAGTGTTAGGTACGGGTAAAGTTCTGCACCTGCGACCGTTTTTGCACCTCAAAAGTGGGTGTTTTGAGGGGCCGCTCCTCAGAAGAGGGGACTGGACCAGTGGTTAAATCACCGGTTTGCACAAGTAAGGTCTGTACGCACAACTTGTTCACACACGTACATCTGAAGTAGCCTGAAGGGACAGACAGACAGACGGACTGACAGACAACCGGGTGGTCAGGTGGGTGGGAGGGCGGGAGGTTTTCGGGTGGGCTTCCGGGTGATCATCGGGAAGGGAAGCAAGGAGGCAGGTAGGCAGGCAGGCAAGCGGGCAGGCCGGCCGGTCAGCAGGCAGACAGCGGGCAAGCAGGCAAGCATGCAGGCCATCGAATAAAAACGAATTTGTGTTTCCCTTTTCCTTACATGTACGTTTCAAATACACCCCAACTCCAACCAAAATCACTTTCATCAAACACAATTTAGAATAGGGGCGAATGCAAGTTTTGATTTCATGTATTACAAAAGCTGGCGATTTATATAACAAAAGTGGCTAGCTGTTTTTTTTATAACAAAAATGGGCGATTTCTATAACAAAAAAAATGGTGACCCGAGACTATAACAAAAGCTGGCGTTCTATATCAAAACTGGTGACGTATAACAAAAATGGGCGATCGCTATTACAAAACTGGTGAGGTATAACAAAAGAGGGCGGTATAACAAAAGTGGTTGCAACACGTCGCTTCCTGTCGCTTGAAAGCATAGCGTATCTCAAGCCGAAATAACAGTACCGTCCGTTGGCATGAAAATGTTTTCCAAACTTGTGAGAGGAACTTCTCAGATTTTTCAGTGTTATTTGTATGAACTTTGCCGAAAGCGGCCATACCATTCTGAACTTCTCAAACCATTTTATACCCTTAAAAAAGTTTAGCGTTTTACTGAATATTTAAAAAATGATGAAATTTTAAGCGAGGCAACGTAAAAAAATAGGGATGAATGGAAAAACAAAAAAATAGCTCGCTCCTAATTTTTTGAGTCATACAACATACTCAAATTTCACGAAAATCTGAGCATTTTAGTTTGTGAACATACGACCCCTTGTATGACGTCACCTAAGCGTTCGGGTATAACGGTTAATAATTTCCTAGGACGGCAATGCACTTTTAGATATGTTTTTTTACAGAGATTGCAGTCCCTAAATTTCGAATGGCGGGGACTGATTTTGAGGCTGAAATCAAAAAAATATAAACAAACCATAACAGAACGACACACGCGTGTGGATGGATTAATCGATATGACACTGGTGCCATCGCGGAAGGATAAAACTCGAGGCCGCGCGTGTGTCGTTCTATGTTTATTACACGCCTTCTCTTCAAAAGAGCGGTTATTAGAAGGACATCCAGCAATTCATTTGACAACTAGTCGCCAGTAGGCACATTGGAACTCAGTGGACGAACTATCAACGAGAACACATTTTATCGACAACCAAATTTACGAAAGGCACCCTTGTTACTATTTTTAGCTATCGCTAGCGATTCAAATTGTAGTTGCGGTGCAAGTGTATCAAGTTTGGTAGCTGTAACGTTTATAAATATAGAATTACAGGAATCAAAAGAATGCGTTTTAAATGAAATATGTAAAAAATGGGCTAAACTTTGAAGTGACGAAAAAATGTCAAAATGACGCCCAATCGAAAAATAAAGAAAAAAGACAGAGATCTCTCTCTTAATTTTTTGAGTCCCACAACGCACACAAATTAAAAAAAAATCTGACGTATTTTAACTTTTGACCATATGACCCGCTATGACGTTACCTAATCGTTCGGGCATATCCGGTGGATGACGCCGGAAGTGACGTCATGTCACGTGACCCTGTGGTGCAATGTTTCGTTGTCATGGTAACATGAGCGGCCATGTTGTGACGTCATCCCAAAGTTATACGTGGGGTTAGTGCGCATGCGTCGCGCGTGTTGTTAGGATGATACGTGTTTCCGTCGTCCATTTTGTATACTGGAGGCCTCTATCTTGGTTTCTATGGTAGCACCGTGGTTGCTATGTTACCCAAAGCCATACAACAAGACGGGGGTATGTTCGGAGGGTATGTTCGATTGAATAGGAGTAAATCCAATCACCCAAATAAACCCGACAATCCCTCCAAATCACCAAAAACGACTTTATTTACTACGCCCCCCCCCCCCCCCCCGAATCCTTTTAAATACCGCCATACCATGGATTTTAACAGAAGCACGTAGTGTTATAGTACTGAGGGGACCCCTAGGAGTAAGTTCGATTGAACTTGAGTAGTTTTCAGGTACGGATTTTCCACAGAATCCTTTTTAGGACCGCCATACCATGGATTTTAATAGTACCGATGAGGGCCCAGGGGGTAAGTTCGATTGAACTAGAGTGGTTTTTCTGGTTCGGATTTTATACAGAATCCATATTTACTTCGTAGAATTACTACAAAAAACCCTTCATTGTTTATTTGGCTCTGATTTCCCAGTAAATTATCGGTTTCTACCTATGTATCTACAAGGTACGTTTTAACGTCTTTGTTCTATTTATTCTGACTTCCCTAGAAATGTTTATCTTCTATTGTACACATTACATGTACCACAAAAACACATGCTGGATGTGACGATATGTGCTTATGTGAAAAGGCACAAGGTGCCCTTATTGTGCACTAGCACATAGGCACATGCTGGATGTGCCGATATGTGCTTATGTGAAAAGGCACAATGTGACACATTGTGCAGTAGCACATAGGCACATACGACCAAAGCGGGATTCTATAACCACCGACGTTTCCCCCAAAAGCGATTCTTTTGGGATTCCAAAACGGGATTCCATAAGTGGGATTCCAAGCTCCTATACAGGTAATCCTACCATCTTATCTCCAATTATCTGTCCTATGATTTGGCTCTATTGTAGTCATCCGATACTATAGTTTTGTACCACTCTTGTGCCATTGCTACCTTGTATTCCGACGACCTATTTATGCCATGTGTACACACTGCAGGTAGCACATACGCTCATGCTGGATCTGCTGATATGTGCTTATGCGAAAATGCACAATGTGACACATTGTGCACTAGCACATAGGCACAAACGACCAAAAAGGGATTCTATAACCATAAACGATTCCCCCAAAAGGGATTCTATAGGGATTAAAAAAAAAAGGATTCTACAAGTGGGATTTAGCGTCATAGCGTTCAGTTGCGTCAATAAGTGTACAAACGCGTCTTGATATCCTTCCAAGTATCCCTTGCAATCTGGGTTATTTTTTGTAGGGGAACCTTTTACCGTTCACACTAAAAACTAAACTGTTAAAACAGACGCTTTCAAGGTGTTAAACCCATTCTAACTCTTAGGGTTTGATTTTAACACTCAAAGTGCAATGCTTTAAGCACTTAGACATTACAATCGTCAGACATCTGAAACTTGAATGGATGGCACTTCCCGTGTGCCTAGCATTGGTGGTTCTTCCAGAATCTTCCATAATTTGATTTTGCGCTTGGTGGGTACATAATTAAAAGGACACAACGCAGATGACGCGGATCAGGCTCGAGAGTTCGAGCTTGACCCGCGTCATCTGCGTTGTTTCCTTTTAATTGTCGCGACATTACACTTGTCAAGTGGTATTATTGTAACACCTGTCAAGTTCTGGGATATCTACACTTGAACAAAGTGCTAGTTCAGCACTTAGTAAGTGTTAAATACAAAACTTCAAGTGTAGTTTTTAACACTTTAGTTTTTAGCGTGTTTTTGAGGTAGGCATGCCACAGTTGGAGGGCGTAAGAAAAGTAAAGTGACGTAAAAACGTAGAAAATTACGATAACTAAAAAAAATCCCAAAATTGCACCTTTGTATTTTTAGAGCTCAAGAACGTACTAAATTTCCATCCAAATCGGACAAACTTTACTTTTTCCGGCGTTGATGTCCAGCCGTCACCCCAACGGCAGCCCAGACGAATTGTTCGTCGGCTAAAAAATGATTGCATTTTTAGATATAGCTTTCGTTGCAGAATATATTTACAAAATTTTCAGAGAGTTCAGAAAGAGGGCAGATATCCAACGTTCATAAAAAATATGTCAAATTGAGACGTTATTTTGGATAAAGGGTTAACGTTGAAATTGTAACTGCTGCATTAATAGAGCCACCATGAAACTAAAAGTGAAGTGTTATAGCTGTGAGTATTATCTGTACGGAGCTGGGCGGTATTTTAAATCAGCATTTTCAATGGACAATGTGCCAAAAGACCTCTAAATTTGAAGTGACGCAAAATATCAAAATGGCGATAAAAATAAAAAACAAGGGTCTTTTTATTTTTTTGAACTCTACAACATAGTAAAATGTCAGGAAAATGGGCAATTTTTTTGTGACGTCACGTCAGTAACATCACCCGAAAATGCGGCCAGAGCTATTCAGAATTTGCAGGTCGCTACGACATTTTAGATATGTTTTTTGTCAGAGATGGGATTTACAAAAGTTGAAAGTCGGAGGCTTGAGAGAGGCGTTGATATTAAAAGGTGAAGGAAAACGCATAAATTACTAATTGTTTGGGATAAAGGTAGAAAATCGAATAGTGGGCCATATTACTTTCAACGTCGGGCAAACCGTTAATATTTGTGCCAAATGTCATGACAACAGATTGAAAAATATGGCCGTGATTCGGTAAATAAGAAGAACCCCCACCCCCCACCCCCCCCCCCCCGGGATTTCGATACCAATAAGTAATCCAACTTCGTTGGGTGACTTAATTGGGGTAACAAATTATTAAACCTCATCTAATCTATATTGTGTTCTCATTATTACATTTTTCCCTTATTGACTCGTCCGGTGGAAGTGTTAATTAGAAAGAAACTGTGGCAATGAAAACACGACGTATTCGCCCTTTGCCGGGTGCACAAAGTGACGAGAACCCAAATGAGCCACTAGTTTTGCAGGTTTGTTGCAAAACCGGAAAAAATGAACCGGGAAACAAACAAACAAACAAACAAACAAACAAACAAACAAAACAAACAAACCAAACCAAAAAACCCCCCAGATCCCCTGTCCAACAAGATTGATCAATTTCCCAGTAACATAACTAAGTGTGCAGATCCGGGCTGACATTTTTATATTTCGATAACAGTGTGCAGAGGGTTAACGACTGATCTCATGATTCACATGGACCCCGAAGCTGTGAAATTGACAAAAAGGGCTAAAAGGTAGAGTAGGATGCGTGTGGATTAAAAACAAGTTGGCAATTAAGCTCATGCAAACAAATTTCCAAAAACTCTTAGTTTTGAAGTATAATCGCGAAACTTCCGCTACTGACAAATTTAATGATAACTGGCTAGAAGAAATTAATTGCTGACTTTGGCTTGGGGGGTTTGCAGCCGGTGGCAGCAACTCGTAGCGGCGGCTTGCCTTCAAGGTCTAACATGCGACCCCCGTGTACCTGACAGCGGGCTGATGGCTCACAAAAACTGATAACATATTCTGAACGATCGATGAAAAGCAAATTACATGAAAACGGTATAATCTTGACATTCGAACAGCGTTACAACAGGGAAATGCGTAGAAACGACAAGAGTCACGAGGCGAATGTCGATATGTAGCCAGGGACGTTGCTAAGAGATCTTGGATTGTGACGGGGATGTCCATCTCTAGATTTGTAATTGCTCCCTCCGTGGTAGGGGAAATCCTGGCCACCACTGCATAATTTCCAACAAGTGGGGAATTCCTTTAGCTCCCCCACCTCCTGTGAGTGAAGACTTGCCAACTGAAGATTTTTAGGTGCAGAATTTCATTTGTACGCTCCTTTTGACTGTAAATTATCCAGTACCTTTCAGCCTAAAGACTCCATATTTTGGCCAAATTCTAGGCATGTTTGGAAAAATTCCACTCGAGACTTTCTTGATATTTCCAACTTTTTCAAAATTGGCGCTTCGAATTTCCAACTTTTGTAAATTTGACGAATGATGGGGAGTGAAACTCTCAGACCCCTCCCGCCCCCCCCCCCCTGTAGCAATGTCCCCGAATACAGTATAGCGAAGCTGACACGATTGTCTATGACGTGACATTCTGTTATGCAAGTTAAGTGAAATCCAACTGTCTCACCCTTGTGTCTAGTCTGAATAAATGGTAAAATATGGACCCTAGATGACTAAGCAAAGTGAGTTTGCTTTGGGATGGTTAATGTTCATTCTTCTCTTACTGTATATATTTATGTGCTACACATTCTTAGTAGGAAGTCTCACAATTATGTAGGTATGATATGTTGTTTTTCTTCATTTTGTTGCTCTACAGGGTGCACATGACTCATGATTTCACGCGTAGGCCTACATACGTTTCAGTAAAATCATTCATTAAAACATGCATAATATTTATCGCAACAATGACGATATGAAACCTGACTTTAATTTTGTTCGCATGTTCATAAATAGGAGGACGTGACAATCGCTACTTATTCTCGGTTCCTTATTCCACAATCGTGATCAACCGAAAATTTGGCGGTTCATTATTCGACATTCGTTATCAACCGAAAATCAGTTGATAACGAATGTTGAAAAAAGAACCAGGAATAAGTAACGGTTGTCACGCCCCATGAATAATCGGATAGGGATGTCGATTGTTGCAAAATGCGTTTGCGAGAAAGAGTTGGAAGTAAACTAATTGACAAACTGAATGTAGGTGAAAAATTCTTTTGACAAGGACATTCATTCAACGTTGTGATGCAAAAGCTCTCCAGAAGGCCAATGCACACATGCACCTGGATTTCCAAAGCTGAAGAGAAACTTTTGAGATGACTGTGGAATTTTGTTGCAGCTTAATCTGAAAGAACCGAGACTATTAGCGATAGTGGCTGAGATTTAACATGGCTGGGGACGGGGTGGGTTGGGAGGCGCTTGTAAAATCATGAAATTCACAGATATTCTACAATTGTGGTCTGATAGAGAAAAACGCACCATGTAATTGCCGTGTGTGATAGAAGAAAACAATCATGTAATTTCCGTGTAAATCTTTCCCTAACACGAAAAGCAGAAAAAAACACAAGCGAGTTTTTTGAATAACTAGAGATTTTCATTTTTATTCATCAAACACACAGCTGCTGACCCATCACTGGAGAGAGCTCGTCTCAACGAAGAATCGATCATAAGTTATGCTTTGGGGCCTAAAATAAAAACATAATAAATTGTAATTCATCAGTTAAATTGGACCTCGTTGTTTTTTCTGAACCCGTAATTTGATTGACTGGGAGTCGGTCGGCTAATCTCCTGTAAATTCACTCTTACCACGGGTCAATTAGACCATGTCTTTATCCACGCTGCGCGCGAGCAACGCCGCTAAACCGCTCACAGATAGAACACACTCCGGAGTTGTTTTCTGTAGCAAAGGTTGTCAGCGCCCGTGCTTCGAAGTACGCCTTGTAAATTCGATCATGGACAATGGACCGAGATCAAAAATGACATTTTTGATTGTTTTTCTTCAAATAAAACGGGCTTGGAAAGTTTGTTCACTTCTAACGATGTCACGACTTACAATGGAGATAAACGTCTCTTGTTTCGTTAGACATTTGGGAATTTGACTATGGAAAACCGTTTGTTAACGAGCCCATTCGGGACTCGTTAACAGATGTTCCATAGTCAAATTCCTGAATATCTAACTCAAAAAGAGACGTTTATGTCCTAAATGGAATGGAACTGGTCGGTCGTGGCTGTTGCGATAGATAAAGAAACAATGCAAAAAGAGTACAGAATGCATGTGTTGATGGGGTACTTTATCTTTACAAAAAGTATGTATTCACTATTGAGTTCGTAATTATTCTAATACAGCGTTCAATAGGGGCCCATGATACACAATTTGTATCTTGCAACTGTATTATACAAACGCATGCTTGGTTACGATTTGTTTGCTTTACTATTTACAGAACATTACACGCTTCAGAGAGAGAGAGAGAGAGAGAGAGAGAGAGAGAGAGAGAGAGAGAGAGAGAGTTCTCCTAAGCGCAATTATTAAATTATTGAACCACACTGCTTTAGGACTCATGTATCTGAAAAATCGGAAGCATTCAATCTAGCGTAACAGTTATGCTGTCAGAGTGCACAGGCTTTTTCGAAATATTGAACGTATACGCGCTCAATAAGTTTCTCCCGGGGCCGTAAATGTTCAAGGCAGCCGCATTCTGTTTTAACCGAAACGAGTCTGGAAATGAAATCTGATATCACAATTTAGTATTTTAATTATTTTTGTAAAAATGTGTCAAGAATACTACATCATGTAAACCCCTCCCCCAATGGGACGAGCACATCGGGATCGTTCCAACGATGGATCACATGATATGGTTTTGTTGAATTTTGTGGAGAAATAATTTTTTTTCTTCAACTGATCGATTTGTATATTACGTGTGAGAATGCTGCAGATCCCTTGGGCGAAGGGTTAATCAAGTTATTACAGTTGAGATTGTACGATAAATCTATCATCACTATTATATTTATGTACAAAGTGTTGTATCATAGTCTCGCTTTCGTTTCTAAGTCTATACCTCGACTCGTCTCCGACCAGTTGAGAGATGGCCTTACAAACAAGACCTCCATTGTTGCATCGTAGCATTGGAATGGCGACTTCGACCAACTGCTCTCAGAGAGAAAGCCTTGAAGGCCAAAGGTACTGGTATCGTTAGTTCGCATTTCTATTGTTTTCGGGAGCCCGTAAGACGCATAATGCAACGGCAGCACTGGCCGAATCCTAATTATACTTCATATCGCCCTCCTGTAAACTTCTCAGAATTCCATTGGATTCAATGCGTCATATGACTCTTACATCCCATACAGCTCATAGCGTTTTGGAAGAAAAATGGAGAATGGTAAATTCAACTAACTATTATTGGTAGATTTTATTAATTCGTTAAGAAGATGGTGAACTGCTAATTGTGTTTTTTTACCGCCGAAGTCATGTGAATGCACACTTTACGACCATATTTCGATTTTGAGGCGAGCTGTCGCTCTTGTGCAATATCGCACCTGTAAATGTTACTTTTAGCGAGTAGACAACAGCGCCTCGGTTCCACCTAGTGAGCGATTAACCCTTGCGATTATCTAATCGGCTGCATTCGTCGAGGTCGTCCCAATGATGGTCACATGATATGGTTTTGTTGAGTTTGTTTTTAAGAATTGAGGAAAATTAAAATTTTGCTATAGTGTTTTCTGTAAAGTGTTAACCCTTTACCTAACGTAACGGCCAAAACCGGCCAGCGCTATTCTGAAAAATCGCCAATTCATTTTCATTATTTTTTTTCATTTTTTGTCTCAAAAACATAGGTTATGACCCCTCGTTGGAACGAGCTCGTCGAGCTCGTTCCAACGAGGTGTCATAACCTATGTTTTTGAGACAAAAAATGAAAAATATTAGTTATTCTAGAATTATTTTTGCAAGTGTCGTCTGCTTTTCAGGTTAGGTAAAGTGTTAAGATCTGTTCGTGGGAAATAGGCCAAATAATAAAACGCTAGCACGAAAATCTGAGCAATACACCATGAATTATATACTGTAGCACCCCCAAACTTCAAAGTAATCATACTTCACTTTTCGAGAATCGGTACGTAAACAGCATAATTCGACAAACTTCAAAGGTCACTAATGCTACGCTCTGTCTTTTCGCTCACGCATTCCACGGAGAATCATTTGATTGACTTACGATTGTTCCACTGAAGTTGCATTTCATGTATTATAATGAATACAAATAAATTTGATGATTATTGATAGGAAAAGCTTCTTCGAAAAATCGGATAATATTTTTGAAATCTCCACATTCTGTGCACCAGTAGAGTGAATGGTGTGCGGACGATCATTGGTGTGTTTCTTGAAAACATTTTCTGGATGTCGGAACTCAACAAAAGCGCGCTTCACTTCAAACTTTAGGGAACAGTATACAAAACGCCTCACATTTTCAAAATCAAAAGATTGTTTACTGTAACGAGTTCAGGCGAGAGGACAAGGCGTCCCGCCTACAAAACATGTGGGCATAATCGAATAGTAGGTTGCTTATTTTTTTTTTTGCAGTGGACTGAGTATTTACAACATACGATACTCATAGCACTTACTTCTGCACACAATTACCCTCCAATGTTAGTAACCACAGACGCGTGGAAAGGAGGGCTGGATGCTCCAGAAACACGTTATGAAAGAGTTTGTTGTGCCCTGCATTGTGTCCTCTCGTAGAACACTCAACCCAAATTGCCCAAGTTGGAGCACGGCGACAGTGTGCTAAGGCGTGCTGCGCTTCGAGGGAAATATATGCTTGCGATCGATGCTAACCCTTTTTGCGCGGAGGTAATAAGTCGAAGATTCTCTCGCGAAATTCTCTCTTTTCATAACAGCCTGCTGGCCGTAATTATCAATGCGATTTATGAAAGTGAGAATTTCCCAGTTGGCAACAGGTATATAGCAGAACGAACTACTGACGTTCCTTTTGACATTTTAGTTTCCGAGGCACGCAGTACTAAAAACTAATGGTGAACTATCATGCTATCTTTCTGGCAAGATCTTAGAGAATCCTCACGTTTCTGGGGGGACATCAGTGTTTCTGGATCACTCGACGAATAACTTGAGATGGATTGGTACCGGTGGTGTTTTCCTGGGGAACGCGGTGGATGTCGTCCCCCTATTTTTGTCTGAGGGGACGCCTTTCCCTTACTTGCATTTATTAAACCTGAAATGGCTTGATATTAAAGAATATCAACAACGGGGAGCAGTCACTCATCTTGCTAGCTACACTAAACCTGTTTTAGCTGTGTGAAGCTCACAACCCAACACATACAACAATGACCACTTCTTTTGAAGAGTTTTGGATACTATAAATTTAGATATTTTGTCGGAGATAGAACCCGCCCCCTACTCCTACGATAGGGAGTGGCCACTCTTTCCCAACGACGTATCCCGAGTTGGCCATCGCGGCGTGTTGAGCGTCCGTTCCAAACGGGCGCTCAACACGCATCGATGACCGACACGCGATGCGGGCCGTACCCCTACTTCTTAATTTCGGAAAGCACCACTCATTCTTACGCTCCTCCTCTTTAATTACAATTCCGGGATCCACACGGCTTTAAATGTCAAAAATGCATATGATTTTTATGTACATTTTCATAAGAAGGGGCGCAAAAAAAATTATTTTTAGTGATTTGTCTAGTCTTCGAGTAAGGTATGTTTCATTTCAAAAGATTGTACAAGAGAAGGAGATTACTTAGCATACGAAATGTATTTAAAAGACAGTTTTCTGTTAAAAAAATGGTTTAAACGTGATAGAAAAGAGAGGACTCACCTCCGATTCGATGTAAATAAGAACCACTGTTCCTCAGTTTCATGCAAATTACTGTTGGAAAAGTTTGCGGAAGCTCTGCCAGTTAATGACTTCCAGATTTCTTCCGAGAATACACGTACAGGCAGACGTGGTATCATATGGTATATATACACAATTTATTGGATTTCTCACATTACGTTTGTGTTACTTCATGTTTAGAAACGTAATATTATTTCACATTCTGAATACATAACATCTATTTACTGTTCCGGAATACAGTGATGTAAAACTGTTCTCAAAACGTTCATGTTAAGAAAACTTCGCAAACTTGAAGTGCCATCTGCATCCAACTGTACTTCATAAGAAGCCTCCAGTTTGCGGATTCCAATTATCCACCTTCAGAACTGAGTAAACAGTAACGAAAATCCCCCAGCCATGTGACTGAAACGGATGCACTCGTGGATAGTAAACAAATGGAATAGAGGCACCAGTAGCGGGCTGGAGAATACGTTATTAGGGCACCAGTGCCGATATATCATCGACCACATGAGAAAAAAATGAAGCAATGTTAGATAATTGAAATTCCGAATCTATTTCTATCTTCAGCGATCAGGATGACCACCATGTACAGTTGCCATTTGCTTTCGGGGATCTGGTGTACTGAGGTACACGGCACATTCACGAAGCATGTCCTTAACCAATCGAATTAAAATCATGCTTCGCTTTTGGTCGGCTATTAAGAAGGGAAGTCTGGATGTTACTTGCCTCCACTAAGTGGAACTTTCCGCTTACTCCGACTTCCATCGTCAGTAAAATGTCTAACACGATATGACCCTGGGTGTTGAAGTGTCGTCAAAACTAAAAACAAAGATATATATATATATATATAAATAAATAAATAAATAAATAAATAAATAAATAAAAAAAAAAAAAATAAAAAAAAAAATAAATAAATAAATAAATAAATAAATAAATACTAGTGATTGTAAAAAAATCGATGAGATATGTAATATACTACTCAAAGATTGCTAAGCACCAAGTATATCCAACTTCCTGTTTTACTTTTTAGTTGAAATATTATTATGAAAAGTGTATATATTTTATATTTAATTATATCTTTAATGATTTAAGCACAGAAATTGAGATATTGTTTGTGTTTGACATTATTTTTTAGCTTTTGAATACGAAAACCATGGAAAATGGATATTATTGGTAAAAGAGGAAATTTTTCAAATTTGCCAAAACGTTGACGGAGCGAACTGATATGGGTTCAGTATATAGTATGAGACCCATTATTGTTAATTACAGCCTGACAACGCCTTCTCATGCTCCTAGTCAGGTTCCAGATGGTCCTTTGGGGTCATGTTGTTCCTTTCTGGGACCAGCATGGCACCAAGCTCCTGGACACTTCTTTGTTGGACTGAACGGACTGAAATTGCAAACTGCAACTCATTCCAGACATGTTCGATTGGATTGAGGTCAGCGGATCCTGCTGGCCAGTCCATACGCTCAATCCCCTCCCTCTGACGGTACTCCCGGACAGCATGGGCAACATGAGGACGGGCATTATCGTCCATCAGAATGAATCTATCACCCACTGCACCTGCATACAATCTGACGAGGGCATCCAAGATCTCATCAATACACTGCTGTGCAGTCAATGTACCACGGCCAAGGACACACAGCCCTGTACGTCCATCCCAGCTGATGCCGCCACAGACCATTATTGACCCTCCACCATAGCGGTCATGCTCAGCAATGTTGGCTGCATGAAATCGCTCTCCTGGTCTTCTCCATACCCTAGAACACATAGCTGTGTGGTCTAGGCAGTACCTTGACTCATCTGTAAAAAGGACAGGTCGTCAATCTTTTCTGGGCCATCCAACGTGATCCATGGCCCATTCATATCGATCCTGGCGGTGGGTCTGGGACAGCGGAATGCGAATACATTGTCTTCTCGGTCGGAGCCCACCTTCGTGCAACCTTGCCCGGTTAGTCTGCGTCGAAACATTTACCCCGGATGCATTCTGAAGGTCACTGCGAAGTTGGGTTGCTGTGTCAAAGCGGTTCCTACGGACCTCAATGATCAAAAAACCGGTCTTCGGCTGCAGATGTTGCCCTGTCTCAAGAGAGCTAATGTTAACACTGGGTACCATCTCAATACATTCCTCAATCATATCCACCAAAAATATCGCAAATGTGTCACAAGAAAATTTCACAATGATGTGTCCAGTATGTGGCGCGTAGCAAACTTTGAGTAGTATTATGTACGAACCATTTAGAAGTGGACTCGAGTGAACACTGAAGGAGCACTTAACATGATTCGATCAAAGACTCCACCGTTTAGATTGTTATAGACGTACTTTCCTTGCACCTGAAAGAGATTAACGGAATGAGTCCGAGAATTCAGCCTACGGTTGACAAATAGAAGTGTTAATTCATATGACAGTTGACAATTCCAATTGTGAAGTCAGCTAACAATTGATAGCGGACAGCAGACGATTCAAACGTGAAGTCAGCTGACAACTGGGAAACATTACATCTCTGTTACATCTCATACCCGCACATATATTGAAATCTTAAACAAGGAGCTGCGAACTGACAGCTAGTTGACAATTCAAAGCGCCTTGTACGTCGTCTCATATTGTGTCACAAAGACCCTCCAACCCAAAACCAACCAACCAACCAACCAACCAACCAACCAACCAACCAAACTTTTTTACAGGCCATGCCCGCACATACTTTGAAATCTTGAATTGCCATCTACGAACTGGCAGCTACCTGACAATTCAATGTGTCCTCTGCCTCGTCTCTCCGTCAAAAAATTCCGTTTCTTCGTTTTCGAAATTTCAATAGCAATTATGTCACGTACCGAGAGATGCCTTTTTTGGATGTTTCTCATGGCTGTTCTCATGTGATGTGGTAGTCACGTGACCTAGTTACGTCATGTTTGGTTGTCATGATAGCCCGCGTGAGTGGCCATGTTGTGACGGCATTACCATTGTGATACGTGGTGTCAGTGCGCAAGCGAAGCGCTTGTTGTTAGGGTGAAACAGAGGGTGAAACAGTGCCACAGAGAACAGATGTCAGCAGTAATGGCTTTGGTGCTATGAATATGGCAGGGTGGTCTAGAAGATAGGCAAAAATATGTACTGGGAACCATAACTACCTCAAATAGATATTCCCCCAAGGACATCCTCTAAAGGGTACCCTAGAATGGTATCCTCGGGCAGTGTATCACCATGTCATAAAGTATCATTAAATACCGAGATGAGTCGTAGACCCGTATTTGGAGTCATTCGGGCGAGCAAATGCTCGATAGCTCATTTGCTCGATGGGGTTCTAGTCGTCCGAGTGATGCCTGTCCCAGCAACTACTCAATAGCTCATTTACCCGATGAGATTCGAGTCGTCAGAACAATGCCTGTTCCAGTCACTACTCGATTGATCCTTGGACGTATTCTTAGAAACCCTTGTGTCAGATAATTATGTGACAATGGGCGGGGTTTAGATAAATGGAGTGAACTTATTGATCGAGGCCAAAGGTCCAGACTAGAGATAGATACGATCAAAGAGAATGCTAGGATAGTCAGTATATGGGCAGTAATCGGTGGAACTGGATATAGATAGATAAAAGCAGGAGATCCCGAAGGAATCCGAACTAGATAAAAAGGCAGAAAACGGGCGAATTCTGAGAGAATCCGAACCTGCAAAAGAATTGTCGTGCTACTTCTATAAACCCAAGGCATTTTGGGTGATTTGGACTGATGGAAGGGTTGTTTATGGTAAATAGATAAACTCATATTCTATTGAACGTAACCTTCGAATACACCCCTGTCCTATTAGAGGGCTTGGGGTCACATAGCAACCACGTGCCACCATAGAAACCAAGATGGCGGCCTCAAGAATTCAAAATGGACGACGGAAACACGTGTCACCCTAACAACACGCACTGCGCATGCGCACCATGTATCACTATGGTAATGACATCACAACATGGCCACTCACGCGGGCTATCATGACAACCAAACATGACGTAACGGGGTGACGTGACTATGATGTCATATGAGAACAACCATGAGAACACCAAAAAAGACATGTCTGGGTACATGATATACTACTCACAATTGTTCTTCGTACATCTAACTCTGGTGTATATTTTACAATAATTTAACCGTTTAATTCAGAGTGGTATAATATAAGTTATCTCGGGCAACATCCAGGGTACATGAAGATTTAATACTTATATGCCGGTTTTCAACCATGAGGCGCAAGCCTCATGGTTGAAAAGGAGACATCCAGGTATTAAATCTCTATGTACCCTGGATGTTGCTCGAGATAACGATTTTGTCCCGCCTCCTAACACAGAAATAATGCCGAGATGTAAAATATGAACCCGCATTAAGACTCAGGCGACGAAGTTTAAACCCCCACACTGAGCCTCAGGCTTTGAACCAAACAGCGAAACAAACGTCACAGCAAGACTATAAATCGACCGAGTCTATTTCCGAATCGTTGTTTATAAACCATTTCACACATGGAGAAGTTTTTCACTTTGGTGAATTTGTATTCGTTAAAAAAGTTTTAAATCCTTGTAAATTCAGCCTTCCAGAGTGTATTGTACTTACATGGAACAAGCTTCAGCATGTTAGATGTGTTGTGTTGTGTGTTTTATTCATGTCTTTGGGATAATAGCTTAAATATTCACTTAAAACGACGCTGGACATGGAACATGGAAGGTGACATTTTGAATTTCGGGAACGATGTCTCACAATTTCAGACTCCACTTGAAGATTTTGAATTGAGTCGCAGTTTCTACGTTGACCATCGAAAACCGCAAAATAAATTATGAAGTGCGCCGAGATTTAATGCCCTGGTTGTGTTAATTTGTTGTTGACACAAAGTCTTACATTGACTGATGAGTTGCTCCCCTTGATGTTCTCACCCCGCAAAGCGCAAAAGTATATTTGCGAACCCGAATCAATCTGTTCAGTTCTCATCGAATACGACAGCCAACAAGTGCTTCTGCACATAGGGCTGCAACGATGTTTTTTAATTTCTATTAGTATTCACTACACTACGACAATAAGTTGGATATAACTTAACAGTTCTAATAGGAGTTTCTGCAATCGATGTGACCCAGTCGGGGTCAAAGGTTATTTTTATCACCTGGATGTGTCTCGGGTGACAAACGGGGAACAACGGCGCGCGCTCTTATCAACCGCATGTTTGAAGATAGCCGATACCATGGCTATTTGTTTCGGTCACGTTGACCAATCAGAAGACGCGATGCATACTGATACAGGAACAACGTTTTTTGGCCACTCGCTCGATGAAGTGTTTGAACTGTCAGCATTGAATCATTATCTTGCTGACAATTCGAATGGCTTTATACATGCATTTATTGCATGAGATATAGGTTAGATATCGTAGACCTCTGCCACATGAGCTCATGTATCGCTGCTCCTGCATGCAGAAACCTTATGACGTATCCAAATTGTCAGCTGGCTACCAATTCGCAATGTTAGTCAAACGTACCAATGCCGATAGATTTCAAATATTAATTCTAAAATGTCTTAGGATTTGTGAGAAGGTCTCAGTGTGATCCATGAGACCATTTAGTCTTCTCTTATTTATATACGCCGGCGACAAATACAAGCCGTTGATCGTTTAGTTGAGAATGTAGTGTCCGTTGGAGTTATTTCTGAACTGTCGACTACGAATCGATTGCTGGCTGCCAATTCAACATTTTGGTAGGCCTGGTTTTTAACGTTTTCCTTTATGGAATGTACTGTATTCTCGAATCTTCGAGATATATTTTTCTTCATTATACACTTACATTTGTTTTTAAAAATTATTGATGATGCCATTTACCTGGTCAACAACTCAAAGTAGCGCTGCATTACAAAGATTTCGCTTAAATGAAAAGTATTAACTGTATGGTTAGAGTGCTATAAGCAATAACTACAGCACACCACCACCATCACCACCACCACCACCACCACACACACGCATGCACATAAAACCACGATGAAAGAATTCGAGACGGACTGAATGATTCAGCAAGCTATTGAGTTATATGTAGGATTTATAAAACAAAAGGGGTAAAGTTTTCTCAGATGTCAATAGTTCCCGGTATGTTTGTTTCGTTGCAAAGCCCAGGGTTGTGGGTTTAAGCCCCATCGTCGCATACGTTTACATTAAAAATGTTTTACTTTATCAATGCGATGTGTCTTTATCAGTTCTATGATAATTGTGCATTTGTGTTCTGCTTTTATTAGAACGTTGAGGTGCAAAGCAAATGAAATGGGACAGTTTTCAGAAATTGTAACCTACAACCATGCAGGCTATAGTTGAAAAATGAAAGTGTTGGAATCTCATTCCTATCGCGCTGTCTTCTTTAGATCTTTCGATAATAAAATCTCGAACTTACTATGATCATTTTAGAGTGTGTTTGTTGTTAATGTGGAAATTCCTTAATCAAGAAAATCAAGGTTTTATTTGCTTTTTAACGGATGTTGAGGAAGTGGGTATTCAAGTTTAGGTCTTAACTGATGAAAATACCTTAGTATTTGGCGTTTTGCGCTTTCCCCAATACATAGTCCTTGAGAACATATGTGCTCTCCTCTTTGATATTATCATCACATTGCACTAATATCCATGGTGCTATTCGTGAGCCAGATATTTTCCCACTTAGCCAGCTCGTCGGGGAGCAATTTGGGGCACGTTTGCAGTTGCATTTTATGTTACAGAAAAATATATGAATGCGTCAACAGCAAACATTCTTCTTCCAGCATGTCGTTGATATAATACAAAAAGAAAAAGGGTCCGAGAACCGAGCTGTGAGGGATCCCCAGATTGAACATTCGTGTACGACAGCGAATTGTTTTCGTTCACGAAAGAAGCTTCTGGTCCACTGGTGCGATTTCTAGTTAATTCAATAGCGATTAAATTCTAGACGAAGTAAGTCGAATTTTTTCATCTAGATGAACGCGATGTCATAAATAAATTCGACAAGCTGCGTGTCGCACGAGAGCTTCTTCACGAATCCTTGTTGTTATGGATATTGTTGTAAAGGATATACCACTAATTAGGAAAGACTCTCTATTTGTTGTGGGGATGGGTACCGATATGTTGACAAATCGGAGTGTGAGGTCTGTTTAGTCCGGTTGCCAAAATTTTGGGCTAATGCGTTTTTCACGTATAAAGTTTTTTGTCTTTCTGGTTTTTGCAAGTTCAGACATCCTGGATTAACATTTTGTCGTTGCCGAACCGGCAGCCTTGAGGACTTTTTTTATATCACGCCCCCAAAAACATAGCCGCTAAAATGATAAAAAAGAGAGAGGTAAAACGTAGCTTTTTCGATGCCACCCAACATATTGATCATGTATATATTAATTAACAATCATCATATTATTGTTCCAACGTATTATATACTACTCAAAGTTTGGTAAGCACCACATATTTGACACATCATTGTGAAATTTGCTTGTAACATATTTGCGATATTTTTGGTGGATATGGTTGAGGAATGTATTGAGATGGTCCCCATTGTTTACATTAGCTCTCTTGACAGCAAACTTTTCGTGACAGTCATGGAAAGCATGCACCCCTTGATTGTCATGATGTTTTCGTGTACCCTCTACATGTACATGACATGTGTAGGGTATTCAATCTTCATTTCAACACAAACCCTTGTGATTTAATGATTGAATATGGCAAATGCAAATGTAAGAAGACATTTGTCAGAAGCAGAAATGTGGCGGGCTGTAGGGATGGTGGAGCAAGGGGCTACCCGTCGTCAGGTTGGTGAAGCCCTTGGTGTGCTCCATACGGTGATAACCAGAGCCTGTGCAAGATTTCAGCAGTATGGCACACCAGTAAGACGGCATGGGGTGGCAGAGGCAGGGCAACATCTGCAGATGAAGACCGATTTTTGATTATTCAGGTCCGTGGGAACCGCTTTGCCACAGCAACCCAGTTCCGCAGTGACCTTCAGAATGCATCCGGGTTAAATGTTTCGAAGCAGACTATCCGGACAAGGTTGCACAAATGTGGTCTCTGATCGAGAACACCATGTATTGGCATTCCGCTGTCCCAGAACCAACGCCAGGCAAGATATGAATGGGCCATGGACTAGCTAGAGAAGATTGGCGACCTGTCCTTTTTACAGATGAGTCAAGGTACTCCCTAGACCAAACAGATAGGCGTTCTAGGGTATGGAGGAGACCAGGAGAGCGATTCCATGCAGCCAACATTGCTGAGCATGGCCGCTATGGTGGAGGGTCAATCATGGCCTGGAGCGACATCAGCAGGGATGGATGTACAGAGCTCTGTGTCCCTGCACAGCGGTATATTGATGAGATCCTGGATTTTCCATGTCAGATCGTATGCAGGTGCAGTCGGTGGTAGATTCATTCTGATGGACGATAGGATTGAGCGCATGGACTGGCCAGCAAGATCCCTTGACCTCAATCCAATCGAACATGTCTGGAATGAGTTGCAGCTGGCAATTTCAGCCCGTCCAGTCCAGCGAAGAGGTTTCCAGGAGCTTGATGCCATGCTGGTCCAAGAATGAAACAACATCCCACAAAGGACCACCAGGAACCTGATTGGGAGCATGAGAAAGAGTTGTCAAGCTGTAATTAACAGTAATGGGTCTCATACTCGATATTGAACCCATACCAGTTCGCTCCGTCAACATTTTGGCAAATTGAAAAATTTCCTCTTTTACCAATAATATCCATTTTCCATGGTTATCGTATTCCAAAGCTAAAAAATAATGTTAAACACAAATAAAATCTTAATTTCTGTACTTGAATCATTGAAGATATAATTATATAAAAAATATATATACACTTTTCATTACAATATTTCAACTTAAACGTAAAACAGGTAGTTGGATATACTTTGAGTAGTATTTATTATCCAAACGAATTTACATCCACGTTGACATCAAATAAAGAGCGTTGTTTGATTTAACGAATAACGCCGTATCATGCGATATTACAGCGCGTAATTCATTGATGCCAAGTCACTCAACGAGCGTACATGTGCTTCTACGATTGTCCGTATGAACTGTCTTTCCGATTTGATTGACTCCTTTGCATGTTATATTTTACTTTACTCGTGAAATCACATCTCAGTTATTTTTTGTGTGGTATCAATTGCTGTTCGATTGTTGTGATAAAGTTGTTTCTTAAGTCGTTCAGTGAGTGAGCTTCCTCGGCTTCGACCTTTGAGGTTTGTCGGGAATTGATCGCTATGCCGAAGAAGTGTTATTTCTCAGATGTATGCGAATGTTTCAATTCGAAAAGTCGTTTTGTTAAAGTGTTGGCCACACGTGTGAAAAAAGGTTATTGCTAATAATGAGATTTATGTTGATGATCTTCAGAACGCATTGTGACCACGGTTCCAGAGCGATAGAAACATTGCATTAGATGCCCACAGGGATTGCATCGTTAAATACGTGCACCACCGAACGGTGAAAGAAGTATAACGAATGCGTAGCAACAGCACAGCGCAATAGGAGGACGCTCTACCAGATAAAATGAATAGACGCTCCGATATCAGATTGTTCCGCTTCAGACAAGATTGCTTGTTTTGCGGAGATGAGTTGAACGTGGATAAAGACCCATAACATCCCTCCAGTTCAAGGCCAGCATATATTTTCAGACAATTCGGATGGCAGTTTGTCTTCTAAAGATGCCACCCGCCGCAAATGTGACGAATATGGTGACAGATGGTCGGAAGAGGTCGGGTTCGTACCAGTGGGACCTTGAATGACATGCTTGCAGCTGACGCTCGCTACATTTATGATTGCAGCCAAACCTTCATGGGAGAACCAGCGGAACAAGGGGCAGCGAACGCTTCCGATAAATACGCATCATTGCCCGAAATCGAAAAACCTCTCCATGCAGTTATAGATTTCAAGAAGGAAGACAGATCCCCGAGTTTGAGCTCTGTTGATATCTAAGTGTATTCAACATGGGGGAACAGGACAATCATGGAGGCCGATTGTCCATAAACTATCAGAAATATCTGGAGACGACCTGCTCATTCTAAGTTCTTCATTTATCGCGACAATACTACCGATTCGAAGTCGTGTGGGTTCTGTTCTGGAAACTGTTAATGATATCGATGATGACGCTCTAGCGGCCATGAAAACCATAAAGAAGGCGATTTCTGGGTTGGGGGCTATCGAAAATCATAGAAACAGTTATGACTCTAAGTTGGACAGGGAATCTGTTTCAGAGTATACCAGCCAATCCCTCTTAGATTTTCTTGGTCGCTTATCTCCCAAACTTGATAATACTCTACCGGATTTGCAATATGGTGACTTCTATCATTAAAGGTGTCCAGACACCATTACAGATGGATTTGGCAGTTATGCTGCAAGACTCCAAAGAATTGGTAAAAACAATGATTGTTACTTACGCATATGACGAACTGTTTCGCTTCAAGGAATCGGCAGCTGTTTTTACATCAGATATTAGCAATCTGGATTCTATTTCTAGATGTTCTGATGGTTTGATTCAATTCGTAGCTGATAACTTCGTTGCCGATATATCCTCTCAAAATGGGAAACTGAGCACCCATTCGTTAGCAGTCATCATGACTCATGCTGACAATACAACACTGATTACCTCGCCCAAGATACCACGACAGAGAAAAGTTGCAATGGCTCAAGCCACTGATTACAGTTTGGAGAAAACGAAGTTTAACGGACCGAAGAAAACGGAGATTCCCGCTAACTTCATTGGGAAAATCGTACTGCAGCTCAAACTGCTTTCATGTATGACCATGACGAGGCAACGAGCTATGGAACTGGACTTCTCCAAGTCCAGTTCCATAGCTCTTTTCAAATATATCATCAGTTTGGAGATCCCCCCCCCCCCCCCACCAGAATTTAATGACTATAATATGAAATCCTGTCTTATCAGTACGGACACTTTCCAGGGCCGTCAACAAAAACAGTATATTTGCCATTAATTGACAAGCCACCGGCTGATCCAGAAACTATAGCAACTGTCATGTCGCAAGCACAACGTCTCTCTCAGTTGTACGAACAGGAGTTCACATTATTCACAGCCGACCAGCAGCTATATAACGTTTCTTTTCAGGTTTTCTGGTTCGATCCTGACATATTTTTCCGCATGATCCCAAGGTTAGGCAGCACTTGTGGAAAGGAGCACATGTGATTAGACACTTGGAGGGCGTATGGAACGGAATTTGGAGTGATAGGTTCATAGAAACAACGCTCATGCGCTATGGGCATGGGGAATCTGGTATCAAAGGCTGACGTTGAAACCGGGAGCTCTGAAAGTGTGGGCCCCCAGTCTGCATACTTGTAGACAACTAATAAATGGTATCTCTCGATTGAGGGAATCCGATACGCAACCTCACACACTCCAGTCACACAAGTAGAATCGAATGCGAGAATAGCCGCTGATCGATTGGATCGTGATGGTATCCGAAAGGAATTTGAAATGGTCATAAAAATCGAATGGACCCAGAGCAACATCCAAATGAGAGAGTGAATATTATCAACGGAAAGATTGCTCTCGCAACTGTCAATATGGATGATAAATATGCCTTGGTGAACGCAACTGAACAAGTTCGAGAAAATGTTGCCCAGCGGTTTCTACGATACAATATCCATTCCAGTGGAGACAATATTCGCGGTAATAAAGTTAATCAAATTGGGTGACACCCGTGTTTTTGACAGCAACCTCATTTATTCGAGGGTAATGTCTTCGATAGGTACACAGATTTCAGTACCAAGTGCTGCACAAGGGCTAACAAGAGAGCTGACAACTGTTGTCGGAAATTCAAACTGAGCATAATATCACCGTTACCAACCCAGATAAGATACATATGATACCCCAAATATGACAAATTAATTATTTTGCATCGAACTTGCCGAAGTTTTCGCTGTTGGAATAGTATGGAGGTAAATGGCTTTTTTACTCTGTGGTAACTATCATCCAATGTCATGACTGAGGTGGATGGACCTTCAAATTGTACATTAACCTGTTGATTCCGAGGGTTGACATCAGTATGGAAAGTGATGTGGCGTAACCGTTGTACCATTTCTCTCTGTCGCCGCTGAGTATCGTCTAATGCCTGAATCCGGCGAGCAGTGGGTGCTCTAGTTGGAAATGATACAATCAGAATCCACGAAGTTCCTATTGCATACCCAAAATGATATGGCAACATCAGCAGCAGCAACAACTGTTATGCCATGCTCCTGTTTTATATGGCGTTTCAGCGTGGCTCTTTGTTCATATCGTCTAGACGAAAATGTGCCTCTCATGCACCCGATGCCAGTGTTCATACCTTTGATAAAAGTTCATGACTGAACAGGACACACCAATCTATTCTTTCTCCAAACGGGTGCATCGTTGTCCAATTCTGCAAGTTCATTCGGACTCGCCTTCAGAACCAATTCCATCTTCATGAAATACGTTAGCAATAATTGCTATGTGGTTCTATTGTGAGTTCACATAAAATTAATATTGACGGATCAAAAGGAAGAATATACTGAATGATAATCTCTATGGCCCATCATCAATTTCATTCTGTTCTTCCAACAGTTTTGTATACTCATCCTTTCCTTAGCACGTTTCAATTTCCTGCTGCATTCTATTTAAGGATTTAAGGTATATCCTCCTCTGAGGATGAATTTGCCTTTTTTCCTCGTTTATTTTCGACTAATAGTCCAGGCGCATTAGACATAAAAATGAGAAAGTAAGGAAAAAAATCGGAGAAAGCTGATTTTTTTTATATGTTTCCGGGACACACATTGCGGACAAAGTGTGAAAAGTCCACGCGAATCCGAGTTGAGCTTTTTTAGTTATAGCGTTTTTTTGATGAAAAAAAAATTAAAAAAAAAATTCGACCCAGCTCCATATTTCTCATTCTTATTCGCCTTAGTAGGGTGAGAATCATAAATATCGTGCTGAATTATATTGAGAATACATATCCCCAACAGAAAATGCCAACTTTGTACCAATCCTCACACTCAATGGTGAAATATTCACGAAAATGTACAAAATTACGAATTTTTTTTTATTGTTTTCATACACACAACGCTACACAACGTCCATTAAATCAAAGCTACGACTACTTTGGGAGTTAAATTATATATCAAAAATTGCAGAAAAGCAGTGGCTTTATAATGATATATAACAATAGTCATTTATTCCATAATGAACTGGTGAAACGTGTGAAATATTAACCATACCCCCTAAACTCAAATTCAAACGGCATCGACTTTTCTCATTCAAATACCGTATTATACGTTTGTCCTGTGACGTTTGACCAACCACTTTATATCAAAGCAGTGGAGATTGTGTCTTCGTCAGATAAGTTGACAAAAGTTTTCGTTAGACTCGGCGGCTTCCATATGATTATGTCATATTTAGGGGCAATTGGTTCGATCATGGCTGGTAGCGGCTTGGATGAACTTTGGGGGACTGTTTATGCTGGTGGGTCAATCCATCATTTGTTCAGTGGTCAATCGTCATGCATATTCAAGAGCAGTTCGTGCCCATTTGCTAACACAAATTGCCATTACAAAACTTGTGTTTGAAGAAAGCCGAACACTAGATAACATAGACTGCACAGAAGTCAATGAAATATTCTGTGGACTTGCCAGAGGTGACTGTACAACAGCTGACGCTGTCAATCAAGAAAGTGTCAACCATCTACTGTCAAAATTACACGAACTGCTCCAGAATACGTCCGTAGGACGCACAGGAAAGCTTTGGGTACAATACTACGAGCAAATAGGTCTTCTCCAGTTGTTCTTGAGAGCAGAGCGCACAGGCGACTGGGAACTCCACACATATTGTGTTCGCAATATGATTCCAGTATTTCACGCAGGTGGTCATTTTGCATACGCAAAAAGTTCTCATCTCTATTTGCAGCAGATGAATGAGCTAACAGAAATAATGCAACGGGATGATTTGAAGTTGTTCACTGAGAAAGGTTACTTTACCATAAGGCGCTCAGATAAATTCTGGGACGGGATATATTCTGATCAGACCATAGGGCAGAGTTTAATGAGAATGTTCAAGCTCCCTGGTGGTCTCACACATGGCAGGGGAATAACCGATAGCACTGATGCGAAATGGGTACATGGACTACCTCTTTGCCTTCCGATATGTAATGCTCTCGAAAATTTTGTTCATGTTCACACTGGTCATGGCGAACAACATCGGGTTCTCCGTCAAAGTTCACAATTGACTGATGCCAATGATATCACCAAATTATTGAACTGGCTCAGAGTGCATTCGCCCTTTCAGAATAGAGATCCACTACAATTAGTCTCTATAGCGACCGGGCTTGTGGCCGACGAAACTGCGAACTGTGACCAAATTCGCAAAATTGGTGAATGTTGCGTATCGAATGTTGTAAGCAAAACGTTCAACAGCATCAAGCTACGACGTGTTGACACTGTGAAGTCTTTCGCATCGATGGCAAATAGCATCAAAGTCCGTGGAAGTAAGGTAGTGATTGACCCCACAATTCTGTTCAACCGCATCACATGTGTTATTCAGTCACAAGCAGAGATGGAAGAGTATCTCAAATATGAACTCGCCCCGAAACCACCAGCATTGTTTGATTCTGCTGGAATGAGGAAGACACAGAAAAGCACGCTCGGTAAGATCCTCAAAACATACGGTTCCGAGCAAACTAAAATCCCAGAACATTCTCTGTTTGTTGTAGATGGTGGATTTTTATTGAGGGCAGTTGTATGGCCTAAACAGTCGTCATATAAGGACATATGTACATCATATTCCAATTATCTAGTGAGACATTTTGGGGCGAACGTCGTGGTTGTTTTTGATGGTTATGCTTGTACAATGTCGACAAAGGGCATGGAACAAGCCCGTAGATCTAAAGACAGGTGTTCCATTGATATCAATATCTCACCCGAGTTACCAGCCACCACACCCCAATCCGATTTCCTTGCAAATGCCAAGAACAAAACCCAACTGATCGATCTTCTAATGCAGGAGCTATCTGCTATCAATATTCAGTCCAAGCAGGCCGAGGCTGATGCTGATGTACTGATAGCCGAAACTGCACTTGACATCGCTCAAGATGACAACAATGTTGTCGTTGTGGGAACAGACACAGACTTGTTAGTCATTCTTACCTCTCGAGTTCAACCGGGATGTAATATTCACATGATGTATTCCATTACCCCAAACTTACTAGTTTCAGTTAGTGAAATAGCAACCAAAATGGGTGACCATAGAAGCAACCTCCTTGTAGCACATTCTATAAGTGGTTGTGACACTACTTCTGCACTCTTTCGAGTTGGTAAGAAGAAAGTATTCAGTACAATTGTCTCCGATGTTACTAGCGACTCACAACAGTATGTCAACACAATTTTGGCGGATGACAGTACACCAAGTGCAGTAGCCGCTGCCGGGGAACAACTTCTCCTGATCTTATACGGGAGTAAAACTGTTTCCTCTCTCGACCAATATAGATATGTCACTTACAAGCGTTATGTAGCAAAATCTAAACTGAATAAACTCATCGACCTAGCCTCCCTCCCACCAAGCAGCGATGCTACACAACAACATGTCTACAGATGTTATCTCCAGGTCCAACAATGGCAGGGCACTTCGCTTCCTCCGACGGATTGGGGGTGGTCGCTAGACAATGGACTTCTTGTACCGACTGCAGCCACAAAGCCATGTGCCCCCGATAACCTACTGAATCTGATCAGTTGTGGTTGCAAGAGTGCTTGTACAAAAAAGGTGTGGGTGTAAGAAGGCAGGACTCTCTTGCTCAGGTTTGTGTAATTGCAGTTCGGATTCTTGTAACAACCACAGAAACACTGTCCTGTCGGAAATTTCTGAGTTCGATGAATAATATGTATATAGGTCATGTCATTTCTGTATATAGCGTTGATAATAGTCAATGTAACTTAATCCATGTTGATTGATTTGTACATTCTGTAAATATTATTTATTGATTTTTGTACATTCTGTAAATATTATTTATTGATCTAATGCTGCCAGACACAGACGTGTCTGTTCGGTCCCAAGCCCGAAAATAGTTGAGTTCTCATGCTGATGAATTTTAAGCCAAAAGGGGAACTCGGCCAGAAGCAGAGGGGGTCTTTCATAATGTTTATTTTGTAAGCAATGATAAAAGTCTTCAAATGGTGGTGGATTTTTTATCGTCTGTCCAACTAACATCCCGTTCTGTACTACAACCCTTTGGGCAAATCCGTTAGGAAAATCGTCATTTTTTGCGTAAATCCGATACTTTTTTGTGAATTTTCAATAATTTTTCTCAGAAATTGTCACAGAATGCACATTTTCCTCTAGGTAAATGTATATTAGACATTATGTAGCTCGAAATACGCGTAAACAAAAAATACAGTTGGATCAATTCGAGGTTACAAAGTTCGTGCGATTTTTTTTGATTTTTTTCAAACGCGTTTTCGAAAAAAGGCTGTAGAAAAAAAGCTCAACTGGGATTTTAGGGGACTTTTGTCTAATCGTTCAGTGACATGTACTCGACATTCCCTGAAAAAATCAGCTTTCTCCGATTTTTTTCCCAAGTGAAACCTAATGTTCTTGAGCTATAATCTCTGTACAGGCAACTCATCCTCTGATAAATAGTTTCTACTTTCCTCTGACCGAGAAGCTTCAGGAACTGCCAGTTTCTGTTGTCTCATATTTTTCACATTATGACTGTGTGGGACTTCCTACTCCTGTTGTGCCTGCCTAAGATTTTCAGCACAAACTTTGATCAATCTTCCAGTTAGTTGATCTGGGAAAACATAACTAACCGCCCCATTCTTCTTGAAACCCCCGAAAGGATATTCCCATTTTTGCTCAGGTTTTCCTGTGTGTCTTCCATATTTATAGACTGAGTCAACAGGCTAGTAATCAATTTCACTTGTTTCTCTGTCATTTAATCGCTTTTGCTTTGCTCTAAACCTTTTCCTGTCTATTCTGCTGGACTCTGAAAGCCTTATGCATGTATTCTAACATAATTTTTTGTGGCTCTTGCTCTAAGTATTTTTTTGTGGGGACGGAGAATGTCATCCAAAGGTAACACTACATCTCTAGTGTATTGTAAATAAAAAGGTGAGAATCCTGTTGATTCACTCCCATTGAATCCCATAGCAGATAAGACCTGATTGAGATGTAGGTCCCAAGTGTCCGGGTCATCCTTTGATTATTTGGAGATTACATCACGTAGAGAGCGATGAAACATTCCACTTTACCGTTAGATTGTGCATGACAGTACGAAGTTGTGACATGATGAATATTCAATTTGTCCCCAAATTCTTTCCTAATTGAATTAACATTCTCAGTCCCATAGTTCATCAATAATTCCAGGGGACAACTAAATTGGCTCTGCTTATTTGTCAGCCACAGAAAAAGCTTTTGGCCAGCCAGAATACAAGTCAATATTTGCAACGAAGTATTTATTTCCTGACAATGTTGTAGCATATGGTCCACTCAAATCCAAAGCTATTTCTGTAAATGAATATGGGGACATATCGGTATCCTCTATTGGCAATGTCAGTTTCTTTAAATTTCTAGCTTTACATCTATCGAAATATGCATTGACTTGCTTATCCCTAATCTAACGAATCGCGTAATTTGCAAATTCAGCAGTTGAAAGAAAGACATTTTTCAAAATATTTCAACAAAAAACATATCTTGTGACCCCCTTATTGGAACGTGCTCACCGAGCTCGTTCCAATGAGGGGTCACATGGTATAGTTTGGGTGATTTTAAAAAAAAATTAAAAAATAATAATTAAAATAATAAATTTTGATATCGTCTGCGTTGGGTAAAGGGTTATACAAATTCTTCCAGTAGTATTTTCGACTGATATTAGCGTACATTTTATCAATATCTAAGGGTTCCATCTGGTCGTGAAATTCACTCGGTACCTTTGTTTGTAAATGCTCAGGAATATACAACCTTATCCCTGGTTCCCCGTCAATATTGCTAATAAAGTACAAAACTCCATTGATAGTAAAAAGACTTACTACTAATTTTCAAAGGAGTAGCTGTCTCTTTATATTCTGCAATTATTTCCAAAGTATTTTGATCTTTTGTTTGTTCCTCTATCTTATCTCACAATCGGGGCGTTTTTGCACTGTTACGCAACTAAAGTTTAATGTATCTGGGCCCTTGTTCCGGATCCGTATCAAGGGCCCCTGATACAAGCGCGTGATTTTGCTGTTGCCAAAAACAACGGCATTAATATCATTTTTCGATCGCTTCGCGTTTTTCCCTTCAGAGAAAACAATATTAGGCGAGGCGAAGCCGAACCTAATATTGTTTTCTCTGAGCCGTATATGACATTGCATCTGCCAACTAAATGCCCTGTAACGTATTTATTATGCACGGCATGCTAAAATGTCACTGGGGAAGTAAACTCAACGAATAGTTAAATTATGCGCACTTTTCGGCATCTTGGGCTGGTTTGTAGCCTATTATTGGGATTTTTCTGAACGCTCGAGTCGAGGCTTCTCTCTTGAAGTTAAAGGATTAGCTTTCGCTATGAAATGTGGAAAACTCCACCTCAATAAACGATGAACGGCATGTTTTAAAATATAATAAACCTTTACAACAAGAGGGATATTTAATTCACCAGTAATTATTGCAAAAGTTACAACCAAATTCACGTTGACGAAACACACAGTTGCTCCACTTCGCAAGACAGTATTCAGTAAAGTGAATCCCAGTGAAGTAATTTTCTCTGAAGTGTAACGTCATCACTGACCTCAATATGGAGATCAATGAACGCTATTCTATTTTTCAATTTGTGTCTTTCCATCGATAAGGTAAATGAAAAGTTCCTCTTAAAATAGTTTTATAACACATTTTGTGGTCAATACTGTGAGATAAATTTATCATCACCACAGTGTGTGTCTCCGGAAATTCTGATCAAGTCTCGTTGTAGGCACAGAATCGCATTTCGACTCGCCCTAACGGGCTCGTCGAAATACTATTCTGTTCCTACAACCCGACTTGATCTGAATTCCCGGTGACATACACTGTGGTGATAATCTGTATATATTATAACCAGGAAAGCTTATTTACTAAATCTAGTCAGATGGTTCGAGTACACAATTTCCAGTTTCTTTGTTTCAAATTTGTTACTATTTATCATGTCAATTTGGAATGTCTTATCTGTTATGCCATTTTCAAACTCAACATTTTCAATATCACTTGAGGGAGCTGAATGAGGCAGTAGAGACAATTCAGCACATGTATTACTAGTGTCTGGAATATATTCAACTCTAGGGTCACTTTGAAGAATGTACAGTAGTATTCGTATTTTAATAGAACGTAGTGATTCAAAGCAAATGAGGTGGGATTATTTTCAACGGCAAATTATAATCCCCAGGCAATAATAATAATAATAATAATAATAATAATAATAATAATAATAATAATTAATTGGCCTTTCCATGATTTTTCGCGGCCCCCAAACGATGAGGTCTACCTCAAAGCGACCCCTGTTTGGTTATTCCTCCGCCACTCTCCCTTCTAATCTCCCATCATTCAGTCAAAACAAAACCTCTCAGCAAATATGGCTACACCATTGCCAGCCATATAAAGTACTTTAATTATCAAATAGAAGTAATTGTCTTCATTATTACAACACTGAACCAGAATTAACGTTATCTCACATCGATACTTATATCCTTGTGGGGTTAAAAAATGTGTACCAGTTACCCACTAACAAGAACTGTTTTGTTTTGGGGTTTGTTCAGTTTAAAGTCGCATTTATTGACAGGAGAAGAGCACAATGTCTATCAAGGGAAATAATTAATCTATTGAAAACACTTACGTCAGAAGAAACACGAACTTTGCAAATTACCTGCGCTGAATACTGTCAGTAGAACATGTATACGACGACCATGTCAGAGAGGCGCAGACTTGTGCAGAAGAGCAGAGATACTGAAAAAATGTTATACAAAGGAGATTTTATGAAAGTCTTTAAATTTTGTTTTGGAGATAGAAAGCAACTGGGTCTCGTTTCCAAATTTACCCACACCAACAACCGTCTGGTTAACGACGAATATTCAACTTAATCAAGTAATTAATGCCTTCATCCAACCCAACGAATGTTCAAATGAAGTCTTTCCGTTGATTCAAAGGATGCAAAGAAGTAATTAAGGACATCCCTCAACAGATTGTGATAATGATGCGGACAGTACGGTAAACTGTGCTATTTGTGTGTGAGTGGTGTGTGATTTGTTAGAAAATATGTTGTAACATATGTGGGGAAGCCTTTGTGTCATTTGTGGGGAGATCTACTGTTAGAAATCTGTGCGATAATTGCGCGGAAGTACGTTGTCACATTTCTGGAAGTCTCGGTGAACACATTTTCTGGAAACATTTCAAGAGTAGTCGCTGTGATGTTTGTCATGATATTTAATACATTTACAGACAAATGTGTTGTAAGAAATTTAAATTGTCAAATTTGTGGAGTTTTCTGTTGTGACAGGTGTTGTAAAGTCTGTTGTCAATGTTGTGCAATCGTTTTCGTAAAGTCTGTTTTAATATTTATTCAATTGCATCATCGGTGGCGGAACGTGACAATCGGTACTTATCCCCAGTTAATTTTCCGACATTCGTTATCAAGCGATAGGGAACTGTGAATAATTAACGGTAGTCACGTCCGTTCATCGGTGCTGAAAAAGTACAAGATCAACTCCTTTATAACTGTATGTCAACGATACGGGCGATAGCTACCAAACCAAACAGCGACAAGTTGAATTCTTCGCCATGCTGAATTTTTTCGTTATTATGTTGATGAGTATTTTTCAAAACCAAAACTAGCAGTATTAACTTAGGATAGATAGGTCAATATCCCGTTTAGCATTCGTGGGCTAGAATATCCTTTCATGTAAGGCATACTGGGCGGTAAAAAACCCACTCACCTGGCACCGATATGATGTCGTGACGATCGGCTGTTAGGCTTGATATTTGAATAGAATTAGTGCAAGACATTCAGTTTTTATACCACCCACTTGAAAAGTGGGCGGTATATAGCATTCATGGTGTCCGTACTTCCGTACTTACGTACTTCCGTACTTCCGTACGTCCGTGACGCTTTGGGGGTACACATCTGCTATCCGCTACTCCTCTTAAACCAGTGGGTGGATTTCATTGAAACTTACAGGCATTCTTTTCTATACATTATAGATGTGCACCTCCTATTTTGCTTTCAGGTATTTTTATTTTTTACTCTTTCCCAAAGGGCGAAATGAACTTAGCCAAATTGTTGTGATGCTTTAGGGGGGTACACTCCTGCTATCCGCTACTCCTCTTATACCAGTGGGCGAATTTCATTGAAACTCTCAGACATTCTTTTATATACATTATAGATGTGCACCTTCTATTCTGCTTTCAGGTATTTTTATTTTTTCATCTTGCATGCTCTTTGTAATATTTACCCTTTCTCATATTGAAAATTGCTCTCATGTTTTCGGAGAACATACAGATGTGCTGTGTATATTAAATACTTTTTTACTGTTGTGAAATGTTTCTTGGTTGGAGTGGGTGGTATCTTTAGTGAGCAGTGCTCACAGTAATTCTAGTTCTAATTGATTCCATGTTTATTTTGTAATGATACAACCCTGCAAAAATTAAAGCTGAGAAACGCGTTGTATCAGAACAGTTTGGAAAAATTAAAATGCTACACGTCTGAGGTGAATAGAGTGGAATAGACTATAAGATGCATAGCTAACACACCTATTATTTATTTGATAAGATTAGATAAGATTTTTCTTTCCCAGAATTGCCCATTACCAAGCTCAGGAGATGTGACGACAATCTCGGTCGATATGAACAAAGCTAGAGTGTCCACTCAACTGATATAAACAAAGCTAGAGTTGTCCCCCTTGATGCATTTCAAGGCGCAACCAAGATGTTTTTGTAGAAATCGTTCACCCTTATTCCTCAAAAACAGTCTCGAAAATCAGCGTTACCAGGCATAATGAAGCAATTTGAAGCTGGGTATTTGTATGTTGGGGAATTAATGATGGCAATAAGTAAGGATTAGGTGGATGAAAAGAAGAAAGAAGAGCGTTGTACAGAAAATTCAACAAGAAGCAAAATCCAGAGTCGTAAGCAGAGATTTGTTGAAGTTTGAGAAGAGATAGTTCACCTAGGGGGTGGGGATTGGGCGCCGGGACGTTTGGATAGCTGAACTAGGAGAAGAGGGACCTTCGGGCTTAGTGAAAAGAATGAGAAACACTAACACTGTCAGAAAACTGTAACAGATCTGAGAACATTTTGTAATAATTTGTTTTGATTTAATAAGGCAGATAAGTTACCTTGGGCTGATATATCGGCCGATATGAAACTAATCAACTATTTACCTCTAATTATTTTTACTATGAATACAGCGACTAGGTGATCATGCTTTCATTCCAGTGATGTAACATATCCTTGTCACCATAACGCTACCCAATGTTAAACGTTGTGGCATAGTTGGGGTTAATACCCGGTGATCGTCTAGTGGTTATGTGTTTGAGGTTTAGTATTTAGGTTTCCCCCCGACGTCTGGGGACTCTGGATTCTGTTATGGTTGTGATAATCAGGGGCCCCTTTTAACAGCGTTCCTTCTAGTTGTTCAGCAGGAAATTAAATAATTTAACACTCTAACACTCGGTAGATGATTTTGTCTCTATATATTTTATTTCTGCCAGTCTTCACAAACTTTACCAATTCTTGTTATAAATTAAATAGTCAAAATCTGGAAAACTGGAATGACGGCGTCGAACCTGGAGCAGAAAGTAATCTGCTTCCCCAAATATTTGCAGATGGCATGCCAGACAGCTGTTGGAGCCCGAGAGGGAACTGCCTGTTCTGGCTTTCTGTTGACAGTGAATATCCATCATGGAACGTCAGAAAAGTCAATCAATCGATCTGGTGACACGAAGCACCCTCTACCAAAGAGGTACCTCTAGCGATCCGTTCCTATACTCCAACATTACTCCCCAAGTTTCAGTTAACTCACACCTGGAGGATGTTAATGTAAGCGTGATAGCTCTTACTCAGCATCATGCAGTGTTAGAAGAGTAAAACATACCAAGTCGTGATATGTACTAGACAGGAAATGGCATTCTTTGACAGCTCATTTATATATATTTATGACAAGTTAAAATTCCCCATCACCTGGAAGGTCAAACATCCACATCACAATTGACAACTTAAAAACCAACATTCCTGAATCTTCCGAGATCTCGGATTGTAGGCAGTTACGGATGTACGTGATATGTATGGCAGGATGTACCTCAGGACATCCACTTTAATAGAAGTTACCGCCCACCCCTTGACCATACAAATATTTTATGCTAATCAGGGAATAACAACATTCTCATGATACTGCCTGAACTGTGGAATGCGTTTACAGTGCAGTAAATTGGTACTAATGACTTGCTATATAATTCACTGGCCACCAATTTAATCGTTAACTAATTACTTAATTAATCGAATTATCCCATTAGATCTGTAGGCTGTAGTTCATAACATTACCTCCCCCACTTAATATCAAAACCCAAAGGGACTTGATCTCCACACCAGAATGAAGATAAATGAAATGGGGCATGCAAGTTGTACACATTTACTAATGTGTCTTTGATTCATTGTGGTTTAAGATATTCATCCCTTAATATAATATTTCTTAGTGCTTTGATCTTCTCTTTAATTGATTTATCTATCTCTCTAAAGGAAGTTTACTTATATCTGTGGCACCGTCACTCCATTCAGATCTAAAAAATCTCAATTCTCATCAATATCTCAAATATTACCAATACCTCAACTATTACTAGCCCATATAATATACCTTTGATATATGCTAATATAAGCAACACAAACACTTTGAAATTTAATGACAACTGCAATTTGATAAATGGGACACATCATGTCATTTAAAATCGGTTGGGACAAAGATTTAATAGCCGGTAGCCACAAATACCTCCCCTCTACTATAGGGACATGCTCTTGATGTGTTCAGCAGCTTGGTTTGGCCGCAGGTTACATGACCTCTGCAGTGGGGGTAAACATATGCGGCCTGAGGGAAGCGGATTATTTCTTTCAAACAGATACAAAGTGGTTCACCTGTACATTAGTTTTACTTCACGATTTTGGTGCCAGATCAGGATTCAATCTCTTGTTCAATTTTTTATCGGATACCGTGGTTTTATATCCCAGCAAATGTATTTGAAAAAGAAAATTATTGACAAGTTTGTTAACCATGCCTGCACCTGTTTTGTTTCAACAAATCAAGTTTTTGTTGAAATGCACACCTAACAGATGCCTCAAAGCATCTGTTTATTATTTTTCGTGTGCACTCTACACATATTAACTGTGTCTGTAGACTTCTTACATTTTATGCAATACATTTTTTTATATTTATATTTTTTGTATTTATATCTTTTTCGTTTTTATATATACTATTCAAAAAAGTAGGGGATATCCAAACTGATGTAGGCATTTTCGGAAAATGGTATTGGATACGCGTGATTGGACACATCAATATTTTACCAAGTTTAGTGTCGATCATGAATGTCACGGGCCCACGAAAACTTCGTGCAGGTTTTTCGCGTGAGCGCCGCGTTAATGTCTGTGGGGTGCGTTTTGAAATTTTCATTTGCACTGGACGGGCTTTTTCGGAGGTCTCATCATTCTTTTCTTGATATAAACTCGTTCATCAATAGATTCTGGTCGAAGTGTAACTTTTAAGGTATGCGAAGACTGACGCGTGATGAACGTTTACGTGCCGTTGGCACATTGGAAGATGGCAACAGACAGACAGCAGTGGATCAAATTCTCAACGTTACTCAATCGGTGATTAGCAGGTTGGGTCATGCTACCGTCAGAAAGGCGATGTGTTGACAGACGTCGGTCAGGTCGTCCAAGGGCGACAACTGCTAACCAGGATCGTTTCATCCGACCACAGCATTACATAACCGCCACCTAAGTGCCCCAGAAATTGAACAGCAGCTGCACCGAGCGACAGATGTGCGAGTCAGAGGTCAGACTATCCGAAATCACCTACACAGCTGGAATTTGTACGCTCGACGACCTCGAATAATTCCACGTTTGACTGAACGTCACAGTGCAGCAAGGCGTAATTGATGTGGAGCACAACAGCGCTGGGACAATCGTCGGTGGAGCAACGTCATGTTGTCCGATGAATCATGGTTAACGCTCTTCTTCCACGACAGGCGAAACAGAGTGTGGCGGCGGCGGAACGATACCATGACGTAACCTTTAGGCTGCACGATCGTTTTGGTGGTGGATCGGTTATGGTATAGGGAGGCATAACCATGACAAGCAGAACAGCATTACATGTCATCCAAGGGCGTGTCACAGGGGAGTACCATGACAACATGTTAGCAGCTCATGCAGTGCTATTTGTGTGACGTCGTGGCAGAGCCCGTGTCGCTGCAGAGTTCCTCCAGGAGCAGAACATCACTACACTGCCTTGACCAGCACTAAGTCCAGACCTTTCACCAATCGAGCACGTCTGGGATATGCTTGGCAGGCGCCTTCGACAACGCCAACAGCCCCCTACCAATGTCCAGGAACTCGCCGCTGCACTGCAGGAAGAATGGAATAACATCAGTCAAGCTGATATTGGACGTTTGGTGAGGAGTATTCCACGTCGGATCCGCGCTTGACTCGGGAACCGAGGAAGTTTTCCAATGTATCTCTGACTGACCGTCCATGTCTTCTTGAGTTCAGTGCGTGGAATGTGTGCTTGTCAGACACACAACTATCGCTGAAATCATTCACCAGATGTCACAGTGCAATACCTCAACTATCTTTTTGATGAAAATATAAATATATTTCTTCATATATCTCACTTTTATCAAATATCCCCTACTTTTTTGGAATAGTATATATAGTTTTTTCACATCAGTTTCCAAGAACTATGTACCGATTCGTTAGCTTCTTGTCAAAATTTTTATCAGGTCATTTTTCATCTCCTTTTTGAGAATCTGACGCATCTTGATTCTCGTTCTTTTTTCTGAGCATATTTTATCTCTTTTGCTGAGAATGTGAAGATACTTGTTATCAGAAATCAGCCCATCTCTCAATGCTTGGATATCATGTTGCATAGAGAATGGAGTTTCACATTGGCTAACACTTTGATCTTGGCGTGTTTGTCGGCTGTTGGCAATAATTGTTTACTCACAAATTTTCCTATCATTCTGATGAATCCAGCAGCAACAGCTATACTTGCCACGATGATCACCACTGGAACGTTCGCTACAGTGGATAGGAAACTCCCTCAGGTGACTCCCAATCCCATAGACACGGTTATGAGAGCAACGTCCATCGTTTCGACAATTTTTATGACTCTGGCAAATTTTTTGTGAAGTGCTTGGTGTTTGGCTCGTTCTGTCAACAAATCTTCGTGAAGCTTGTTGATTTGATTCACATGAAATTCGTTTCCTTTATCGGTGGCTCCCAATCCCATAGACTCACTTATGAGAGAAACGTCCATAGTTTCGACAATTTTTGTGACTCTGGCATATTTTTTGTGAAGTGCTTGGTGTTTGGCTCGTTCTGTCATGAAATCTTCGTAAAGCTTGTTGATTTGATTCACGTGAAATTCGTTCCATTATCGTCTCTCATCACAATACCTTTGGTACATATCGCAAGAGCTGATGGTATTTTCGGTTATATATTGTTACTTCATAATTTCATTTTTTGTTTTCTTTATTTTATATTTTTTAATCTTCCTGCTCACAAAAAAACCCTCCCAAAAAACAAACAAAACAACCCCCTCCCCACCCCCCCACAAAAAACAATCAAAACACAAAAAACAACAACAACCCCCCCCCGCCCCCCCCCCCCACCCCACCCCCCCACCCTACAAATAAACAAGAAAAAAATTGATGGTACCACACTCAATTCCATTTCAATGTAATTCGTTTATAATAACATCCCGAGAATTAGTTTATTTTTAAAAGGTGAATTTGGACCTAATATCAGAACTTCACTGGCTGACTTTATATTTTTTCCTCTCTTCAGGTATGAACCATTTCTGTAGGTACTGAATGCACTACCATCCGTGGGTACCAGATACAGTACTTTATCATTCATTTCGATTTGACATACTGCTCGTCCTTTTTTTTAAACAAAGACCGCTTCCCATTATTTTCTGTACACCCAAACTAGCTAGTCCCAAAGGAGCACTGGTACCAAAAGCCAATAATACTATCTTCGTGAGAATGGGGAATGCTTTGGTGGCCAGTCCAGCCAACAATCCTAAGAAACTGCCTTTCATTTGCACTTTTGACATCCTAATGATTTGCGTTTGAGTCCAAGTGATTTTGTCTCTGCCGCCGACACTCGCAACCAAGTCTTCACAACTTAATTTTATTTGCACCGCTTCACCTTGATTTTCTAATATTCTACGAATTTTAGCTTTTTGTCCTTCGGATATGTTCACTTGTTTTGGTTTGTATCTCATTTGTAATTTGTTTTTTAATTTCTTATATATATTAATTTTAATTATAAGTTTTGTTTACTTATTATAAATGTATAATAAAAAAAAATATATTTTTTTAAAAATTTCCATTATGTTAAATCATATTGTCACATATTCTCCTCCAAGATCGAATAACTTGCCATTTTGGTCCGTCAGCTTAATTATCCACTCAATAATTAGCCCCATGTCTAATGTCATGGGTAAGTAGACTAGTTTCTGGGAAGCTCTACTATCCTGTAAACCGGTGAAACGTCCTGAAAAAAGAGATTAGATTGTGGGCTTCTCGCCACTGTTGACGAAACTTCCAGCGATCACAACCACGTGCACTAAAATGCTGTTGGCAGTGAGAATTTCGAGCACGTCTTTGGAGGTCACATGAACTTGATGTACGTTCAGATCGAATACACTCCATAATTGGCAGCATATTTGCTCCCATGTCTAGGATCGTTTGTAAAGTATTGGCATTGGCAGTTATTTTTAATGGCCCACCACGTCCGTTTATCTTCATTCTCATCTCTAAGAAATCATTCAGATCGAATCTGTCATAACTACCTTTTCGGAATGTGTATTTCTTGCCAACTCATTCCATTGTTGGAACAGATAATTCGTGTCCGTGATGTTGGGAAAATAATATTATGTTTCGAGATTCACAAGTGCCATTTTGTATCTCTTCTCCTTTTTAATTCTAGTGGCGGGACGGGTATGTACTTGTCATAGCCATATTCTTGGCTGTCTTTTCTAACAACGTTTCTTGCTGCAACATTTTCTATTTTTCAATTTTAATTATTTTTTTATTTTTTTTATTTATATATATGATCTAAAGCAAAAAAAGTCTATTTGAATTATATCAGAATATAAAAATCGTCGAATCCATTCTTATATTTTTCGTGGTATTTGCAACTGCATAGATTAATAGCCACGAAATTTTTAGATCCAGGATCCCACACCGCCTTACAATATGTCCTGAATTCTTCTTTATTCATGTCGTTGGTCACGTGATCATTGTAGATGTGATAAAAGTCTTGTGATCTTGATGAAAGAGACACTGGAAATTCGAGATCTCTCTTATGGTCTATCTGGGTAATCTGAAATAATTTTGAGACTGATAGAAACAATCCACGTTGCTGTGACGTCCTGGAGCGTAATCAGACTCATCAATTCTGTTTCTCCAACAACAGATCATCGAGGCACATCAGATTGTTCTCGCATTCAAATATCTGGGATCGGGTTGTCATCTGCGTTTTCGTAAAAAATGACATTCCACTATTTCCAACTTCTCTCGATGCTTATTGCTAGAAAGCCACAGGCGACATCTCGTATTTGTCCATCTCGTCGTGATTATCGAAAAATCACTCCCATCAAGTCCTTTGGTAATTTCTCGTTTTGGCCTTTTCACAATAATTTGTATTCGGGTTGATGGAGACTTAAGCTGAACACAAATAATCCATCATAATCCAAGCACTCGGGTTGCAACAGTAGCTTCAACAACAGATTTATTTTCCAAATGGATTTTCCTGTGATCAATCCTCTTATGCTTCTTGATAGCAAAAATGATTCTATCTCTTGGTTTTTTTTCATTCCATGACAATTTTTTAATTTTGATTTTCTTTTTTTCTTTTTTATTAATTTATTATTATACTTTTTAAAAAAATTTTTGGACTCAGTTATTTTGTATATTTTGGACTAAATTTTTTTTTATATTTTATGCTTAGTTTTTTTTTTTATATTTTAGACTTATTTTTTATATTTTGCGCTTCATTTTGTATATTTTAGACTAGTTTTTTTAAATTTTAGACTTAGTTTTTTTATATTTTAGGCTTAGTTTTTTAAAATTTTAGACTTAGTTTTTTTTATATTTTAGGCTTAGTTTTTTAAAATTTTAGACTTAGTTTTTTATATTTTAGGCTTAGTTTTTTATATTTTAGACTTAGTTTTTTTTTAAATTACGTTTTTTAATCCCGATCCATTTAATTTCTGGGTGAGTTATTGTATTTTCTCATCACCACCAACACGGGAATCCCTCGCCTTTGATAATCGCGGAGTCAGTTTTGCTCATTTAGATTGTGCTATCAATTTATGAATTTAATCAGCAGTTATTTTGCCGGTTTCCATCACGATCTTGTTGCTTCCATCACGTCTTTCTTACCGACGTCCATCATGGTCTTTTTCCAATCTTTGCAACAACTGAAGTCATCTGTCTCACAACATCAGTGGTGAAGAAATGCGAAAAGAATTACATCATAGAAGCCATCATGCCAGATCCACCATAGATGTAAGATCTTGAAATCCTCTATTCATTATGACTAAAGTGTTTCTCTTTTAATTCAATTTAATTTCTTTTTTCCCCACTTACTATTTGTTTTAAATAAAGCACTCATGACGGTTTTATATCATTTTTTATTCACAATATTTTGTCTCAACAATTCGTCGCATATACTCACTATCTCGGTTCTCACTCACGTATTTCCAGATGCTGTAATGGCCATCAAGAGCTCCAATCTCTCTACTAGTGCATTAGGATCACAAGAAATGATCGTTGTTGTTGCACCTCCATCGACAGCCATTCACCTTCCAAGGACCATCCATTCTGATGAATGCTTTTTGTTCATCCTGTGTAGGTTTCACAAGTTGTTTCCATTTATAACTTTACTCAATTAAAGTCTCTCTTGGAGTTAGGATCGTATTTCCTTTTTATGGCATTCGCGTGGATCAAGATCTCGCCGTAATTGTTGAGATCCCCTTGACTATAATTATCAGGATTTGGTCTAGCCAACGTGAACAGATGCTACAGTCCTCGAGTACCTTCGAACACACGATCACCGTCCACGATCAAATTAACGCCCTATATTTCCACTCGATTATTTCCCATGTAGAGATTTTCATCGGATTCTTTTCGAAGTCCAGTCGGTGTCTGAGGGAACTGTGTTATATATATCCATGTAAGGTTTACTCAGATCTCCAAAACCTGTCGCATCTATGGTGGTCAATGCGGCATTGATCGTCAATTACGTATCGGTCTCGATTCCTTCTATCTCGAGAGATCTCAGTGGTGGCGATGGCATAATAAGGACTGTAATCGTACTGCGGAGGGCGAGGGTATGTCGGATATGATGGAGTATCATAATGTCTGCTGGGAGTCATCAGTCCTGCTTTCTTTAAAGGGTTTCAATTCTTTGACGATCTCTTTTTTGTCTGTTCCTGAGTTTGTATCACGGGTTTGAATAAATTCCAGTTCAATATCTCTCATATGTCTCATCAATGTAGAGAGCACATATTCTCAGGAACAGTACATGGGACAGGAACGGGTACCTAATCTCAAAAATGCAGGAACAGAAAAAAGAACTTTATTGTACGTGATTGAAAAAAATTCACGTGAATGTTTGTCGACCATCATAACATCATTGTTTTATGAACGTGAAGCTGCACGCACGTTCACCAATCGTGCTTTGCTGTTGAAATCACCGCGGTAAATTAATAATTCCATAAGTGGTAACTGTTCCTGTGAATTTCGTGTAAATTAAAAACCTGCCAATACCCCGCATTGACAACACTTCTAATTTAGCTGTTCTATTAGGAAGAAAGATGAGATTCGTGATTTTGACCGGGCAAGAAGCCATTAATAATCGCGAGTTCAATTTAACTTTTTAATGAGTATTTTCCTGCGTTCCTGAGATTTGGTACCCGTTCCTGTTCCTGTTCCATGTCCTGTTCCTGAGAACAGTACCACCTGTCTCGTCATATCACTCTCTTGAATACTTTTCTTCAGGTCTAGAAATCGACGAATTGTGTACAAACGTTACTTCAAATATCTTATATATTTTCCCAGTTCGAAAAAGGGAAATTCTGGAAATTATCCCCTGTACGTCTGTGTTTTGTCTGCATTGGCAGAGTATTACGAAATGCGGTCGACGCCCCAGTCTGCTGTTCAGCTTGAATAATGTATACTTACTGTTGGAATCCACAGATTATATAATCACTCGTTTCTGATTTTCTGTTTGTACCATAAATTGAGAAGTTCAGTTTGAGTCAATACTCACTGATAGTTGTTGTCACATTATTTAACCATTTAGCCCTGGTAGTGTTGACCATATTGGTTCAGACTCATCAGCTGGTAGAGTCTATATTCCTTACCTGGGGGAAGACCAATCAATATTTTCACGGCTTGTGGCTGCACGTTGAAAATCTTAATTAGTCTACAACACACATTCATTGAAGTAACTATATATTTCTTGAGTTCAGATCTTTTGGGTTCAAAGGGCTGATAACCTACACTGTTTTGATGAACTAAATGCCTTCCATTTTTTTCGAAAGTTTTTGAAATGAATAAAGTTTGTATTTCAGTTGAAACATCAGTTGAGAAATCCCATTGTTTTGGAACTACCACAAATTGTTTACGTATTTTAATGCACAAGTTTGGAATTACAATAATTGAAATGCATTTTATGCTTCGATACATTCCCACTTCGCGATGTTTTATTCAAACATACGACGTTATGCAGTACTATCTACTGCGTGCAATGACTTATTAAGTTTAAAATACCAATTAAATACATAAAATAAAATTTAAGAATTGCTAATAATAATTTGACTAAAAAAACAAGGTAAATTCAATCAACTTTGACGATGTGTCTAGCTGTCAATCAAGCATTCACGTGAAGCCGGTAATACTGCCCTTCGGTGCAGATGTAAACAAAATAAACCCTGCACGTGTTTGTGATAGAAAGTGTCGTTTTTTCTCTACTTCAGGTGACCAAGTCGATTATTTATTAAGAGCATTGTATAAATTAAACAAATAGGTACTAGGACCCGTAATCAGATTTAAACCACTCGTAGAATAAGTCAAGTGGTTAAAACCCTTATCCTACTCGTGGTTTAAATCAGATTGCGGGCTCTAGTACCTATTTATTCTATATCCTTTACAGCACGCTTAATGAAAGCTTTCCACTGAAACTTGATGGATTCTTTCCGAACAATTGAGAAAAATAAGTAACGGGAAAAGTGATAGCGTTACTCCATCACATTTCATGTGTATGTTGTGGCAGTTATACAAACTGGTTTCTGAATTTAACTAATGCTTGGGTGACCTACTTCACAGAACATGTCAGTCAAAAATCACGCAAGACAGATAAGTTAAGTGCACGTACTTGGTTTGGAAGGCTTTTGTATCATAGCCTCAACTGCACGCTGTAAACTGAACTAACAATTAATTAGTATTAAAACCTACTGAGACATGTATGCCAAGTTTCAACAAAATCCAACGAAGCATCTCAGAGTTATAGAGCGGACACGCAAATCTCCCTGACGGACAGATATACGGAAATGACAAACACTATATGCCCCCAAATAATTTTTCGATGTTGGCAGTGGAAAACCATTTTCGGCGAGTGGGAGTGGGAATACGATTTAAAATAAAATAAATAACCAATTTTATTCTCATTTAGTTCATCCCCTTGCAGTGACTTCATGAATTTTGCTTTAGTAGTGAGCTGCACATATTTAAGAAGCATGTGTTGCACCTGTTCAATCGTTTTTTTTTCTCTTCAGTTATTCATCTTTACCGAAACTTCAATTACAATGCAGTTTGGTGAACTGATGAACTGCAGTCGGAGATTGCGTATGTGTGACATAATACAAATACAGTACTGATCACCGTACATCCATTATTTCCGTTCTGACAAATACGCAGAAAGTAACCCTGTTCTTGATTAAATTGAAGTATTTAAATCTGTTGTATCGTTACAATAAAAGCGACATCTAGAGTATGAATATACACTACTGGGTTACAAAGACATAGATTCAGTCGACGAATAAACTATGGCTTCTCACAATCATCTGAGGCCATAAGAAGTTCGACTGGGACCACCAAGTAAAACTTTTTTTTTGACCTCAGTTTTGAGAGAATATTCGGTGTTACCGGATGTAGAATAGTGGTTCTCTTTGTCTCTTTGAGGCCAGACCCAAAGTATAATCAAACCTGATGGCAACATTTCTGCAGTGTGTGAGCTTTGGTACGTCATGCTTCACTGAGCACTTTAACGTAAAGTAAGTTTTAACATTTACGGAAGCAGTACTGTCATTACAAAATGGACATACAGTATTGTTATCACAAACACAGACAGAGAATTTCGATCGGGTCGCGACGGGCTGCATCCGTGTCGACATACTATGTCCGCTTTCCTTCACACAACACCATAGAATGTCACCTGTCAAAAAAGAAATACAAGAACATTGAATCTGGAATTCTGTTTTCGTTCGTTTTTCTTGACGCAGCCTTGATTTAAAAGTATTGTGTTACTCTTGACCCATTTGTGTAAGTATATCGCGATAGAATTACAATTTAATCAAGAATCATGTGATAACAGTACCCAAATGTACAAACTGTAGTTGTTGCAAAGCTTCTTTAACCCTCCGCACACTGATGTCAAAACACGGGGAGCGCGGTGGCTCAGTGGTAGACTGTTGGACTTCTATGCTAAAGTTCCGAGTTCGATCCCCATCCGGGAAGACCGGCGTTGTGTCCTTGGGCAAGGCACTTTATCCCGGTTGCCTACATGGAGGCACGATGACGTCGTGTACTAAGGTGTACTACACGTCGATGGTGCACATATCTTCAACCGCTTTAACCCTGCTTGATAGAATTTATTAAATTCTCAGTTGCATTGTGGGAAACATTTGCTGCTGAAAACTTTCGTGTATTTATTTATTTATTTATTTATTTGTGTTTAAAGCCACATACTTATGCGCAATGGCTAATCGTGACCGTGACAGTTTTACGGGTGGAGGAAGCCGGAGTACCCGGAGAGAACCACCGAGCATCGACTAGCAGCTGTCAGCTCCTCAACATTCTAACTCTGTTCAAGCACGGCTCAAGCAGGGTTACAGCGGTTGAAGACATGTGCACCATCGACCTGCAGTATGCCCGAGTACACGGCGTCATCGTGCCCCCATGTAGGCAACCGGGATAAAGTGTCTTGCCCAAGGACACAATGCGGGTCGTCCCGGACGGCGATTGAATTCGGGACCTCTGGCACGGAAGTCCAACAGTCTACCACTGAGCCACCATCTGCTTTATTAAAAATGGCTCAAATTAACTTTAAGAAAAGCTTTGCGAGTCATACTGAAACTGAAATTTTAGAAAAGAGAATAAAAGTAACACCAGTAAATACAGACAAGTGCAACAAAATGTGTGCAAATTTACTAACATATTTATTAGAAAAAGGAGAAAACGTTGATTTTGAATGGTATGTTAACTGTAGGGTTAACAGAACGAAAGGATTTGGAAAAATATTTTATCCTTATGTCTTCCGGGTGTATTGAAATTTACATCCGTCTGGGAACTCAAACACCCTTCGGCTGCGCCTCAGGGTATATGAGTCTCCAGACGGGTGTAAATTCTCATTCACCCCGGAAAATACAAGGATAATTAATACTATTACGGGGGAGGAGGCCGGTTAGCAAAATATATTATAGAGCAACGGCAAGTGACTATCGGTCTAGCCAATATTCTAGACCCCCCCCCCCCCCCGCCCGACACGGGCAGGGTAAGCATAAGATGAAGGCAAATGTACCATTGCCGTGACCTCTGCCTTAGTGCACAGCACCACCGTGCCACCACATAGGCATTCATGATGAAGTATCTTGCCCACGGACCGGACGCTGATGACGCGGTTCAGGATCGAACCGTCAATTTTTCGATCAACAATCCAATGCTCTAAACTATTATCCATTGCGCTCGCGTTCCCATCCGGTCTAAATATGTTTCTCACATCTCTGTAACACACCACCTGTCTGCAACGAAATGCAAAAAAGACGGCATCTCCGATGAAACCGTGATCCTCCAGTGTAAATGGGTGTATACCGGATAAGAGCTTTATCACAACCAGATCAAGAAAGCGGCAATCTCTATGATCACCTTGTCATTTTGTATTTGCATACAATGTTGATAGGATCATGAATGCGTTTGTAAATTTGATTTAAACGTGCCTTGAATGCAACTATCATCTTGCAATGTTGTCTGTCAACTTGTGTTATACATATGGTTTTATCGAGTTTGTGTAACTTGTCATGCTTCGAACACCCGTGGTCAGAAAATACTTTAACCCTTTGGACACTGATGATATATTCCATAACAGTTCGAGTCATCAACTGGTAGAGTCTATATTCGTTATATGTGGGAAGACGAATCAATACTTTCAAGAAGCAGCCTTTGTGGCTGAACGTTGAAAATCCTTATTAGTCTATCACACATATTCACCGAGTAACTATTTATTTTATGAGTTGAGGTCATATCACGATTCTGCCCCAGAAAAGCGACCTTTCGGATTCAAAGGTTTAAAAGTCTTTCCTGTTTATCTGCTCGGAGAATTCTAGTAATTCGGAGTTCCTATGTTCTTTCCCAGCATTTAGCAGACGACACTTCCATAGCATTTTCTTGAATCACGAAATGTTACCAATATTTGCCTCAACGGCATAGCTTATGAGCCCGTTCCTCGATTGCAGCAAGCTCAACAAGCTCGTCCTGATGAGGGACCATGACCTTTGTTTTACAGGCAGATATTGGCAAATTATGTTGATGTGAGTGGTCATTAATATCACTGCCAGGATATGGCCTTCATATAAGGTAAAGTTCTGAAGAAATTTCTGCCTTCACTTTTCTTCACAAATACGGTTAAATTGTTTGTTTTTTGGTGTTAACGACACTTTCAGAAGCAAGGGTCACATCGTGTCGGACAGTTTTAATGGTGGAGGAAGACGGAGTATCCGGAGAGAATCATCGAACAATCGCAAGCAGCTCTCAGACTCCACAACTTACAAAGTAGGTAACGAAGCAGCTGAAGGTAAACGCAGGGCGCATTAGTACATTGCGCCACCCTGACCCCACGTGGCAATCGGGATTAAGTGTCTTGCCCAAGGACACAACGCAGTTACGGTTGGTCTGGATCTAATGGTGGACCTTCTGGTTTGAAGACCAAAACTCCATTCACTGGGCCACCGCGCTCCCACACGATAAGATGAACACGGCACTGCCGAATGCTAGAATCGCTTTTAACTTACGATTCGGAAACAACGAAATACTCTGAGTTTAACTATCATGATCTTTTCCGACATGGATTTTTTTTATGTTGGGCTAAATTGTAAAGGTACCCGAGAGTCCTTACTACAGTTCAGCCGCCGAGGACTGGTCATAATCCACGCGTGGGAAATGATGTCCACGCATGCGTTTACCAGATAATAAAAAATCACCAGGAGCAAAATTTTAATTAATGAAGTACCGGGTTTTACCCGGTGCTTCTTTAATTAAATTTGTGATGAGTATTCCTATAATTAGTGTTTGGAATCTAATATTATTGCGTACGTGGAAATATTACCACTTGTGGAAAGTGACCAGTCCACGGCGGCCGTACTAGACACAATGTAAACCACACAATATAGTAATGCCTTCTTAACCCTTTGCCCAACGTACACGATATCGAAGTTTGTTATTGAAGTATTTATTATCAAATGTTTTCGAAACATTTAAAAAAAATCCTTTGACCACTAATTGGAACGAACCGGATCACATGATATCGTTTTGTTGAAATATGTGTTTTCAAAACATTTTGTTTGCAACTGTTCCATTTATAAATTATGCACACGGATTCGTTAGGTAAAGGATTAACAATAGAAATTTCCTGTGTGAAACTCGGTCTTCTGAATCGCTCCACTCAATCAGACAACGAAAAAAACTGAATTAAAACTCTTTGAATGGTGAATAGCTATTCGCTGAATACTGTCTAAATATTACCCACCTTAATAGAGGCTAAATTATTTCAGTCTGATTTTGTTTATGTGAAACGTTACTCATTTTGGATCAACGAGTCTTTGACGCAACGTAAACCCAAGTGCATGAACAAATTATTATCAAGAAAAAACGAGCTAAACGAAGGATTAATAATAACGAACACAAAGGCCATAGAAATAGACTGCGACTCTCAGCTACATGTAATTACATATGATAGTTATTTTCCACTTCCTATACAGTTTTTGCCCGAGAGACATTCCTGCAAGCGTTCGACTACTTTTCAAATCCATACGTCAGTTCTTTCTTCCTAAACAAACATAATAAACATGAAACCCTGAATTCTGCAGACCAGAGGCGCCTTGATGATGGCGGGTGGGCTGGAGGAGGGCTAAATCTGATTTGTCAAAACTCCGATCGCTGACGTCCCGACTGGTAACATTTTCCATCAGCAAAATCAAGGCATGTCTTCGTCCAAGAAGACATGCCTTGATAATGAACTTGGAATAATAGCCGAAATTATAGTTCAATCACGAGTTTTTAAAAAAAAATATTCGTGGATAAATACATGTAGTTGTGACTCATGGGCTACCTAACTTCTTTATTAATCACTATGGACCGTACTCCAAATTTCCCCGATTGCGCTTTTAACCCTGGAACCCCAAAACAACGTTTTTTCGTCATAATTTCGCAAAGCAGAATGACTGCTCAGTGAATGTAATGTGTAACCAATCAATATTCGATGGTCAACCCCGAGGTAATGAATATGGACTCTTGCAGTTACTGTCATTGGACTAACTTGGAAGACACCATTAGGATTCCAGGGATTAAAGCCTGAATCGTGTACTTCAGGCGGACTTTGTGTGTGATTTGAGTTTAGTTATCAAATCTCTTTCGTAGCAAAGTACGCGGTAAATAGCACACAGTGGGTAAACAGAAGTGTACAAATAATGTTACACGTTATTTTGAGACAGAGAATTTTAGCAAGCGGAAACAACTATTTACATATTGTTGCTTTTCCGTGAAGCTTCTTCTATATTACGGGCTCAGTATGCCATCTATGTTATCTCTGATTATGTTTTGTTAATCCGGAGAGCAAAAGATGTTTGAATTGTTCAGCATATGGTTTAAAACATGAACACTAAAACGGTTATAAGGAATAATGACGGCGCTTACTTTGTTTAGATACCACATGGAAATGAGTTTTTATTACAAGAGATTTACATATATTATGGGTGAAACGTAACCTTAGCAGATGATCAGCTTACATGTACTTACTCTAAACAAGGGAAGTTAGCGGCGATTGAAGAAAAGTGGAACATCAACGTGCTGTATGCCGTTTTATTGCACGCCCATGCTTTTATTTTCATAAAATACACGCCTTTTCTACAAAAAACAAAGCGAACAATACATTTTGTTTGTATTGTCCTTGAACAATATGTATCACATGCGCCGACTATTTAACTATTTCTTTTTTACGTTTTGGTTTTTTTGGCAATAATTTGCGTTTTTAATATTTTTTAGTAAACTGTAGGCGTGCAATAAATACAGAACAGCATACGCGTTCGAACTGTTATTTATTACAGCACTCGATCGATTTCCGCGGAGGGATAATACTGAACAAGAAGCCGAAGGCTTCGAGTTCAGTATCATCCCTCCGCTAGAATCGATTAATATTTTAGTCAACTGTAGGCGTGCAATAAATACAGAACAGCATACGCGTTCGAACTGTCATTTTCAACCACACTCTGTCGATTTTGGCGGAGGGATAATATTGAACGAGAAGCCTTCGGCTTCTCGTTCAATATTATCCCTCCACCCACATCGATCTCGTGCGATAAAAAATTACAGTTCGAACGCGAATGCCGTTCTGTCTATGTATACAGCGCCATCATGTCCCCACATGGCCAATCGGGATTAAGTGTCTCTCAAAAGGACAGAGCTGATCAAGATCTAACCGTCGACCTTTCGATTTATAGTTCAGTGTTCTTACAAGAATCACCGCGTTCTCAGAACAATGCGTACCTTGCGTGCATGGGGCATTCCTCATAAACATCATTAGTTTGTCGAGGTGTTGAAAATTTCCAACCCGCAACGAAGTAGTGTTCACCATGTAACAGCCGCCATTTCCTTACAGTTATGCATGGTACTTTTTAGGAATAGCGCGTGAATGAATGATCTGAACCTTTACGTTTAATATATAGCGTTATACACGTACTCTCTTGTCCCATAGTACCACGTGCTGTAATCAAACGAGCTTAACGAACCGACCATTAGGTACTTCATCTTACTGGTGAAATATTTCCCACTGGAACAAATTTAGGTGTAACTGCGATGCCCTATTGAAAAAAGCTAGCTTTGCCCATACTTTTGTGTTCATACTTTGGGCAGGGTCCACTTCGCTTAATTTTTTACACAGTCCTGTAATATTTTGTCGATACGAAGCACAAAAGAATTCTATGAACACCTCCGTTACAGTTAGGAAATTATGTGCGAGAAGTAAACTTTAAGATGATATATGGAGACGGGAAAGGGACCCTAAAGCTCGGTCCCCTGAGCTTTTATTTCAAATAATATTCGATTTATTGAAAATAGCATTAAATATACTTGTTATGCACGTTATTTTTTCCTTTTTTGTCATCTCAAATTTCAGCGAAATTTGATATTGACTCGTATTTCTACGTACAAAAAAAAATATTTGAAACACAAACCGCAGGCGGTCCACAAAAGAGACTTGTGGAAATATGCAACCTATCAATGTTCAGACCGAACTTACAATATCACAGATAATTGGACCCACCTCGTAGAAACATTGCATACCTCTTTATTTATTAGATATGATTTTCCTTTCCCAGAATTACCCATTATCAAGCTCGGCTGATATGACTCCAAACTCGGCTGATATGACGCTGATCAGCATTCGATATCTTAATAAATTATTTAACTGGAAAGACATTTCCTCACGAGAATGACATTGGCTGACAGACTCACCAGTAACATTCTCACCAATGAGACCACCCTACTGTTATTCCTATTAATTGAAAAAGATAGATAAGCAGACGACTGGGGCCCTGTGGCTTAATGAGTGGTTAGAGCACAGAACTCAAAACCGTAGGTCCAGTGTTCGATGCTGACTAGTGGTAACTGCGTTTGTGTCCTTGGGTTGGGCTCTTAATACCGATTGCCAACATGTAAAAACGTAATTCACGTAGACGGTGTACTTGCCCCGACCAATTCTAAACCTCCATGTGCGGTAGTATCACGTTGTAGACTCTGACAGCTGCTTGGTGTCTCTGTCTGGGTACCCAGGCTTCCCCCACCGGCAATTTTTGCCGATGCAAAGTAACCCAGGCTGTCGAAAGTGTCTTTAAACTCGAATAAACAAATAAAAAGAAATAAATGAATAAATAAACCAATAGACGACCGAGTGGGTTGGGGCGTTATCCACGAAAATGTTAGGTGAGGAACTTGTAGGGCTGTGGCAATCGCTATATCATGCTTACATTTTTGAAAGATCACAAGTGGTATACGGGGCTTCATTAATTAAATTTGTAATGATTATTCCTATAATTGGTGTGTGGAATCTAATATTATTGCGTCTGTAGAAATATTGCCCACCCGTGGAAAGTAACCAGTCCACGGCGGCCATACTGTATCTCTCTGAAACGTTTTACATGTAACCACTGTTCAATACCACGTCAGGTGGATCCAATCTTTTAAGAATTGAATGCAATTTGTATAATCTTTATTGGAGTATGAACGTGTGGGAATTGGTACAAATTATGTATGAATCCCTTCGGGATTCAAACATAATTTGTACCAATTCCCACACGTTCGGGATTCATACATAATTTGTACCAATTCCCACACGTTCATACTCCAATAAAGATTATAAAAATTGCATTCATTTCTTATAATTACATTCCGTAAATGTTTTAACTACTTTTTACCAAACAACAAAGCAGAAAGATGAAATAAAACATGTACGAACGAACGGGGCGAAAAACCACCCTCACACAAAAGACAAAGCGCACAACTCGGAGTCACCAAAGAAACAGCAGCGGAGTTGATCACTGCGAGAAAAGTTAAAAAGCCGCCCAAACACCGCCCGAATTACATTCTGTCAACTGCGCTCTACCGTAAATGCGGGTCAAAGTTCGACCAAATGTATTCATTGGAAAATTCAATGGGAATTGAGTATTTGGACCCAAAACGTATAACTACATTAACAATGCAATTATTTAGCATTGAAGTACTGTTCAAGGTTGAATGTCCAAATGACGCCATTGACCTTGGAAATATTAAAGTTTGTCTGATTTCTCGTAATATTTTGTAATCTAAAGTAAACACTTTTTTCTTTTGAGGTCATTTTGTCCCTCCGAGCGTCAGACTATTTGAAAACTATTGATGCTTCCGAATGAACATTTCATATTTTGCAGATTGAAAAACACCATGGCATACCAACAAGCGCACAAGATTAGCTCATATCATTTATACATCGCTGTCATCCATCCCCGAACACTTGTTTGGGCAAAATATGAAATGAGAAATCGGCTCTCTGAGTGCACAATTAAGGCTTAAGGGCAACGGTATTCTATGACAACCCCGGATTCATAACTATGTTAGATGCGGCGACCATATCCCACATCCCTTGCTTATACAGTATAGTCGCCGTGGACTGGTCGTAATCCACGCGTGGACAGCGATGTCCACACATAATAAAATAATAATCAGCAAAAATTTAATTAATGAAGCCGTCAATTAATTTTTTGATGATTATTCCCATTATTATTGTTTGTAGTCTAATGTTACTGTGTGCGTGGGAATATTGCCCACTCGTGGAAAGTGACCAGACCACGGCGGTCGTACTGTAAAACGGTTTGTGTTGTGATTGACTCAAACCGTCGAAAGCAATAACGTTAACCCGCGAACGATGGTACTCCTTATGTTGTGGTAGGAGGCAAACTCGATGGTAACAAATGGATATTTTACACAATAATGAAAGTTGTTCACTATAATATATTTAATTTCGTTAGACTGGGTTTAATACAACAAATGTGGAAACAAGCCTCATAACCTGGATGGTCGCGAATGAGCCGAAAATATGACTTACGGAATGTGAAGAGTTACTACTACCTACTAATGTAGTTGTACATTCCAATGTGTGACAGACATTATCAAGTCATCCTCTGCTCAACATTCAATATCTTAATAAATTATTTAACTGAAAAGACCTTTCCACGCGAGAATGACATCACCATCTCACCAATGAGACCACCCTGTGGCTAAGTGAGTTGTTAGAGTATATAACTCAAAACCGTAGGTCCAGGGTTCGATGCTGATCAGTGATAACTGCGCTTGTGTCCTTGGGTAGGACACTTATTTCCTGACTGCCAACATGTGGAAATGATCGAGCTGCGTACTGAGACGTTTTTCACTTAGATGGTGTACTTGGCCTGCCAAACGCTAACCCCCTTCATGTGCGGCGGTAATACGTTGTGGACTCTTACAGCCGCTTGGTGGTTCTATCCGGGTACCCCGGCTTCCCCCCACCTACAATTTTTGCCGTTGCGAGGTGACCCGGCCTGTCGAAAGTGTCTTTAAACTCGAATAAATAAATAGAAATAAATGAATGAATAAACGAATAGAGGACCGAGTGGGTTGGTTCATTATCCATGGATATGTTAGGTAGGGAAGTTGTAGGCCTATGCCAATTGCTATATCATGGTTACATTTTTGACAGATCACAAGTGGTATACGCCTCCTCAGTTTGAAACATCAGATGGCCTTACACTGCAAAAATATAGGTTCTCTTTAGAACCAAAACTGGTTCTAATCTTGTCCCTGAGATGGAACCAGTTCTGTTTAAACAGTATTTATTTCAAATCCAATAAATTTATAAAGATTAACATTAAATATTAACAGAATTAAACATAAATTGAGAGGGTTTCAGTCGTAAGTTTAGAGCTTATACGAGGTTGTCTGAAATCATTATTAAGCAAAGGAGATATGAACAGTTGGCATATCGAACCGGTTTTGGTTCTATACAGAACCAAAACTGATTTGATATGCCAACTGTTCATATCTCCTTTGTTTCAAAATGTTTGGCGACTGCGTTGAATAAGCTCCAAGTTTAGTGCTGAATATTCTTCAGTTCATGTAATATTCTGTTAAAATTGAATGCTAATCTTGGTAGATTTATTTGATTTGAAATAAATACTGTTTAAACAGAACTGGTTCCATCTCAGGGACAAGATTAGAACCAGTTTTGGTTCTAAAGAGAACCTATATTTTTTGCAGTGTACGTACCCTCAGTAATTACCAGTCAGATTGCCATACCCTCAATATTTCTCCTATTTATCCTCAGACTGACTCAAAAGCGTACCCACAATGCTCAACCATGAGCTGGCAAACACTCCCTCGATACACTCCATATTTACCCTTAATATGTACCCCTAACACATACCCATAGGCTTACATAACATCAGTGCATACCCTCACTGCCTACCCGCAGACTGACTCAAAGCGTACCCACAATGTGCAGCATGGGCTGGCAAACACTCCCTCGATACTTTCCATATTTAACCTTAATATGTACCCCTAACAGGGGCGGCGGATCGATTTTCAAAGTGGAGGGGGGGGGGGGGGTGGATCGGGCGATGGATATGGATAGTCGCGGTATGAAAAAATTAACTTCCAGGGTCCCAAAACCCCCATTTCCACGCATCTGAGTGGATATTTTGAGATTTTTCAGGAGATGTATTTGAAAGATTTCTCACTTTGCGAGCCGTTAAAAAACGTCGGTAAAGCATACAGGTGAGGTCTATTTATCAGCTTTGGTCGTAACGACCAAAGCGGATTGCACTGTCTGTGGATTATCTTGTTTGGGGTGGAGTTGGTACTTGTAGGTCTGTAAGATTACGATCTATTTCAGTTAACCAATTTTTAACAGACTGTATACATTTTAGCGTTTGCTGCCAATTACTGCAAAACATGATCCGACAACATCGCTGGCGAAAATATGGGGCAGGCTCTGGATTCGCCCCTTGTTTCACCAGTCATTGGCTGTGTTAAAATATATGCATACAAAAAACATGGCCCGGCAGAAAAAGTAGAGGGGCTCAAGCCCCCCCCCCAGCCCCCCGGTTCCGCCGCACCTGCCTAACACATACCCATAGGCTTACATACCATCAATGCATACCCTCACTGCCTACCCTCAGATTGACGTACATGTATGTAGGTTCAGTAAGTAGCCTCAACATTTCGTCGCCTGAGAACCATAAGGTTCCATCTTCCAGCAGAAGATAGAAACCTCATGGTTCTCACACGACGATTTATCATCAGACTGAGATATGTACCCTCAATACTTAGCATCATAATGACATACATACGTCTTGACTTGTCTTCAGACGGGAATACGTACACAAAACATGGACACAGAGTAGTCACGTGGCGCGGTGGCGTTGCGGTAACCGGTTCTCGTCAGATTACCGAGGTTAAGCGACGTCGAGCCCAGTTAGTCCTTGGGTGGGCGACCGTCTGAGCGATGGATTCGGGCTCCCGCGTTGTGTCCTGGGGGGGGGGGGGGGGCACTTCACCCCGATTGCCCATATGAGGCACGATGTCGCCGTGTACTAAGGCGTACTGCACGTCGATGGCGCGCATGTCTTCAAGCAATCTAACCCTGTCTGTGCTACAGTGCGGAGTTACGATGTTGGAGAGCTGACAGCTGCTCTTCGTTGCTCGGTGGTTCTCTCCGGGTACTCCGCCTTCCTCCACCTTAAACGGGATTTCGGCATAAATACATATCAACAACAAAGATCGCTCGTTTGTTGCTGCTATTTATTTTATTTTTGCGGAAATTCTTTGAAATGGAAACATCGTGCCATTCTACCCATATGGAGATACAATGCTCAGGCTTTGATTCGAGATAGTTTGGGATGATTGTCAAGAGTCTCCAGTAAAACATGCGAGATTAGTAATTTGTAATGTTGTAATACTTTGTCGTAACCTGTAGTTCGTTCTCGTATTTTACAACTGACGTAACAAACGAGTAACATAAATGATCGCTAGCGGGTTATTTCGAGGCCTACGTATAACTAGGTCCCAATATTCTTAACTACTGTATCTCATGGGTATAAATGGATTGATTGGACTTAACTTGACTTTATATCCATGTTGCGGTCACGATTAACCATTGTGTAGAAATATGTGGCCTTAAACACCAATAAATAAATAAATAAATAAATAAATAAATAAATAAATAAATAAATAAATAAATAAATACTATGTCTAAAAAATATTATATATTCCTTTTGGAAGTGTTTCGAAAAGAACCTGTTTGGACGTCATAATGTTTGTGCCAGTTGTGAGATTTGAGCTACGGGTTTGAATAGAACTGGTTGGTATTCGCAAGTGAAATCTACTGAAAGTCTGAAATAAGTTTCGATAACAACGACAGGCATCAGAAAAATGAAAATTTATTTATTTATTTATTGGGGTTTAACAACACTTTCGAGAGCCAGGTTCATGGGTGGAGGAAGCCGGAGTACCCGAAGAGAGCCACCGAGCAACGGCGAGGAACTGTCGGACTCCCCACCGTTCTAACTCCACACAAGAAGGGTTAGCATTGGTTGAAGACAAATACACCATCGACGTGAAGTACGCCTTACTACTCAAGAATATGTTTATCAAAGGTCACTTATAAACGACGTTTCAGGAAATGGCGTTCTCAAATAATAGCTTGTATGTCTTATATCAATAAGAGTACACGTATTGGGATTTTGTGATTCAACATGTTAATGCCAACATATTTATCACTCGCCGTGTCATACAAGTTCAAATTTCTTTACAACTTTGAGGATCCGGCTATAAAATTTGTACAATGAGGTCAGCGGGTAATAGGCTTGCTCATTTGCAACAGTGAACCAGGAAGAAGACCGTGTTAAAATGCGCTGTGCTGTATTAATATTTTATCCAATCCCGATAGTAAACTACACTAGCAGACGTTTCTTTGATAACAAAAAAATCATATTTTGTATCGTATCTTAAAGTGTAGATTATCATATCTCTTAATGAACTGGGCTCGCCAAGCTCGTTCCAATGAAGTGTCAAGAACTTAGGTTATCATACAAAAAACTAGATGTGTCAGTACGACACGTTTTCCCACGCGATGTAGCATGAATATAACAATAACATGATTTTGGGGGGCATTATGGTTCATTAGCGGCCCTGCAGCAATGATGAACAGCCCGAGGGTTTATTAAAGGCCCGAGGGTTTATTAAAAGCCCAAGGGCTGTTCATCATTGCTGCAGGGCCGCTAATTAATCATGATGCCTGACAACAATCATGTTAGTACTATTATTACCACTCCCTGTTACAGCTAACCGCACGAGGGAATTGCTGGAAGTCTTTCGGATTTGGGCATTAAAACACAGAAGAAAATTAGTATGTTATGTAAATTGAATTGGACAAGTGCGACCGATTCACAGTGCAATGAAACTTGTTTCCATCTGATAGTGCTTCATTTCAGCACAGAAATAATTACTAAAGTCGGTTCGATATTTCTGTTTCGATCGTGCGTTCGACTTCAGTTCAGAAATACAAAGGGACGTCATCCGAATGGGAGTAATTCATTAGACCATGGAATCTAAAAATAGCCGGGTCCCGGGCCGCTAATGGCTATTTATACCATTATCGCCCGCGGCCCGGCTCCGTCGAATGACGTCACTGAAATTATGGAGTTTTAACGGGCCTCCAAACTTATGTTAATCAACTAGTAACTTATAGATTGAGTGGTAATAATAAGCATTGGCGTTAACGCCCGCGGCATGATTGGCTGTTAGTCGTATCTCTATCAACGTTTAAGGTAAGAAACTCCGCGAAAAATCATTATACAGTGCAGTCTTCGTGGATTGGTCGTAATCCACACGTGAGCAGTGATGTTCACGCAAGCGTTTACCAGTTAATAAAAATCATCATCAGCAAAATCATAATTGATGAAACACAGAGAATATGTAATAATTCCATCTGAACATCAGTGTTTAAAGTTGAACTGCTGTTTTTCAAATGTCCGTTAACTTTCAAAACGAGGCTCCGTTAAGATAGTTTGTCGTAACTGTTTAATATCATCTAAAAGCCAGCCAACGTGCACAGTGCTGTCGCCGTAGACTGGTCATAACCCAAGCGTGGGCAGTGATGTCCACGCATGCCTTTACTTGGTAGTAAAAATCATCAGCAGCAAAATTGTAATTAATGAAGCACCGGGTTGTACTCGGTGCTTCATTAAATACATTTGTGATGATTATTCCTATAATTGGTGTCTGGATTCTAATATTATTGCATCCATGGAAATATTTCCCACCCGTCGAAAGTGATCAGTCCAAGGCGACTGTACTGTACCAGAAACAAACTCAAACTCAATTTGTAGATACCGATGACAAAACCACATACCAGAAATCAGTCAGTTATCTGAACGTATAGCGAAAACTCATTCTCCGAGTTTTCACATCATAAACTAAGTTCAAGGCCATTAATTCCACAAGAAATCATCCAATCGGGACCAAACGCGAACTCAACTTGTATGTACCCCTGAGAAACCACCGACCTGCAAATTATCATGGTGAGAAAAGTCCAGAAAATTTCGGAATCATAAACTAAGTTGAAGGTTAATAACATCGCGCCAGATCATCCGACTGGGACAAAACACGAACACGATTTTGAGGTACCCATAACAAAGCCACATACCAAAAATCAACCAATTATCTCAGTGTGTGGTGAAAAAGTCCGGAAAACAGAAGTGTTACTTCGGAATGACTGACGGTCAAGGATAACAATATGCTCCGGCCATTTTATGACAGAGAGAATAACTAATGAAAGTGTCAATGACACTGTAGCTCAACTTGACAAACTTGAACTTGGTAAGTTTTTAGTGAAATGGCAAAATTGAAGATCATTGGTTCCAATGTTATTTGGTGAAATTTCAACATAACATTGTGTGTGCACATTCATGCATTTGTAAATGTAAACTGAAGGGCTGGCTAAAGGAAGGACATTGATACACAAATGCAGTTAGTTTAAAGGTCATAGTAAACGGCAACTTTTTCACTGGAATGAATGCTAATGGAAAGTTCTTATCTAGAGGTCTCACCTAAGGAGGACATCAAGTTATAAAACAGTCCTATTATAAATGCGCCCTGTATGGCATGTCGAAAAAGAATGTCGATGCACAAATGCACAAAATTCAAAGGTCGTTGCTCACAGTAACAGTTTTTGACGGAGATGAAAATAAAATCGATAGCTCCTATCTTAGTCACCCTGAATAAGCAAACCAAGTTTCAAAACAACACGATTAGGAATGCGCCCTCTGAGGCGTGCCACTGGAAAATATTTATGCACAAATGAACTAAGTTTGAAGTTCGTTGCTAGTGGCAATGTTTTTTAAAAATTCTTTTGATGGAAATTCATAAATATCTACTGTAGGGAGTGCAAAAGAGATAAGTTGCTTGCACAAATAAACTAAATTCAAAGGTTTGTGCTAACGATAACATTTTTGATGGAAATGGAAAGTAAATCAATAGCTCTCCTCTAGAGATCACCCCAAACAAACATACCAAGTTTCAAAGCGATCTGAACATAAATGTGTCCTGCAGTGTGGGGTGTGCCAACTGGAAATATTGATGCATAACTGCAATAAGTTCGTCAAAGGTCGTTGCCAACGGCAACGTTTTTTAACCGAAATGGAATAAAATCGATAGCTCCCATCTATAGGTCACCCCAAATAAGCAGCATACCAATTTTCGAAACGATCCGATCATAAATGTACCCTGTATGGCGTGCCAAAGGAATATATTGATGCCTGACTATACTAAGTTCAAAGGTCGGTGCCAACATCAAGTTGTCATGACGGAAATGGAAGAAAATCGATAGATCCCATCTAGAAGTCACCCCAAACAAACATACAAAGTTACAAAGCGATCTGAACATAAATGTGCCCTGCAGGGTGTGGCAAATGGGAATATTGATGCATAACTGCAATAAGTCCGTCAAAACGAATAAAATCGATAGCTCCCATCCAGAGGTCAACTCAAACAAGAATACCAAGTTTCAAAGCGATGCGATCATAAATGTGTCCCGAAGGGCGTGTCAAAGGAATTTACTGAGGCCTAACTAAACTAAGTTCAAAGGCCGCTGCCAACGGCAACGATTTTTGACAGAAATGGCAGAAAATCCAGAGGTTACCCTAAAGAAGCATACCAGGTTTTAAAGCTATCCTATCATAAATGTGCCCTGTACGGTGTCCCTAGGGGAAATATTTATACCCCAACTTAAATAAGTTCAAAGGTCGTTGCCAACGCCAATTTTTTTGACGAAACTGGAATAAAATCGATAGCTCCCATCTAGAGGCCACCCCGAACAAGCATAACAAGTTTAAAACAGATCTAATCATATATGTGCCCCACAGGACATGCCAAATGAATATATTGATGCCTGACTAAACTAAGTTCAAAGGTTGTTGCCAACGGCAACGATCTGTGACGGAAATGGAAGAAAATCGAACAGCTCCTAACTAGAAGTCACCCAAAACAGGCATACCAAGTTTCAAGCGATCATAAATGTGCCCTGCAGGGTGTGCCAAAGGGAAATATTGATGCATAACCGCACTAAGTTCACGAATGGACGCTGCCAAGGGCAACAGTTTTTGACGGAAATGGAAGAAAATCGATACCTCCCATCTAGAGGTGCTCCCAAACAAGCATACCAAGTTTCAAAGCTATCCGATCAAAAATGTGCTCTGCAGGGTTGCCAAAGGGAAATATTAATGCATAAAAGAAGGACATTGTGGACGTACGTACGTACGCCGACGGACGCAAAGTGGCGGCAATAGCTCAGCTTGACTTCGTCAAGTTGAGCTAAAACAACACAATTTGAATAATAATTTTGCGAATAGCACCGACTGGCTTTTTCGTTACGTTACTTTAGGGGTTAAACGTATTTTGCAGAATGTGTTTTAAATTGAAAGTACTGTCCCCACCCTCATTCCAATGTTTCTTTGAAAATATCGAAGATTATTAATCCTCGGAAGAACAGTCTCTGTTGACTACAGGGTAGAGAAATCTCTCGTAATTACAGAATAAAATTGGTAACAACCTTTGCAAACCCTCATTCATATCCCGGCATTAGCGTTTACCCCTCTTCATGTCATGTCAACGTTTACCATGTATGAAAGAACCGCTCAAACGTTTCAATGTGTTAATTTGCATTGGTGCAGAATACCACTCGAGGCTTCGCCCTCTTGGTATTCTTGTGCCATTCCAAACTCGTGCGGTAAACATTAACCCGTCCAAACGTTTGTGCGGTTCTATAATTATATTCACGTCGAAATGTTTAAACAAATCATTTGCCTCGACACAAAGTAAGAAACAAACCACACACATCAAACGTTAATGAAATAAAATAGAAGAAAAGAGAAAAATAAATTCACAAGCAGGTGACCGGTCTTTAACATTTCTTTCAATATATTTTGTTGCGTTACCACTTTGGTGGATAAAACTTGTATAAAACGGTTTTAGTGCATTTTTATACCCCTCGAAAACAAAGTTTGGGGGGGGGGGGGTATACAAGAATCACCCTGTCCGTCCGTCTGTCCGTCCGTCCGTCTGTCCATCTTTATAAACGCAACTCCTCCTAAACCGTTTGAAAAATTTTCATGAAACTTTACACAATGGAAGAACTCCATATGAAGATGTGCATGAAGCAATATAATTCCGTTCTGACAGGCGCGGGGGTATCACTTTGTGAGCTTGCTCACAGTACCTCTAGTTAATTATTGGAATGGGTCCATGTACCTAATTTTCATGCAAAAAGAAGTGTTATGCCATTAGGGCATAGGTATGTTTTATTTATACCAAATTTAGTCAAATACTTGACTTTAGTTGTCAGAACTTTAAATTGAAAATATCATTCTAAACATACAGTACGGCCTCCGCGGAGTGGTTACTGTCCACGCGTGGGCGATATTCCACGGACGCAATAAAATTAGATTCCAAACACTAATTATAGCAATATTCATCACAGATTTAATTGATGAAAACACCAGGTACAACCCGGTGCTTCACTGGTTAATTTTTTGCTGGTGATGATTTTCATTGTCTGATAAACACATGCCTGGACTGGACATCAATGCCCAGGCTTGGGTTACGACAGTCCACGGCGGCTGTACTGTAGCAAATGGTATACCCCGGGATTTTTTAAACAAGTTGCCCTCATTTACTTGCAACCTCAAAATGGATGATAGGTGACCATATATGTCTACAATACCGAAACATGAAAAAAAATCTGTGACAAAGCGAACATAAAATAACACCATGGATTACATTGGAATGAACGCTAACGTTTAAAATTCAACACCCTTTTCATCACTTTGCTCACATAGCTGCACTGTTTAGAATAGATGTAGGTGGTTTGACTTGGGTGTGAGGGATGGGGATGGAAATGAGTTCATTTTAATGAATGATATTTGTTTATTTAGCTATTGAAGTTGAACGACACTCACTTCAAAAGGCTGAGTTAATATCGAGCTGAAGACATTTTTGGAGCTAGGAGCCTCCATACAGTTCGATCGACACTCTGTATGTTTAACTTGATAAATAAAAATCTACCCGTGTCGTTCAACGACATCTTCAAGATTAACCCGTCTATTGTTAATTCAAGACAGTCCAAATTCATCTTGACAAACCACGTGTAAATTTCAGTGCAAATCTGCCAAAACATAAGTTACCAGCCATATGGAATGATCTCAACAGTCAACTAAAATATGTACACCCAAGACACTTATTCAAGACAACAAACTTGTGGGCGCGTATCGAACGTCTGTTTTATGCAGCAATCCGCGCTGCTTATATTATAGAAACTGACCAATATATAAATATATGCAGTTAACCTAATGCAGATGATGTTATCTGTCCGATAAATTCTCCCATTACAGTAGCCTATGATCCCACATCCAACATAATGACCAAAAGACAAAAATCACTATAACATATATATAGTGATTTATATATATACATGTGTGTGTGGTGGAGTTAACGGCTCAAGAAAAAATAGTTTGTTATGTTGTTTCAATGTTGTCCGTCTTAACCGCTCAGTCTGTATGTTTTTTTTCACCAGTCAGACCCTATAATTATGCATGCAATAGCATATCATTAGTGTCTTACATATATTCTATCCAAAGATGTTACTACTATTTTCATTTATGTACATTTAAACACCTTTTAATCATTTTTTGTTTTATTTTTTTATAGGGACCGACTGAAAACGACCAAATAGGTCATGTCGCCTCCTTATAACTCTCTTTATTTTATGACAATGTAATTTAACCGCTAAATATCACTACTGCTTGACGATCTTTTCATGGTCCCCAGAAAATCCACAGCGTGGAATCCTATTCCATATCACCACAGTGTGAATGGAGACTCGAACTTAATGAAAGCAAGAGCAAAGTTATACTTGTGGGCCGCAAAGTGGACCCCACCCGAAGGTGGAGAGTGGGTGAGTTCTGCATTCCGGAAGGGAGCAGCAAACTTCTCAGTGTGGGACAGACAGGTGATTACGAGTATTTGGGGGTAAATATAAACATTACAGGAAGAGGCATCTACCGGAACCACACAAATAAATTGATTCTGAAGGGGAAGCGGATCCTTAACCAAATGAGTCTTATAGGGAGAAACAGTTTCAATAAGGTTTTCGTGGGGAAAACCATTTGGGAAATGGTGGGGCCGCCAAGCATAACATACGGTACGGAAGTGGTACGCCTAAACCAGACGGCCGTAAAGAGCTTGGAAATCCTGCAGAACGATGCAGGCCGATGGATAACGGGGTCGAGTAATGCCGCAGCGCTAGAAGCAATCAGGGGTGAGCTTGGGTGGATAAGGATCAAGGACAGGATAGACCTGTTGAAGCTCGGTTATCTTAATTATTTGGTAAATCTCCCCGACAGCCGATGGTGGAAAGTAATGTTCCTTAGAATTTTCAACTCAAATATCAAAACGGGGTGGATGGTCCAAGTGAGGGAACTAGTAGAGAACTACTCATTGGAGATCTCGGACGTGGGCGTTGGGGCAAACCAGGGTAAAAAGATCGTCAGAGAAAGGGTCATGGAGGATTGTAACCGTAATTGGCGAGAGGGGGTCAAATCAAAGAGGTTTTTGGGTGGCCTGCGTGATAAAGAGAAGCCAGGTTTTGAAGAGTACCTTGATGGCACCTTTGGGGGGTCACTGTTGTTCACGCTGAGGTCGCGATCCCTGGAGCTGAGGGGAAAAATTGGGAAAGACGGTGAAAGGGAGTGCCAGATGTGTAACTTGGACATGGTGGAGACCCTGGAACACTTTCTTCTAGAATGCCCAAAGTATCAGCCTAAACGAATGAGATTCACTGGGAGTATAATGGGGAAGTGGGATGGGAGAATGAAGAACATGTGGTTGGGGGAGACTCAAAGGAGAGGGTTAATATGCTAATCGGAGAGATTGGGAAGAATGGGACAAGGGATATCATCAAGCAGTTCGTCTCCGAGTGTTGGGAGGAGAGGAGAAGCGTGGGAATAGGGAGGCAGTTGGGAGTACAGGGGTAACCATGGCCTTCTCGTCCGAGAACCGCGACAAATCAGCGGCTGGCCAAAGTGTTATTATTTGAAGTACTATTTACGGGTGCGTTCGAATTTGCATAATTAGCTGTTCCGGGCACATAGAGCACGTTACTCTGAGCTGGAATGGGTGAGCGTGACCGGCAGTCCCTTTTTTTTTTATCGATTTCATGATATTTTTTATCGCCTTCATGTGCATCGGGGAATTCCCCGGAAGTGTGCTACAAAAATAAGTGTAAGCAAAAATAGTTCTTTTTTACTTCAATCCAATTTACCAAAACAAGGTTGGGGGAATTGTTAATACTAGCATTGGCAAGCGATGTTGAACTCTAAGTCATATAATAAAACTTTTATCGCCACAGTGAAGTGATCTGGGTAGTCGCATCACGTCTCTTTGAGGTCAGATCGCCGGATCAAACGAGCTGCGGCAGGCAGCTCGTTTGATCCGGCGATCTGACCTTCTCAAAGAGACGTGATACTACAACCCAGATCACTGCACTGTAGCGATAATATGCATGTATCATATTGTATTCATTATACTTGTGCATAACTGCATTCTTCCAATAAAGTTCTGTCCTGTTCTGTTTGTTTATTTCTTCGTTGGGGTTTAACGACACTCACTCTATAAAGCTGAGTTAATATTCAGTCGAAGACATTTTTTGGAGCAAGGAGCCTCGACTACCCTCAGATAACCAGCAGTTGGTAATAAGTAACTATCAGAAACGTCAACTTTTCAAGCTTGGGCGTTTTTTTAAAGAAAGTTTTAATTTTTGTTCAAGTTCCTATTCTTGTTAAAATTCGTTAATTTGTTTTATATTTTTCTTATTTCATCTTATTTTAAACAAAATATATCATGTGACCATTCCTGCTCAGCAGTATTGTTGAATCCCTTCATCCCCTTAATCGAAAACAAGATTTATGAAAATCAGATTTGATGTTCTATTCCTGAGGGATCAGACTCTATATTTTCATGGTGAATATTTGATCAGAATTGTAATCCTTTCAAAAAGAATTTGTGTAATGCTTTTTCATGAGAAAAAAAGATTGCATTACAAAGTTATTTAAAAATAAGAAACTTCAATACTTAATGTATATTACCTTTCTTGTCAGGGGCGGACTGGGCCAAGAAAAGTTACCGGAAAATGCACCAAAGGTGGCATCGGACCTAGAGAAATTTAGATTTTTCGTAATGAAAGAACGCAGCTTCCCTGTATCTGAACGACCGATTGCAGAACACATGGAGGACGTTTGTGGCAACCACTTTTGTAACAACAACCACTTTTGTTACAACATTTACCCACTTTTGTTACAGCACACCACTTTTGTTACAAAATCAACCACTTTTATTACAAAATGAGTTTCAACAAGGTCTTTGTGGGGAAAACACTGTGGGAGAGGGTGGGTTTACCAAGTATAACGTATGGCACGGACGTGATTCCATTAAACCAAACCGTTATTAAGAAGATGGAAAGTACTCAGAATGATGCCGGCAGATGGATAACAGGGTCGAGTAATGCTGCAGCTTTGGAAGCAGTAAGGGGGGAGCTTGGGTGGATGGAAATCAAGGACAGGGTAGATTTTGGAAAATTGTGTTACCTTAACTACTTGAGAAACCTGCCTGACAACCGGTGGTGCAAATTGATGCTCGATACCATTTGGAATTCTAATATAGAAACGGGGTGGTCAAAACATGTGAGGGAACTAATGGACAATTACTCTATAGATGTCACAAACATAGAAGTAGGAATGAAAGAAGGCAAAAGGTTTGTCAAAGAGAGAGTCATGGAAGATTGCAATCGAAACTGGCGAGCAGGGGTTAGCGTGAAAAGATCACTGCAGGGGTTACAACATAAAGAAAAGCCAGCTTTTGAGAAGTACCTAGATGGCACCTTTGGAGGGTCACTGCTGTTCAAACTGAGATCAAGATCACTGCAGCTTCGGGGAAAAATTGGGAGAGATGGGGAAATGGGATGCCAAATGTGCCACTCTGGAGTAGTGGAGACCCTGGAACATTTTCTCTTGGAATGCCCACAGTATATACCTCATAGAATAAAATTTACTGGAAGAATAATGCAGAAGTGGGGTGAAGAAACAAAGGATAGTTGGCTGAAGGGGGACACGAGGGAGAGGGTAGGAATGCTTATTGAAGAAATAGAAAAAGAGGAAGTGAGGGACACTATTAAGCAGTTTGTATCTGAATGCTGGGAGGAGAGGAGGGGAAGAGGGGGTGGGGTGCAGGGGGAATGATGGCCTTCTCTTATGAGGACCGCGACAAATCAGCGGCTGGCCAAAGAGTTATTATTAATGAGCTCGCCACTTTTGTTACAACAATCGTTTATTTTTGTAACAAAAAAAACTCGCTCACCACTTTTGTTACAACAATCGCTCAGTTTTTGTTACAATTTTTGTCAGTGAGTGTGAAAAATGAAGTAATCTGCAAGGACTTGGACGTGACGTTCAGTCACGATTATCAAAACATAAACCTGTTCCGTATGTCCGGTACCAACATCATATACACATGTGTGCAGGAGTTCTAAATTTGACTATTTTCGGAAAATTATAACTTTTAGGGCAATGGGAAAGCTGTTTCTTTCCTGAGCTTTTGGACACAGTCTTCTTGGATGAGGCGTCTTTCTGCTTTATACAGTAATCTCCTGAATGTCTCGCCATTTCCCTTCTTTTTTATCGAAAGAATCGACCTAGTTGAGTAGGGTCTTTTGTCAATACTCTTTAACCCGTCACCATTTTAGAATTTTAGAAGCGCGCGGTGGTCCATTGGATAGCGTGTCGGCCTTGTGATCGAGGTCATGAGTTCGAATCTCGCTAGAGTCCAGAGCGTTGTGTCCTTGAGCAAGATTCTTGACCTCACTTGTTCGAGCGTGATCACGATGGCACAGTGTGCTAAGGCGTATAGCACCTCGATGATACACACACCTTCAACCACTTCTAATCCTGGGTAAGTAAGTTGGAGAGTCTGACAGTTACTCGCCACCGACCGGTGGTTCTCTCCGTGGACTCCGGCTTTCTCCACCAGTAATAACCGCAGCACAGGCAGGGTTAGATTGGCTGAAGACATGCCCAGCATCGACGTGCCCCCATGTGAACAATCGGGGTTAAGTGCCTTGCCCAAGGACACACCGCGGGAGTCCGAATCGATCGTTCAGACGGTCACCCATCCGAGGACTAACCGGGCTCGACGTTGCTTAACTTCGGTTAACGCAACGCCACCGGGCCCCTGCAACCATACATATTAATGTGTAAATAAAACAGGCGAAAGTGAAACGAATCGAAAATAGATCATTCAAATGACAAGGCGACAGCAAATATCAATTAACAGTAGTTCTACGAATCAATTTCCCGTTTGACCATTCACCTAACGAAAGGATGGTATATCCACGAGTAATTTTTTAAATTTAGCAGATGAACAAAAAAAATTAAAAAAGTTTCAACAAAACCATATCATATGACCCCTCGTTCCAAAGAGGATCACCTGATATCGTTTCGTTGAAATTTTTTTCAAAATTTAAAAAAAAACAACAATTAAAATAATAAATTTTGATATCCTGTGCATTGGGTAAAGGCAGTGGCGGCGCTACGGGGGGGGGGGGGGGGGGGGGGGGCATGGGGGGCATTTGCCCCCTCCCCCCAAAAACGAAAGCTTTGCCCCCCAGTTGCCCCCCCCCCCCCCAACCATCTCGCATGCATTTCCATCCACCCTCACACACAAATACATTCAGTCACTCTCTCTCACATACACACACACCTCTCTCTTTTTTTATTCCCAATAATTTCCCATACACACTTAGCCCAAAGCCTCAGGCTAGCTGGTGAACACATCCAGGCAGTAGAGATTTAAAGACGCGGATACTTATAAGTTATAATTAAGTTATGAGCCAACAAAGGCATGTCTATCCATATCCCTTGTCTAAAAAAATTCATGGATTTCGCATTATGACAGACGGGCATTATCTCCCTTGCACTGTTCAATTATTTGAAGTCTCTCTCTCTCTCTCTCTCTCTCTCTCTCTCACGCACAGACCCACCAGACGCGGATCCAGGATTTTTTGAAAGGAGGACCGCTAATTACCATTACATTTAGTCGAAACTTGGACCCAAAGTCCGTAATATAATTTTTTGGTTTGGTACGTCCACAGGACGTACCAAACCAAAAAAGTATATTACGGACTTTGGATCCAAGTTTGGACTACCTCATAACAAAGTAATGATATGATCCTTTACGTATTTGCCTCCCTTCATGGGAGTCTGCCCCCCCCCCCCCTAGTTGCCCCCCCCCCCCCACAAAAAAATTTGTGGCGCCGCCACTGGGTAAAGGGTTAATACTCTAATCTGCTAGAAACGCTAATGAGCTCTGTCAAACAAAGCTGAATTGCCAAAATTCCTAGTTGCATTACAGGACGCACCTTTAATGTCTTTGTTTTACATCAGAGGGTTAACCAATATTCATTTGTGTTTAAATTTGGATAAGTGATTCAACGCCACTTGAATTGGAGGATTCATTGATTGTTACAATCGGTCACCATCTTCTCTGAGCATCCATTTATTTATTGGAGTTTAACGTTTATCTGACTGCAAGAGTCACCTCGCGTCGGACAGTTTTACGGGTGGAGGAAGCCGGAATACCCAGAGAGAACCACCGAGCAACGGCGAGCAACTGACAGACTCCCCAACGTACGGTACTAACTCAACACAAGCAGGGTGAGTATTGTTGATGACAGGTGAAACATCGACGTGTAGTACGCCTTCGTACGCGGCGCCACAGTGCCACCTCCCCTCACATGGGCAATCGAGCTTAAGTGGCTTGCGCAAGGACTCAGTGCACATACCCCTGGCCGTCTCTGAGTATCAAGTAGAATAAATATTTATTTCGTTTCGTTATCTCACGTGTGACAGGGCTTACGATAAGCACCTCCGTATTAAAAAATAAATTTAACATAACCGAATAAAATTTCGGAAAGAGTGATGTGTTGAAATAACTCCAGATAGAATTGAAATATATAGGACAAATGAAATTTCATTTATTACCCCTTTATAGGGCGTCCCCTAGTACATTAACAAAGTTTAACAGGGCATTACAAGAACGTAACGCTCAACTTGAAAAGTCACGTGATGTGTCGGGCCGTTAATGAGTTAAACATCTCATTAACAGCCCGACACGTCAAGTGACTTTTGTTCCTCGCTGTCGTACCCTCGAAAATGGAAACAGTTTCCAGAAATGGTTTCAATTAGTCAACAATATGATTTTTATTTAAATTATTATATATTTAAAATGTTCAGCAAAGTTTGTCCCATATGAACAAGCAGATCTATATAGTAAGTAAGTCTGGAGATATTTTAAGCCTTTATTTCTGACTTAAAAGCATAAAATATCAGGTTTGTTTTTAAGTTTTCTAACTTCGATACAATTGAAAGAGTACCGGTGCCGATCACCTGATAATCATGTCACGCCAGTTTGTTTGAGAAAAGACGATAATATCATCTGCAAAAATTAAAAACGTTAACCCTTTACCCGACGAAGGGACCAAAACCACCAGCGCAATTCTCAAAAATCGTCAATTAATTTTCATTATTTTTTTTATTTTTTGTCTCAAAAACCACAGTTACTGGAAGTTGTGGCTGCAACCACTTTTTCACCGATAACAATGAATGCACCACGTCAGTCCTGACCCCGTGTTACACATACAGTAGTCTACATAAAAAAGACAAGTAATGAAAGCTTTTTTGCCCTGACCGATACCCCCTTCCCAGTTCATTTGTGAATTCGTCCATTGAACAAAGATTCATCAACACAGTTTTGTTGTTCAGTTATCCACATGGCATTTAACTTCATGTTTATCATAAATTAATAATCAAATCATCATTCTACGGCTTCTTTATTAGATAAAAAAACTCTCCGTTCGACTTTTTTGCCCGCGACTCGACACCATTGGAACAACAATGATGACGTAAGGTTTCTGATGTCTAAAAATCCCGTCTAAAAATGATTGCGGAATATTGAAGCGGATCAAGTTTTTGTCACCTGCTTTACAGTGATAGTCGGTGAACTTTTAGAATACAGTCGTATGTTTTATGCTGTTAATGAGAAGAAAAAGGAAGTACTTAGAAGTTGGACCACTCTGCAGCAGTATCTGCGTGTGCAGAAAATGTGCAGCTGATGTTACGGTTAGTTCAAAGGAAAAATTTAAATGAATAAATAAAGTCTACCCCCATTTATACACCTCATTAGTGTTGCTTATTTCGTTTCCTCGGGTTATTTGACTTTGGAAATGCCCCGCAGTCTAGGGGTGGCGCCCAACATTCCCCCGATGTAGGCGTATGACCCCCCCCACCCCGGGTGGGGGGGGGGGGGGTCTAGAAAATGTATTTATTTATTGGTGTTTAAGGTCACATATTTTTGCACAATGGCTAATCATGACCACAACATGAGTATCAACTCAAGACAAGGGGTGAGCGTTAATAAGCCATGTTGCCCATTTTAGAGAGGGTTTTCACCTCCCAAGCATTGGTGTCTGGGTCCTATTTTAACAGTAAAACACAGCCTGTTTACCGCAGTGAACAGGCACTGTTTCACTTCCCAGGGTTCCCGCGGGGAGGGGTCTAGACAATCTCCGGGCCGACCATGGTTTGTATAATTTTTGTTTTAATTGGAAAAAAGTCGCAATAGGCTTATCTATGAATCTAGAGGCCAGAAAGCCAGTAACTACGAGCAGCCAAGTTAACATAAACTACAGATTCTGAAGATATCCTCCAATAATATAACAATACCATGAGTTTGGAGGGCGTTACGGTTTATTACCGGCCCGAGAGGAATGAATAAAAGCCCGAGGGTTTATTACCGGCCCGAGAATCGAGGGCCGTTAATAAGGCAGAGGGCTGTTGATCTTCATTCACCAAGCGCCGCGTCTGAGTAGTCTGTGCCTAGAACCCAGCCCCCCCCCCCCTCCCTTCACAATCTTCAAGTTTTACGTTTCACGCATCATCATCAGTGCAAGTAACAGGTAATTTTTGATGTAGCCAGTTCAAGTTTGGCAATTGAGGAGGAAGAACGTTTGTAGCAGCAAGTAGAATTGGTCAAGTGGAACGGCGTTCCCCCAAAAGCATCACTGGCCTTGCCTCCCCACCTACTCTCAAACGCACGCACAAATGCCCGCAGTGGGTTTTTTAGAAAGGTTTTTGCTTTTTTTTTAAAAAAGTGTCCCTGGGAAAGATTTTTGTCGAGACCCCGAGATATCTTTATTGGCCAAGTGCTTCGTCTGAATAATATGTGTCTACAACGGTACCTGGTGAATTCGACCCACTACCATTTCGACCCAGGTGATTTCGACCCACTTTGGTGATTTCGACCCACTTTTGGTGAATTCGACCCAAAGTGAATTCGACCCACAATTAGTGATTTCGACCCAGTTTTGGTGAATTCGACCCACAGTTGAACTTTTCATAAATAACATACATTAGTCACTGTCAATTTATTTTATTTGCCAAAGAAAAAGCATAAATAACAACAAAATGAAAGAGAATAATAATAACAGAGGGGAGCCACATACAAAAAGAGGGAAATGTTGTTTTATTCTTCCCTCGCCGATCACATACAAATCACATACATAGAAAAACAAGACAATTACCCCAAAAATGTTCACGTTTTTTTAGCTTCTGAAACTAATCACAATATCTTTGTCCGAGTCTGGCATTAAAGACAGGGGGGCGGGGGGGGGGGGGGGGGTAAAAAGATAAGTATTCAGGCCGTTGGACCGTTCAGACGTGAACATTTTTTGAGTAATTGCCTTGTGGAAATTTCGTTATTGACATACTGTTCCCATAACTCAAAAATTTTCTTTTGCAAGTGTCTGTATTTGGTTTTTTGTTCACGTTTTAATTTATTTTCTGAAATTAACTTCACATTTACGTTCACCAAACAACCTTCTCTGTGCAAAACATTCACAAGAACATAAAATTGAGTGTTAATATTAGTATTTGTGCTCAGGCGATTATGCCACCCTTCCACGTCATTATTTGTTCTCACACTTTGGTTAAACACACTACGGTCTTTAACACTCCACACAGGATTATTAATCCATGTTGACCGAACATAATTTGTGAAGTCTCTCAATTGATCACTGTCTACATGTTCACAAAGCGTTTCAAAACTTCTTTCTATTTTTTCGTGTGGTAAAAATGGCAAGGCCATGAACTTTCTCAAATATTTATTCACTGAAGAGTAATTTTTGTACAGAATGGATAGGCCCAAATCCTGTATTTTGCGCCACAAAGTCTGGGAAAAATGGAAAGAACATCCTTTAATCTCAACCTGGGGAAATATGTTTCTGGTTGTTTGATGTCGGCTCCTTGTCTCATAAAAGCATGTACAGAGAAAAGTTGTGTAAATGGCTTCCGAATAACCTGTAAAACAAAATATATTCAGTCAGAATTATGTAAATAATACAATATGTCACGAAATTTCTTGGCTTAACCCTTTGACTAACGCTAATAGCAGAAGACACTTGCAAAAAAAAATCTTTTCCTATATAGTGCTATATACAGTTCGTTCCACCAATATGTGTGTGTGTGTGGGGGGGGGGGGGGGGGGGGGGGGTTACAGAAGTTTTACAGAAGTATCGTACCGTCCCCGTTGATTTCAAAGAAACTAAATGAAATAAATGAGAGGTACACGCAATATACCATCGTTTGGCTTTGTTTAAGAGACCAAGCTGGTCGTTTGAAGCAAATAAAATGTGTCGTCGATCATCTATGGTCATATCCTTTCTGAAGAAGTTTTCTGGAAGATGTTCTGTTGCTAGGATAAACTGAAGATCTTTTGGCTCTTCTGGACGCATTTTTGCTCTGAAGTAGTTGGCATTTCTAACTAAATAAGACGTTTTTTGAAGTCCGCTGCATGGTTCATTTCCTAGTGTGTCAATCATTACCTACAATAAAAAATTGAAAAATTTCCCTATTAAGTTCATGCTTTGCCTCAAAATCATTGAGCTCGTTCCAATGAGGGGTCTTAAGCTATGTCTTTAAGGTAACAGTTGAAAATATTTTAGTTATTAAAGAATTTTTTTTCTCAATTAACTTTTGATTAAATTAAATGGATGGATATGAAAGGAATAGACTACATCTCCAGATGACAGTTCTTTCTGCAAAATAAATATGTATATATTTAATAAATAGTTTCTGCTGCTCTTGTCGAATTATTATAATCAGGTCATTAGAGTGCACAGACACCTCCGGTAGGATTGTTCAGCCGCGCTCATGTCGAATTATTATAATCAGGTCATTATTATATCAGGTATACAAGATAATCAAAGAGTTTATTTTGGCGGGGGGGGGGGGGGGGGGGGGGTGTTGTGGGCGAAGTTTGAAAATTATATTTATTCGATAGAGTAGTAAATAAACTCAACTTACTATTTTCTCTTTTCTTAGTATATGAATACCCAAGATCATCAAAGAGTTTATTTTGATTCCGTGTCGATGCGTTATTAATTATCTGGTATTCAGGTGCTGTCGATACAGCCTCGTTTGTCGATGGCGGTGGGTCCATGATTGACGATTCTTCCAGTCTCTGTGGTACAGAAAAACTCCGACTTTCATTTTCTGGTCTGTCAATAATGGTGCTCTGTGCAGATGGAAGATCCGTATCTACTAGCGAGTGGAGTGCAGGGGTGCAACAATTGTTTTGCAGGAAAGGCTCTTACGTTACAGCCCACATCCATTCTTCTGTTCTGTCGTCTGCAGCACAAGGACAATGCAGTGCGTATAGTTTCGCTTTCCGAGTTAACTTTTGTACAACCTAGCAAATGTCACACCATCATTGTTGTTCCAATGGCGTCGAGTCGCGGGCAAAAAAGTCGAACGGAGTTTTTGTCATCAAATAAAGAAGCCGAAGAATGATGATTTGATTATTAATTTATGATAAACATGAAGTTAAATACCTTGTGGATCGCTGTTCAAGAAAACTTTGTTGATCAATCTTTGTTCAATGGACGAATTCACAAATGAACTGAGAAGGGGGTATCGGTCAGGGAAAAAAATTACTTGCCTTTTTTTTATATAGACTACAGTATGTGTAACACGGGGTCAGGACTGACGTGGTGCATTCATTGTTATCGGTGAAAAACTGGTTGCAGCCACAACATCCAGTAATTGTGCGAAAACATAGGTTATGACCCCTCATTGGAACGCACTCGTCGAGCTCGTTCCAATGAGGGGTCATAACCTATGTTTTTGAGACAAAAAATTAAAGAAACTAGTTATTCAAGAATGTTTTTTGCAAATGTCGTCTGCTTTTCATGTTAGGTAAAGGGTTAAACATGTCTCAATCAAGCGAATTGAATGAAGACCAATTGGCTGTTTGTAGCTGCCAGGTACAGGGTACAGGGTCAAAACTTTCTCAGAATCGCAGTGCTGATAATAGTAGTAATAACATGACTTTGTCGGGCCGAGACTTCGTCTCGGGCCTTTTATAAGCTGTCGGGCTGTTATTCACACTTGTTGGGCCGTTAATAAACCGCAATGCCATCCAAAGTCATGTTATTGTTATATTCAACGAAGCCATAAAATGACCTACCAAACTGACAGATATACGTAACAAAGATCGACTTTTCTAAGGATTTTATATTCAATTTAACAATTTTGAAAACAATTTACAATAAATGTGAACAAATAAAAAGTGTTACCTTCGCGATGATATCACAATTTTGTAGCTCAACCAGGCTACCATGAGAACAACGTGATACCATCAGTCACCATGACTATGACATTAGAAATGGTCGCTTAAAGCGTTACCGTCAGAGTCGTAGTCTTACAAGAAATTTTCTGAATTCATATTAAGGCACATGGCAATGCGAATGAAAATGTCATTTCAGGTGATAGGCAACCCTGAAAATGTGGACAATGATATCTTCCAAAGGGTGGCTTTACGAACTGTCACCACACGCGGGAAACGTAGCTACTGGTAATGTATTCACTTCGGTGCAACAAGGCATCATCAGCAATGCTTTAACTCTTTACCTAACACGAAAAGCAGACGATACTTAAAAAAAAAATTCTTGAATAATTAATTTTTTTCATTTTTTGTCTCAAAAACATAGGTTATGACCCTCGTTGGAACGAGCTCCACGAGCTCGTTCCAACGAGGGGTCGTAACCTATGTTTTTGAGACAAAAAATGAAAATATAATGAGAATTGATTGCGTAATTAACAAATTGACAGGTGAATAAAATTGTTTTCAAATAATTTCGACAAAATCATATCATGTGACCCCCTCAACCTCGCCGACCTCGTAACAATGAGAGTTCACATGATAAGGGTTTGTTGAAATTGTTTGAAAAATTACAGAAAAAACAATAATTAAAGTAATAAAATTTGATATTCTATACGTGGTTAAAGGGTTAAACTCCAATAAATATACAGAAACGCATATACATTTGAATGAGTTAAGAATTATCACATCAGATTGCTTAGGCCCAGAATATCCCTCGAGCCTACGACTCTCGTGAATATCCTGGGCCAAAATAATCGAGTGCAATGATTCTTAACCTATTCAGACATACATGCGGTTCTGTATTTATCACACACCTCCCATGTAACAATCAGTCCAGACGAAAATTGAACTAAAAGCACCTTTTAATTGGATAATTGCAGTGTTTCCTTCGTTGCCAACAAGGCATCACTTGTCGATCTCGTATATATCCTGACCCAAAGCAATCTCGTGCGATAACTCTTAGCCAATTCAAACGTATGTGCGGTTCTGTATTTGTCACACACCTTCCATGAAACAACCATTCAACACGAAAATTGAACTAAAAGCACTTTTTAAACGGATAATTGCTGTGTACCAGCCTTAATTTGCATTTTAATTTTTTCGGCATTCATTGGTCGAAACCAATTGACAGCGATCAGTGTCACTATCACGATAATCGAATATTGACAAAACTGCGGGGAATAACACAACAAAAGGGTTCCGAATATCTAAGTTTAGCACACTCCATTATTATATGACCAGTTGTGGAAAGTATTTATCAAGGAACAAGCAGTCAGAATGTTATTTTTGTATTGTAATTTTTTAACTCGGATCTGATTGTTTAAATATCCCGGATAAACAAATCTAAACGAGGAGCTTGGCATTCGACCAATGATTTGCGTGGTTTGTTTAGAAGGTTCCTTCTCTGTTTACGTTGGAGACGTAATCGAACGTGTTTTGTGTCACCCCGTGTGCGATATAACTTCATTTTTATCGTACAGGCAGAACAGTGGAAATCCCGTGTATTTCATTAATCCTTTGAACCCGAGTGCCCCCTTTTCCGGACAGGAACATGATACCTCACAATGTCATTAAATAGGATGGCTGTTCAATAAATGTGTGGGGTAGACCAATCAATATTTTCAACGTGCAGCCCCGAGGCTGCACGTTGAAAATATTGATTGGTCTACCCCAAATAATGACTATGGACTCTTCTAATTGCTGCCATTGAACTGGCATGGAAGATACCACTAGACTTCAAAGGGTTAATAGTTGTGTGATAAATGTATTTACTCAAATCCAGATCGAACATGGTTTCCTGAACATCACCTCGCTCACAAAAGTGTTGAGTGTTCTTACATATATTGTACTTCCTGAGTAGTTACATACACAGAATGAATTATTCTTTCTCTATGGCATTTCACATTAGATACATCTTCCAACTCAATCTCATGAGTAGTAAACTAACCCTCTCATCGGCGCAATGAGAGAGAGGCATTAATCCTTGTCTAAAACGTCGCTTCTCTTTCCTTCCAGACAAAGATGATAGGCGTCTTGCCTGAAGGAATAAGAAAATGTTTTAAGGAAGTGTGTTATCAGTGTGTCTTCTATATCAGAATCTACAGTATGACCGCTGTGGACTCGTCACTTTCCGCGGCGTGGGTAATATTTCCAAGGATGCAATACTATTAGATTTCAAACACTAATTATAGGAATAATCATCAAAAATTTAATTAATGAAACACGGGCTACAACCCGGTGCTTCATTAATTAAAAGTTTGCTGATGTTGATGTTTGTTACCTGATAAACGCATGCGTGGACATCACTGCACACGCGTGGATTACGACCGGTACACGGCGACTGCACTGTTCAAAAGTAATTATTTTAACTGTGGCATTTCACATCAGATACATTTTTCGACGCGGTCTAATGAGTAGTAAACTAACCCTCTCATCGGTGCAGTGAGAGAGGGCATTAATCCTTGTCTAAAACGTCGCTTCTCTTTGCTTCCAGGCAGAGATAATAGGTGTCTTGTCTGAAGGAATGAGAACATGTTTTGAGGCAGTTTGTTATTGATGTGTCTTCTGTATCAGCATCTACATGTACATGAAGTCACAAAGACAAAACCAGGCAAAGTGGTTACGGTGAATATTATATTTGATGCCAAATGTAATCACACATGGAAGATGCCGATCCAACCTCATTCTTAGATTGTTTTGTTAACCCTTTACCCAACGCAGACGATATCAAAATTTATTATTTTAAATATCATTTTTTTAAATTTTTCAAAAAATTTCAACAAAACCATATCATGTGACCCCTCATTGGAACGAGCTCGACGAGCTCGTCCCAAAGAGGGGTAACATGATATGGTTTTGTTGACATATTTTGAAAAATTTAATGTTTTCAACTGGTCAGTTTGCATATTACGGGGCGGATGCGGGCGATTCGTTAGGTAAAGGGTTAAGAGGATACACTAATCTATTTATTTATTGGAGTTTAAAGATACTTTCGACAGCCAGGGTCACCTCGTGTATGACAATTTTGCGGGTGGAGGAAGAATACCCGGAGAGAATCACCGAGCAACTGCCAGACTCCTTAACATAATCAGATTCATTGTTTTCGCAGTGAGTCATATTGCATGTCTGAATAGCTTCATTCGCGTCTGAACAGGCACTTAAACTAAAAATATACACGGTTGTACATTCATCAAATCTGTAATTAAAATCAATAATTCTAGGCTTGTGCCCGAAAGAAGGACTTCACAACTGCCAGTCAGAGGGTAAGTGTGAGAATATTAAAAGCAGATGTTACAACATTAATCGGTAAACATTGAGATTTTCTATATTGATTGATTTATTCATTGATTGGGGTTTAACGACACTTTCGACAGTCAGGGTCACCTCGTGTCGGACATTTTTATGGATGGAGGAAGCCAGAGTACCCGGAGAGAACCACCGAGCAATGGTGAGCAACTATAATGCTCCCCAACATACAAACTCCAAATAAAGCAGCGTTAGCATAGGTTGAAGACAAGTGTACCATTGACGTGCAGTACGCCTTAGTACATAGCCCCACCGTTCCCCCACGTGGGCAATCGGGATTAAGTGCCTTGCCAAGGACACAACGCGGTTACCCTAGGTGGGGATCGAACCCGTGGATCTTTCGGTTTGAAGTCCAATTCCGTAACCACTGACCACCGCACTCCCAAGAGTATACACTTAACCCTTTACCCAACGAATCGGCTGCATCCGCCCGCGTAATATGCAAATTCAGCAGTTGAAAAATAGTATTTTTCAAAACAATTTCAACAAAACCATATCATGGGACCTCCTCATTGGAACGAGCTCGTCAAGCTCGTTCCAACGAGGGGGTCACAAGATATGGTTTTGTTGAAATTTTTTGAAAAAATTAAAAAATGATATTTAAAATAATAAATTTTGATCCCGTCTGCGTTGGGTAGAGGGTTAATAAAATATAACACACTGATTGAGAAAGCCAGCAATATTCATCCACTGAATGTATGGCAAGTGCATGGACTTCAGAGAGAAAAAAATCGTGTTTGGCTCTTCTCTAAAAAGTAAATGCACAAAGAGACAAACCGTCACGGTGCCTTGTTTCGAAATAATGAAAAACGATATAATTCATGATAGCACAAGTGCCCTATCGATTAACCCATTCACACGCGCATGTCGTTCTGTGTTTATTACACGTCTTCGCGTAAGAAACTCCAATTATTAAAAGGACACTCAGCAATTCATTTGACAACTATCAACAAAAATAACACATTTTATCGCCGACCAAATTTGCGAGGGGAACCCGTGTTACTTTTCTTAGCTATCGCTAGCGATTCAAATTGTGATTCCAGTCACGATTTGTAAACAATTCCAGTGAAATTTCTCTTCTATTTAAAAATAGTCCGTCCGTGATTTCCGTTCGGCACATGTGCGTGGAAAGGGGTTTAATTTACGCATGGTTTAGTGTTGCTGCAGATGGAGATTTCATAGAACAGGCGTGTAATAAAATGCAAAAAAATCTACTAGGATAAGGGATGGAATTTCAAATTTTTAGTGGTTTGAGGCTTAAAATTTCTAACTGATTAAAAGTTTTGCCGTGGGAGCGGGAGTGGAGACCCTCCCCCATATCCCATCTATCGCAACCTCCTGGGTGTCGGTGCCGGTCCGAAAATTCCACTCATTTTCTAGAAAAGTTCGTAATTCCTGTAAGGAATTGTTTTTCTTTGGGGGGGGGGGGGGAGGGGGGTGGGGTGGTGGAGAAGAGGAGAGAGCAAACGCTCTCCTGGTCCTGATTTCTGCGCCCACATGATCGGCCCTGCTGCAAATGAGTAATCAAATGTCAGTTTTATGGAGTACATGTTCAAAGTGCTATTCAGTTATCAAAGAAGACAATCAGGATACTGCAGTTTAAAAGTTCTAAAAAATTAATAAAAAAATAAGCAAGGTGAATCACTCTCTTTATTAATGGCAAAATACTTCCGCAGTACGGCTGTCGTGGACTGGTCATATTCCACGGGTGTGCAATGTTTCCAAGGACGCAATAATATTAGATTCCAATCACCAATTATAGGATTGATCATCAAAAAACCCTGGTGCTTCATTAATTAAAATTTTGCTGCTGATGATTTGTATTACATTGCAAACGCATGTGTCGACACCTCTGCCCACGCGTGGATTACGACCAGTCCACGGCGACTGTACTGTATCTAGAAATGACATTGTGTCTAAATAATCTTCATTGGCAGATTGAGGGTCAATGTACTGAACAACATCTTAAATGCGTCTACTCTTTATTCACCCGAGCGTAACAAGACAAGAATTCAAAACTTAATCAAAGAGCGGAACGTCGATATTGAATGAATGGATGGATGACTTTATTTGTAGTTTTGCTTACACAGATACGAACAATTACATACTTGCGAAGAAGAGAACGATACTATTTCATTTCTCCTTCAGAAATTATCTATGAAAAATGAAGCTGAGGGAAATCTTCGTAGTTTTTCTTTTATCAATTGGACTGGACTCAGTATCAGGTAAGTAGTTTAAACACAATATCCTATTGTTACAACAAAACGTTTTAACTTCACCTTGCAGTACCGGTGTGACAGGAACGATAGTCCGTAGGAAAATTAGTCCCTCTGGACTATTATTCCGCGGAATTATAGTCCTAGGTCTAACATTCCTAGGAATAGTAGTCCGGCGGACAACTATTCCTAGGAATGGTAGACCTAGGACTATAATTCCGCGGAATAATTGTCCAGAGGGACTAACTTTCCTACGGACTATCATTCCTGTCACACCGGTACAGACTATTTGAACATGCCTGTGGTGTCTTTTTCTGTCTAATTGACATGCTTCAATTCGATTGAAATAACAGTTACTGTTGACGTTAAGGTATATATATATTTGGTGTTTAAAGTCATATACTTATGCACAGTGGCTAATCGTGACCGTGACAGTTTTACGGGTGGAGGAAGCCAGAGTAACCGGAGAGAACCACCGAGCATCGACGAGCACCTGTCAGCTCCACAACATTCTAACTCTGTTCAAGCTCCGCTCAAGCAGGGTTACAGCGGTTGAAGACATGTGCACCACCGACGTTCAGTACGCCTTAGTTCACGACGTCGTCGTGGCCCCATGGAGGCAACCGGGATGAAGTGTCTTGCCCAAGGACACAACTCGGTCGTCCCGGGCGAGGATCGAACTCGGGACCTCTAGCATAGAAGTCTAACAGCCTACCACTGAGCCACCGTGGTCCCGTTGAAGTTATGGGTCGTTGGGGAGTCTGACAGTTGCTCGCGTATGCGCGGTGGTTCTCACCTGGTTCCTTCCTCCACTTCCTCCACTCTTAAAACTGTCCGGCTCGAGGTGACCCTGGGCTTCGAAATTGTCGTTAATGCCCAATAAATAAATAAAAGATTAAATTAATTTTTCATTGATGAAGAAACTTGTGCCTCCTACCTGTTGCCCTAAAATGTTTGGAGTTGACCCCTGCTGAACTTTCGTCATCAAAACAAAAGCAAAACCCAAAATGGGAGCATGTGGGGAGAGTAGATACCATGGATTGTACTTAGTGTTACTGCTCATTCTTCTCATGAATGACAAAAACAATTCTCCGAGTCTCTATCAGAAGGATTGCAAAATATAACCATTCGGTTATTTTAAGGTACATGTAGTTTATTGTCAACATTTTGGTCTCTTACAAGTTTTCGCGTGTTCTGTGTTTCTTTCCAAACATTTTTTTACATAATTTACTGGGCTTATTTATTCGCTGGCCATAAATTAGGATAGTTTGTTTTCCCCTATCTATCAACGAAATCACTTGACAAGAATATTAAAACATCTGCAACAGAATTACGACAAAATGTTCACACTGTCACTTGTGCCTCCCAACCGCTCTGAGCTGTATGGAGTTGACCGCAGCTGAATGTTCTTCGTGAAAAAAAACAAGACAAAATGGCAGCATTTGGCATTTGTGGGGTCATGGACTGGAAACAAGTTTACTGCTCATTCTTCTGAAAGATGACAAAAAGATTTCTCTTCTCAGGATTGCAAAATACAAGCATTCCATCATTTTAAGGTATTTTGTTATCAAAATTGTTGTCTCTTAAGTATTCCATAGCAGACTTTCAGGTTTTTCTATCAGCCATATGACAATTCCGTAGCGCATTTCAGTTTCCGCATATTCTGTGCTTCTTTCCAAACATTGTGGTATTTAATCTACAGGAGTTATTTCTTTCTGGCCGTTTTTTGACTTTGGAGAAAATTTCCTGAAATTTAACCCCAATACCACAGAATTTTACTCGGTATCCACATAAGTACAGTCACTATGGATTGGACGTAATCCAAGCGTAGGCAGTGATGCCCACGCACGTGCTTACCAGGTAATAACAATCACCATCCGCAACCTTTTAATTAATGAAGCACCGGGTCGGGTTACACCCGGTGCTTCATTAATCAAATTTTTGATGATTTCTCCTATGATTAGTGCTTAGAATCTAATATTATTGCGTCGTGGAAATATTGTCTACTCGTGGAAAGTGACCAGTCCACGGCGACTATACTGTATATGCTAGCCATGTAACTTAAATTGCAGTCCCGAGCACAGATTAATGCACACCGACGCACATCCACAATGATTTGTGCACATAACACCAACAAGGGATCAAACATGTGAAAGGTGCGAATTGGGAAAACCATTATTTATTTATTTATTTATTGGTGTTTAAGGTCACATACTTATGCACAATGGCTAATCGTGACCGTGACAGTTTTACGGGTGGAGGAAGCCGGAGTACCCGGAGAGAACCACCGAGCAACGACGAGCAGCTGTCAGCTCTCCAACATCGTAACTCTGAACTCTGCACCGCAGCACAGGCAGGGCTAGATTGGTTGAAGACATGCGCACCATCGACGTGCAGTACGCCTCAGTACACAGCGTCATCGTGCCCCCATGTAGGCAATCGGGGTGAAGTGTCTTGCCCAAGGACACAACGCGGTTGCCGCAGGTGGGATTCGAACCTAGGACCTCTCGGCTTGCAGCCTGCACCTCTACCAACTGAGCCACCGCGCCCCCCGGGAAAACCATTAGATGCACTAACAAAGACGCGTACGCATACAAATACCCTTACCGATCTACAGCCTTTCTCGCACGCATTCACCGCTATATACTCGAATCAGACATATACACAAACATATACACTTGCCGACGTTCACCGCTAAAATACCCCTATATACATTAATACTCATGCGCGGGCAGACTGGCCGTATGGCCCACCGGGACATGGGAAATTTCCCGGTGTCCCACCCCCATTGGCCCCAAAAATTTACGCAGCCCGACACCTATTGTCGCATGAAATTTGGTGAAAATGACCAAAAGGTGAAATGAATCTGATTGCATAGATTGTCGGGTTATTGAAATGCCCTCTGTGTGAACTAGCATTCCAGTCTGCCACTGATCAGCAAGATGTAAAGAAACAGTGTTCTTTCGGTTCGAAAAGTCAAAATTTTCCCCCATTTGGCCGAACTATGGTCGGCCTGATGAGTCCGAGGCTCCCTTTGCTGCAAACCATTTTTGTCAAATGAGGACACAAATGATACAAAAATGCCATCAAAAATGTCCTCTATGTGGACTGCCATTGACCACTCAGATAAAAGGAAGCAGCGTTTTTTTAGGCTCGAAAAATAAAACTTTTACCGAGCTCCTGCCCCCCCCCCCCCCCCCACCCCAGGTACGTTTCCCGGCAACGTTTCTTTTGTCCAGCCCGCCCCTTTGCGCAAACACAGATTAAAACTGGCGAAGTAGTGTGTTGTTAGTGGTAAGTGAAATGCTTAAACACAAAATGATATTGAAAATACCTATGATTAGCCGTTGTGCAGAAATATGTGACCTTAAACACAAATAAAAAAATAAAAAAATACCCAAAAGTTGTTATACACAAAGGTAAGCACATGTATGTGTTTGATTACTAGCACTTGGAATTTGACATAAACAGCTAGCTAAAATGTCGACTATAGTCACCTATCGTGTCGTGCCGTGATGTCGACATTAGACTCCTGCCGCACGCAAAGAGTCAACCTTTGTCCTCACGTAATAACTACTTACGACCGCCGTCATTCACAAAAAAACATATTTAAGTTTTATACTCGTCCTATTGTGATTATAAAACATACCCCATGGCACTTGATTGGAGCAAGCACGTCGATCTTTTATGCTGCAGCGGAGGTTTTTGCCCTGAATTTTTTAAGTCAACAATCAACATTCAAAATTACGAGATAACTGAACTGTGCCACGCAAAACAATACATAGTGATGCTATTCATCGCGTAACACATCCAATGAGGATGAACCAGCACACAAAAATGAGCTCGTATAGCTACTTGCCCTTTTCATATATGGACCGTTTATTGATGAAAACGTATCAGTATTAGGAGAGCGATTGATCGGGCCTCATTGGCCGGACCTATCACCGGACCTAGGAAGTGACGTCATGTCACCTGACCCATTACGCCATATTTGGTTGTCATGGTAACCCGCTTGGGCGGACATTTTGTGACGCCATTACTACAGTTATACGTGGTCTTGGTGCGCATGCGCAGCGCGTGTTGTTAGAGTGTTATGTGTTTCCGTCGACTATTTGTATACCGGAGGCCGCCATCTTGGTTTCTATAGTAGCACGTGATTGCTATGCTATCCAAAGGCTTAGAACAAGACGGGAGTATGTTCAGAGGGTATGTTCCGATTCGTAGAATTACCCAAATAAACCCGACAAATCTCTCTCTCCAAATCACCCCAAAACAACTTTTATTTGATATGAAAAACCCAGATTGGGCTTTTTCTCAAATAACAGGGGTGTTCGATTGAACTAGAGTACCTTTCAGGTTCGGATTTCCCCTAGATCATCGGATACTTCTTAGAATTAACACAAACAATCCGATAATTGTTTACTTGGCTCAGATTTCCCACTAAATTCTCGGTTTCTAATTATATATCCTACACGCTGTGTTATGTCTTCTTTCTTCTATTTATTCAGACGCCCCTAGACGTGTTTATGTCATGTGTATAAATTACAGGTAGCAAATGGGCACATGGGCACATGCTGGATGTGCCAATATGTGCTTATGTGACAACACATAATGTGACACATTGTGCACTAGCACATAGGCACATGCTGGACGTGCCGATGTGTGCTTATGTGAAAAGGCACAATGTGACACATTGTGCACTACCACAAAGGCACATACGGGTATTTGAGGATACCCATGACCTGGTATTGCAGTATTTGAGGATACCTTTCGTAGATACAGTTATAGGATACTTGTAATGATTAGACATACAGGTCGCACATAGGATACTAATTTGAAGATACTATTATCTGTTTGGCTCAGCCTTCGCGGCCACACGATGACATACATATCCCAAATTTCCCTTATAAGCTATCGAGCGATTACCGAAAAGTCATTGCTCGAACGACTCGAATCCCATCGAGCAAATGAGCTATGGCGAAATTACTCGAACGAGTGACTCGCACATACGACACTTAGCCTCATTTCACGAAAAAGCGATTCCATAGCAAGAGACATCCTAAAAAGTGATTCCGTAAGTGGAATTATTATCCGATTCCGTGACATGGGATTCCGTGATTTAACAGCAACACTCAAGAGTTATGGAAAGGGATTAACAACACACAATTCAACTCCTATTGCAAGAACGCAACCGAGAAGACGAAACACGAACGAAGATGAAGTGGTTGGACAGAACTGAATTATGAACAGATCCAACACGACTAAGGTTGAACTGTTCGAATGAAGTCGAAGTGAACGAAGATCCAACACAACCAAGATCGAAGTGAACATAACATAACAAAGTGAACGAAGATAGTTGGACTGATCGAACACAACCAAGATCTAAGTGAATATAACAAACATAACGAAGTTTGACTTAATATTAACGCCCAATAAATTCAGTAAATTTTTCACCGGAATGAACTATAGCCATAATGAAAATATAACTCAGTGCTCACCCCTCTAAATTCAAGTTTTGATCTCTATTTTTGAACTATACCCTTAAATATAACGTTGTGTTATCTGAACAAAACCAAGATCCAACACAACCAAGATCGAAGTGAACAGAACATACCAATGACTGAGCAAAACTGGGTTCCATAACAAATTTTTGAACTTTACTTAATTCTTTAATAGGGAAAGGGAATACCAACTAGTGTTGATGTTAAATTATGGAATCCCATGTCACAGAATCGGATAAGAATCCCACTTACAAAATCCCTTTTTAGGATATGTCTCTCGCTATGGAATCCCTTTCCCAGAAATGAGGCTAAGAGTCGTATGTGCGACTCACTCGTTCCGGCAAGTGCACAATGTGTCACATTGTGCTTTTTCACATAAGCACACATCTGCACATCCAGCACGTGCCTTTGTGGGACCTGTAATGTCTGCACATTAGAAGTATCCTATAAAGTTGTCCTCGAAAGGTATCTCCAAATAATACAATACCAGGTCATAGGTATCCTCAAATACCCGTATGTGCCTATGTACTAGTACACAATGTGTCATATTGTGCCTTTTCACATAAACACATATCGGCACATCCAGCATGTGCCTATGTGCAAGTGCACAATGTGTCACATTGTGCATTTTCACATAAGCATATATCGGCACATCCAGCATGTGCCTATGTGCAACCTGTAATGCCTACACATTACAAATATCCTATAAAGGAATCCTCGAAAGGTATCCTCAAATAATACAATACCAGGTCATAGGTATCCTCAATTGCCCGTGTGTGCCTACGTACTAGTGCACAATGTGCCACATTGTGCCTTTTCACATAAGCACAAATCAACACATCCAGCATGTGCCTATGTGCTAGTGCACAATGTGTCAAATTGTGCATTTTCACATAAGCACATATCCGCACATCCAGCATGTGCCTATGTGCTAGGGCGCAATGTGCCACATTGTGAATTTTCACGTGAGCACATATTGACACATCCAGCATGTGCCCATATGCTACCTGTAATATATACACATGACATAAACATATCTAGGGGGGCCTGAATAAATAGAACAAAGAAGGCATAGCACAGCTTGTAGATACATAATCAGAAATCGAGAATTTAGTAGGAAATCTGAGCCACGTAAACAATTATCGGGTTGTTTGTGGTAATTCTACGAAGTATCCGAGGATTTAGGGAAAATCCGAACCTGAAGACTACTCTAGTTCAATCGAACACCCCTGCTTTTGGAGACAAAAGCCCAATCTGGGGTTTCATATCAAATAAATGTTTTTTTGGTGATTTGGAGAGATTGTCGGGTTTATTTGGGTAATTTTGCGAATCGGGAAATTACTCTTCTACAAAGGAACATACCCTGCGAGCATACTCCTATCTTGTTGTAAGCCTTTGCATAACACAGCACCACGTTCTACCATAGAAACCAAGATGGCGGCCTCCAGTATACAAAGTGACCGACGGAAACACGTTTCACCCTAACAACACGCGCTGCGCACTAAGACCAGGTATAACTATGGTAATGACGACACAGCATGGCCGCTCACGCGGGTTACCATGAGAACCAAATATAACGTAACTGGGTCACGTGACATGACGTCACTTTCCTAGGTCCGGCCAATGAGGCCCGATCCATCGCTCTCCTACTACTCCTATCACAAGATTCGATTTTTCAATGTGGCGTTGAATTAATATAATGGTTAGGCCTGTCCACTATCAGAATTTCGCTTACGGCGGAGGGAGGGAAGGAAGAGCCGGGATAGATATTCTTCACACATTCGTCCAACAGTCCCATTCAAATTTTTAATATCATTTTTCGCTTGCAAATAACAGCTTATGATCCATGATGGGGATGCGCAGGTGTCGAACTTACTCCGAAAACTGCTTATAGGTTATTTATTCGAGGCATAATAGTCCGACCGCCGAGCCACTGGACCTGGTTTTGTTGTATCAAGTTTTTTTCTCGGCGGATTATTATTCTATAGGGTCTCCTTGATGAGATTTTTCTTACTGGACAGCTGACAGTGTTGAGCAATTTTTTTTATTTGACAAAATCCAAGATGGCCGCCAAGGTGGCCGCTATGAAAAAATACAATTTCACCATGTAACTTGGATCGGAAGTTTTGGTAAGATAATATGGAATATTGATGATTTTTTTTCTTGATTCATCGTACACATATATAATTGTTACTTATTGGCCAAAATAAGATTACCAAAATCCAATATGGCGGCCAAGATGGCCGCCAATGTGTCACACTTTTCTCATTTTTTTAGATTTCACCACGTATCCTTCACATTGTTGCTAAGATGTCGACAAATATGCATGCTTATATAATTCTATTTACCAGAGTGGCCATTTCTGCACACACTGGTACTCTAATATCCACCAGAAGTGGATTGTTGCTCACTGTATCACGTTATTTATAAACGCCGGTATAACCTAGTCAATCTGAAAAAAGTTGCGAATTATGTTATGTCCGTCGGAATTAACCGATAATTTATGTATAAACAATGTAAGGTATATACACATATCGGCACATTTTCATGAACCTACTGTTACTCTCATGTGTCATATGAAATATATTCTCTCAAAACCCAAGATGGCGTCCCAAATGGCCACAAATATGGCAAAAAATCATCATTTCTTACAAATATTGGCGGCTATTAGGCGCCATTATTTTGAAATGTCCAACCATGATTACCGATATGAATTAGCCATATGGGGTGATGCTCTTTTGTTATATATGATAAAAGGAATTGTTTGAGAAACCCAATATAGCGTCCAAAATGCCCCCAAAATTGGAAAAGCAACAAAGCAATTACAGTCTACACTCATCTGCCCATAGTCCAGTCGCCAATACACTTAACCTGTTTTTTTCTCGGTGTATTATCGTATCACTATATCGTAAAACTATATGGTCTCCTCGTGCGATTCCTTTTACTGGGCAGCTGACAGGGTTGATCAATTTCCTTATAACCGCCAAAACCTAAGATGACCCCAAATTCAAGTTTCCGCCGATACCACTGAAAATATTGAAATTGAAAGTCAAAAATCTTTACTAAATAATTCAGTACAGCACGCCATTCCCAACTGATTGTGTTGGTCACAAAGCGGGTCAGCTTATCCCCAGATTGTCCAGAAAAAATCAAAATGGCTACCAAAATTAGTAACATTTTGCTATTTTCAGCAGTAGTGTTAAAGACTCCAAAACGGAGGTGGGAACTGAAATGTACGAGAAATTGTAACAAGAGAGATGTCTGCAAATATCATTGGTGAAGTACTTTATAAGGACCACACAAGATGCAGTGAATATCAAGTTGAATGACTGTGTAGTTCTTCAGATCGTCTCATCACTACGCATTACTGCCAGGGAATGTCTGTTCATTGCAACAGTCCTCTGAAACACTGCACGCACAGAAAATGGTACACGCCATGTTTGCTGCATTACACTTACACCTCGAATATTTGCATAGCGTTTTACTCGAACATGTGCACCTAATCATTTTCAGTATTTCATCAGGTGTTAGCTTGATGTTGGACGCGACTGTCACAGGGTTCAAAGATTTTGTATTCACGTCTTAATCGAATCCAAATACAGTTGGGTCCATCTGCGGTGGGTTAGGTTGAAGGGCATGCTTCCATATAGAAGTTTGCAAGTGGGCCCGTTTGACATTCTCAGTAAAAGCCTCTGTTGTGGGTGGGAGGCTGCAGAATTTAGGAGCAAATGTTGCAGTCGGATTCCCAATTCGTGTTATCCATATGCACAAACGAGCATCGGACATTGATGTTGATTTAGGAGATCTATAGCATAATGCTATGAACTTGGTGGCTTGTTCTAGAACATCCGATATCTCCACGTTATTCTCACCAAGTGATTCCAGTGTCCCACCATTTGCAGAACCTTCAGTACACGCCCTTTGCCGATAGCAAAGTATCCCTCTACAGTATCGCTCCAGGAAAGTGCGTGAGCAGCGAGCAATTGAGGAACAATTTTCTTGTGTGTATCAACTGCGGCAGGTATATCTGTCACCACCCGTCCATGGACTGGTGACTCCATAGTCATTGCAACCGTCAAGTGTTGTTTAAGGTAGTGATGGAGCAACAACAAATAGACGTCAGTGTCGTCGGCAACAACCACAACGTTATTACATTCAGCTGCAGCAAACAATATTGCCTGTTGAACGATAATGTTGTCAGCTTCCTCGTGACTAGTTGCCATATCTACTCTATCTGTCACCGATCCACAACTAACCTCAACTGGAACATCATGTTGGCCAGTAATTACAAGTTTGTGAGTTCGTGTGTTTTGCTCAGCAAAACTTTTGTCCGTGGTGAGTTGATCACATATAATGGAGATCAGTTGCTTTTTGTTCTCCACTACGGTCAGCACATGTTTTTTGTGGTGGTAGCAGGGAGGTGGGTACAAGTTGAAACACCCGGCAGCTATCGGCCTTTCTGTGTGCCCCTGTCACGCACTTGGTGCTGTAGTCAACATATCTGTCAAATACCAAATACACATCACTCGATCGAAACTTCTGTTTGATGTTGTCTTTAAACGCTGTAATAAAGTCTAGAACAGTTGCCGGTATTGTTTTGGTAGACACGGGCTAATGAGGTATCCAGAGCAGTGCACAGCCATCGATAACAATTGCAGATTTCTTATCCACACCAGACATTCTTTTTGGCTTCTCAACAACTGTTTTATTTTTCAATACTGATTTTGATGTGCACACGCGCATATCCCCGGATTCATCAAATATGGCGGTTGGTAGTGGTGACAGTTCAAAGGAAAGGATATGTTTGATATCTAATTCACGTGAACTACATAAACGTCCGATAACTCTGGAATAAATGAGATTAGTGTCAAAAATTTTGACTTCCCCAACCTTCAGCGACTTTTTCAAGATTACCATAGTTTGTACTGGTTTCGAACTTGACTCATAAAATCCACTCGGGAAGGCCTCTTCAAATTCCGTCATTTTCTGAACTCCGAGGTTGACAATCTTATCGACATCGACAGACGTTGGACCTATCCTACCAGTTGTGATGTTAATTATGGTCTCGGGGTGTCCGTTTGGATCCAATGTGACGATACACATTCCTAGTTTAGTTCTCAGACCCATACGGTCGACAGAATCACTTGCAATTCAAGACTTGGCCTCTTCCTTATGTGCGATCTGTAATTTGTCACTATCTCGATCTTCTCGCAAATTTGATATACCGGTAGCTAATTTCCCACACAGATGCAAACTCAGTGCCCAGGTTTTTAGTGTTTCTGGCTTTAATGTGATCCCTATTATACCGGATTTGCTATGGCCATATCGCATGAAGGTAGTTTCGATATACATAACGCTCCATATGCCATTGCATAGACCAGGTATGTGTCTCATCACATGTTCACCCTTCAAGAAATGAGATAAAATATCCGGTGGCATATTTTGCATCTGCCGCAGATAGTAAAGCCCACATCTTGCGTAATTTGCATGACCAGAAGCAATGAAATAAGGAAGCATGCTTTTCACAGCTTCGATGTGCAAAGGTCAGTCACCTTCTGTCTCCGATCATACGTACAACATCTTGAGGAAGCATGGTTTCAAAAAAACATCAACCCACATTTTTGTCGTGCGACTTTTGCACGCGTTCTCTTCTAGCAATGCAAATAAATCTTCTGCACATTGCAAATCATTATTCTCGAAAGCTATTCGCAAAAGTTCTTCTGATGACAAACGCATGGCTCTCATATTCATTGGAAACTTTTTCCCAGTCAACATCTTTTCAACCCCACCGAATACTGACTCACGTATATCTGAAAGTCCAGTATTGGCCATGAGCGTTCCAACTGAACCAATGAAACTCATGAGCAAATGCATACCACCCAATCGAGGAACAAATGCCGCGAATTTGTCTGGATAAGACCATAACACCTGAATTGCTATCTTGTATAACTGCTGATCGGCAGTAAATATACTGAACGGCTGTCCTGCATCTGACGATAGTTGCTCTGCCTTTTCCATAGCTGTCATGATAGTGTTTGGATCAGCAGGTGTCATGTGTATTAGAGGGAGGTATGCTGCGTTCGTTTTGGGGTTCGTTGCTTGACCCGAGTCTCTCGTCATGTGGGTTTTATACCCACTGAACTCCGGACAGTTCTGGTCACTCATCACATCTTTCAAAAATGTGAAGTCAAGTTCTATCGCTCTGCGTAATGACATTGCACTGAGACACAATGTTGAAAGAAGGGGAACAGTGTTTCGTACATGTGATGCGGGCATGTCGGGTCGTTTGGGTCCATTGAAACGCACAACATCCTATTCGTACTCTGTTGGTTTTGTCATATCTGACTTTTTCAATCGTGGGTTCGTCTGAGACTCAACGGAAGCATTATTGTCCTTTTGAGCCATCACGATTGCCAATTTATTTATTTATTTATTGATGTTTAAGGTCACATATTTATGCACAATGGCTAATCATGACCGTGACAGTTTTACGGGTGGAGGAAGCCGGAGTACCCGGAGAGAACCACCGAGCAACGACGAGCAGCTGCCAGCTCCCCAACATCGTAACTCGCGTTAGACTGGTTGGAGACATGCGCACCATCGACGTGCAGTACGCCTTAGTACGCGGCGTCATCGTGCCCCCACGTGGGCAATGGAGATGAAGTGTCTTGCCCAAGGACACAACGCGGTTGCCGCAGGTGGGATTCGAGCCGAGGACCTCTCGGTTTGCAGCCTGCACCTCTACCTACTGAGCCACCGCGCTCCCCCGATTGCCAATGAATGTGTGCATAGCTTCCCATTTTGAGAAGCAATTTCAGCATCAAAGTTGTCCACATCCACTTGTATGAGGCCATTTTTGGCATCCGAAATCGGTGTATCATTTGCATTCTTTGTAGCCAGAGCTGCCGCAGATTTTTTTAATCTCAATAGTTCGTCATATGAGCATGTAACACCAAAATCATGCATGGTTTTTACCAACTCTTTAGAATCTTTTAACAGCATTGCCAACGAAATTTGAAGCTGTGTGTATTTTCCACGCAACGCTGATGTCACTATGATTCCTATCATCAGAGCAGGTAATGTGTGGTCCAACTCTGGAGCTAAACGACTTAGTAATGCGAGAAGTGTACCACTTACAAACAAGGATACGCTCTCGCTGTTAACATCAGTGGCGTAGTTATCTTTGTCATGATCCATATCTTTGATTTCTTTGCCAATTGCTTTACTGAGAATCTTTATGGAACTGTCAATATTGTCATCATCCGAGTCTTTAACATGCCTAAGTAAGGTGCCAGCTCTGGATTTGTCTGCCAAAACGGTTGCGATTCTCGGGGAAGACAACACCAAAATATCATCTCCGCAGCTATCGACTAGATCAGACACAAATGATCGACGGGAATTGTAAGTCCTACCAGATTGCAGATAAAGATCAAATAATTCGACAGAACTCCACGTGGGGGATGTGTCATTTTTCATGTAAGATATGACAGATTGTATGGCCTGACTATGTGGTGATGAAAAATCAATTTTCTGTTTTGCAGCTGATTCTACCGATTTTGGAAAATTTCGACCTGCAGTCAACATGGTACCGAGCATCGGCAGCATGTAAGTCGCTAACAGCACCACACACTCTAAGCTTTACTTCTTTGGACCATTTATCGTTCCTACGACAACAATTGCCAATTATTTCATCACTAACTGACATATGCGATGTATGTGTGCCTATTTGGCGAAACAGGTAGGCGGGCCTCCACCTTGAAGGATTCTTCGTATCCCGGTCAACTATGCAGTCATCACCACAAAATAGGCAACGACGCCTGAAATTAAATTCGTCATGTGAACGTTTGGGTCGTTTTTCGGACGGAGCATCAGAATCTAGGGATGTGCTATGAGCAATGCTTGCTTGCTTCACATTCTTCGGGTGCAAATCCTTCTCAACACAGTATTTATGGCAACTCAGAATCGAATCTGGGTCTGCATCGTACCCATGTTGCAAAGCAATATGTAAGTCATCGTTATAAATCCTACTACACCTGCGTATATTTTCAATTCGCATTGTTTTCATGTTCATTAGAGGATCTTTGCTCCTCGATTCAGCACAACCGAACGTGGTTGAGAAAAAAACAAACATCTGACATGCTGGAGTTAATCTATGTCGTTTCAAAGCAAAGGTCACCCGAACCTGATGCTATATCGAGTGAAGTTGAAGAAATAGAAACGCTAGTGATAAAAGGCGAGACAAAATTGTAAGTTTATGAGGTGTGTGGTGAGACACAATTGCGCAGTTGCAATAATGCGTCCTCGTTCTAAGAAATCAAAAAGAAAGAACAGTTATATGACGTAATCTCCAAACGCGTTCACATATAAAGAGCGTTGTTAGATATAAATAGCGTTGATAGATATAAATAGCGGGGTAATATCCGTTCAATTTCTACCAAATATCCAATGCGGACGTAGTTATTATATCGAAACACAATTACATTCACGTTTTGTGCTTATATAGTGAGTTAAGATGAAATAATCATTCGGATCTGTAATTTCCACATTAAGTTTCGACCCCTTCAACAGTACCTCACTTTAAGGCCCAATTAAAAGAATGTTCAATGCTGTCAGCTGTCCAGTAAGAAAAATTAGTAAAGAGGGGTGTCTGAACTAATAAAAACCGTAGAGAAAAAAACTTAATACAACAAAACATGGTTTGGTGCAAAAATGGCGTTTGGCGACCGGACTATAACGGGGAAATGTTTTAGTTGGTCCGGTAGGGTGGGGTTGGGGGGAATTTCAAGACACATTGTCACCCTGGGTGGGTGATCCACTGAGGCCGAAACGAGTTTTTCCAACTCATGCAATTTTAAAACTTCATTTTTTCCTTTTCTCTTTTCAAGGTATTCGTCCTGCATATGATTCAAATCATTCTTATGGACAGGAAAAGCAAAAGAATGAAAAACAATCCCCACTGGAAGTATTTATTTATTTATTTATTTATTTATTTATTTATTTATTTATTTATTTATTTATTTATGTTTAAGGTCACCTATCTATGCACAATGGCTAATCATGACCGTGACAGTTTGACGGGTGGAGGAAGCCGGAGTACCCGGAGAGAACCACCGAGCAACGACGAGCAGCTGCCAGCTCCCCAACATCGTAACTCCGCACTGCAGAACCGGCAGGATTAGATTGGTTGAAGACATGCGTACCATCGACGTGCAGTACGCCTTAGTACACGGCGTCATCGTGCCCCCACGCGGGCAATGGGGATGAAGTGTCTTGCCCAAGGACACAACGCGGTTGCCCCACTGGAAGTAAGAAACATATTGGATAAAACTTGCAAAAAAAATTCTTGAATAACTAATTTTTTTCATTTTTTGTCTCAAAAACATAGGTTATGACCCCTCGTTGGAACGAGCTCGACGAGCTCGTTCCAACGAGGGGTCATAACCTATGTTTTTGAGACAAAAAATGAAAATATTTTGAAAATTAATTGACGATTTTTGAGAATAGCGCTGGCCGGTTTTGGCCGTTACGTTGGGTAAAGGGTCTCTCCGCCACTCAACCGATATTCTCACCTGATGTCAGTTTTCTTTTTCATTTGAGTATTATCTAACAATCATATAGATTTTGTCCTGAAAACCACTAGAACCGGTACGTATCACATAATGGGTTCCGATTCCGCATCATTTTGACGACTCATTCTGATTGCGTATCATATAGACGACTCGTTTCCAGTAGCGCTACGGGCTATCATAACAGGCACATGGATACATTCTATGTGCGTTTCAGTGATCGACCGAACATTATGTCGCAAAAATGTTTAAAAATAATTTAACCCTTTACCTAACATGAAAAGCAGACGACACTTGCAAAACAAAATATCGAATAACTAATTTTTTTTCATTTTTTGTCTCAAAAACACAGGTTATGACCACTCATTGGAACGAGGGTTTTGAGACAAAAGATGAAAAATTAATTGGCGAGTTTTTGAGAATGGCATTGGCCGGTTTTGGTCGTTACGTTGGATAAGGGGTTAACATATAATCTGTTTATGTTACAGAATTGCTAGATAAATGAATCGGCAAAGCCGGCTCGTTGAGATCCCATTCTGGACACCACCTCGAATCTGATACAAATCACAGGACATGCACACTATCATGATAATCTGTGTTTATACATTGAAGCATGAAACATGAAATAACTAGCAATGAAGATGCCACTAAGCTAGGGTCAGATGTTGGATAGAGTCTAGTGCAGAGACAGAACTGCGAGAACTCGGGCTGTATCGGTCGTTCTCTTTACCTCAGTGTACAAGGCCACATTGAACTTGAGATGATGGAGTATATACGACACCAAAAGCTCATCGTAGTTAATTTGAGGTTGAGTGGGGGAGGCGGCGCTTTGCTTTTTGAAGCGGTGAATACCTACAAAACGTGACTACAGTTCGGCCGCCGTAGGCTGGTCACTTTCTACGGGTGGGCAGTGTTTTCACGGACGCAATATTAGATTCCAAACACTAATTATAGTAATAATCATAAAAATTTAATTAATGAAGCACCGGGTTGTCTTAATTAAAATTTTACTGATGATGATATTTAGTACCTGGTAGACGCATGCGAAGACATCACTGTCCACGCATGAATTACAACTTGTCAACGACGGGTGTAATGCATGCTTAAGACAAGCTCATCTTGGTTAATTTAAAATTTGAGTGTGGAGGGAGGGGCGCTTTGCTTTTTAAAGCTGTGAATACCTATAAAACGCAACTACAGTACGGCCACCGTGGCCTGGTCACTTTCGACGGGTGGGCAGTGTTTCCATGGACGCAATATTATATTCCAAACACTAATGATAGGATTAATCATCAATTTATTTATTTATTGGTGTTTAAGGTCACATATTTCTGCAAAATGGCTAATCATGACCGCGACAGTTTTACGGGTGGGGGAAGCCGGAGAGAACCACCGAGCAACGGCGAGCAACTGTCAGCTCCCCAACATGCTGACTCCACACAAGCAGGGTTAGCATTGGTTGAAGACAGGTGCACCATCGACGTGCAATACGCCTTAGTACACAAGGCCACCGTGCCCCCACGTGGGCAATGGGGGTGAAGTATCTTGCCCAAGGACACAATGCGGTTGCCGCAGGTGGGATTCGAACCGAGGACCTCTCGGCTTGCAGCCTGCACCTCTACCAACTGAGCCACCCCGCCCCATTAATCATCAAAATTTAATTAATGAAGCACCGGAATACCTAAATTAAAATTTTACTGGTGATGATTGTTAGTACCTGGTAAACGCATACGAGGACATCACATCCCACGCATGGATTACAACTGGTCAACGACGGCTATAATGTATGCTTAAGACAATTTCGATGAACACTTTTCTCCTGACCAGGAAAAGCTATCACATGGAAGGTAGCGACAATGACCGACTAAGCAGAGGTTGGCAAAGTTTCACAGACAAGCACTGTATATTAACCATGCCGCAATAATGAATTATATTAGTGTTGACCACTCCACAACTTTCAAAGATTCAAAATGCAACTTATATGCTCGGCATCTTCCACAGGTATCCCCCTCCATGTGTTGCGTATAATTACGCTGCTCAGCATCGCAACATTGTACCAAATCCTTTTCTCGTAATAAGTAAATCGTTACGTACGGAAATCTGTCAATAGTTATCATTTCTGTATTATGCACAAAATAAAATCTAAGCACGAAATGTATGTGAGCCAAAATTTAGAACAAAAACTCGTTTTATTGATTTAATTCGATTTAATGGTCCATTCTGAACAAATCTGGAAATTCTCAGATCAGGATAAATCGCATTGGAGACACGATGGCCAAGATACACAACACAAGTTGCCCCTAAAACAAGCTACTTCGAGGAAAAGTGCAAATATATGTACCTCTTATACGATTATTGGTTTTTCAGAGTGAAAAATAATTGAAATTGAATTGAAATTGATATACAGGAACCGCATCAATTTTTCTCTTGATATAAAGCTATACTTATGATGCCTGTTAAAACTTTTTCAGCATCTGCATGAGTTACCCAACTGAAAGTCGTACCGTCAAGGATATACTTCAAACTGGAAATCGTGTTATGTAAACTTTTCAGTAACAGAAGTATGTCTCGTATGTTTCCCCCCTATTCTGGATGACCCTGGTGGATGACCCAGTAAGTGATGTCATGTTACGTGACCCAGGTGCGCCATATTGGGTTGTCATGGTAACCCACGTGAGCGGCCATGTTGTGACGCCATTACCATAATGATACGTGGTGTTAGTGCGCATGCGCCTCGCGTGTTGTTAGTGCTATATGTGTTTCCGTCGTCCATTTTGTATACTGTAGGCCGTCGTCTTGGTTTCTATGGCGGCACGTGGCATGTTATCCAAAGGCCTACGATAAGACAGGGGTGTGTGCGGAGGATATGTTCCTTTGTACAAGAGTAAATCTAATTACCACAAACAAATCGACAAGTTACACTAGCTCGAATTCTTTCAGAATCCTCTGCTTCTAACTATCTATGCTATAGTTTTGCCTGTTCGTTCGTTCTGGAGTATACTCCAGTAGAATAGAAGAGCCTATCAGAGTTTGAACAGTTTTGTTACTATATTTAGTTTTTCTGGTCTATTCTGATCAGTTCTGACCCTATTCCGAGTACTCTTGTTGTTGTTTCCATCTTCTAGATCATCCAATCAGTTCACTTTATCATCACGACCCGTGGCACCCCAAATCCTGCACCCCTAAATAACAAACATCCGATCTTCAGCACCATTTTTATCGTTTGAGGCCATGAGGGCCACGAGAAAAGCCCTCAACGAGGTTTAATTTACCACCCATCTTAGCCTCATTTCGGCAGTTGATGGCCACATCCCGTGGAATCCCTTTTTTGAAAATGTCTGGCCTTCCGCACCATTTTTTTCAAATGAGACCATGAGGGCCATGTAAAATCCCTCAATGGGGTCTAATTTACATCTCCCTTAGCCTCATCTCGGTATCGAATGACCACGAATGACCACAGCCCATGGAATCCTTTTTTAGAAAATGTCTGGATATTGGCATCCCTTTAGAATTGTATGAAGCCATGGGGTCCATAAGAAATACCTCATGACCCTCATGCGACGGGTTACCAATGAGGACCAAATATGGCGCAACTGGGTCACGTGAGATGACGTCACTCCCGGAGTCATCCACCGGGGTCATCCAGAATAGTGGTGAAACATACGAGACATACTACTAGTAACATTCGCACAATTTCTGAATGAATTGTGGTGAGATATGAAGGGGACGTCCGGAGAAGCTGAGACAAAAATTCAAAATTATAAAAGAACTACATTCGAACACGGAATAAATTGTTGAATTTTCTAATGGAAATAAACTGTTTAAGAACTCCATGTAGGGACTGAAAATACCTGCATTGTTGAATCATTCTCAGTCTTTGAAACGACCATTCATTCAATGCTAGCTTGAGCGCAAAACCTTCGCCGATTTCCAGAGGTCTTAAAGATACATATGTCCCAACCTCACCCCCTCCAAATTTAAACACAAAACTTAGTCCAAAATGTAGTGAGATAACTTAACTCATTCCACGGACAGGATTTGTTCCTCACTTTCAGTCTTTGTTATCAGGAATAATATAATAATCATCAACTGGCAGGCCTGGCATTCTGAAAAATGCAGGAGGGCAAAAAATCGCTCTCCTCAATCAGCTTAGGAGAGCAATTAGCTTTACACAGCATTTTAAGTATCCAGTTGAACGAACTCCTTGAATCTGAAACCAACAGACTACATCAGTGATTTTATTAACTTTACTGAGGTAAAGCGAAATCTCTCAGACATCTGGATGTCTCACTCAACAACCGAACACATACTTGACAAGACCTGTGTGTGTACCCAGGTCTGCTTGAATGTACAGTCACATCCTGGTGCAAGTGCTTCAAGTGACAGGATAGTAGTAATGGTAGTATATTATAGTGTCAATATTCCTTGAATAATTATCCCTCAAACTGTGATGTCAGTTGTTGAACTTGAAACTGACAGAAAAAAAATATTGCTGTGACCCATTTTGCTTCAAATGATTGCAACTGTGTTTGGGTATGGTTGCAGCCATTACCTTTTACCAATAAACCACTTTCAAAATGAAGTTAGGTGATGTTATGTGACTTCGAAGTTAAATTACATTTTTGCTTTACAACAAAAATTTAATGTGAGCATAATACATGTAATCTCAATCATCCCAGACCAAAATATTTAGGAGGGCAATTTTTCGCTCTCCTTAATTCTTTCAGGAGGGCAGTAAGGAGAACTAAAAAATCGCTCTCATGAAATTGCCAAGCCTGATGTACTTTATGAATAGGTATTGATATATAACAACCACACTGTTTTGTTTTAGTGTTGGAGGGATTGGATAAATGCATGTGTAACTGACATGTGGGAAACGTTTTGGAATACAAAAATGAACTTGTTGACTGACGTTGTAGTTGATTAAAATGGGAAGAAGAAGTATCATTCTGAGGAATTCTATTGATATAAAAGTTTGTATTGGGGGGGGGGGGGGGGGGACATTTTTAGCTCATTTGACTAGCGGATTGAGAGGTTACTGCCTGGCGTGTAAGGTTTTTGTTTCGTTATAGAGATCAACGACACTTTCATCAGCGATGATATATCTTGTCGGGAAGTTGCACATGTGGATTAATCTGGAACCCCCAAAGAGAACCGCCGAACAGCTTCGATTAACTTTCGGTCTCTGAAACTTAATAAAATTAGCAAAGGCAGCGTTAGCTTTGGTTGGGGGGGGGGGGGGGGGGTGTACAATCGACATGCCCTGCGCTTTAGTATACGACGCCCCCTGCTCTCATTAATCGGGATTAAGTCTTTCAAAACGGACTGTCGACAGAGAAATGGACGTATCTATTGTACGTGAAGAGGGTGGGAGCAGTTACAATTTAATATCACAATCCAATAGGGCTATAGCATTAAATTAGTATTACTGATCGTTCTTCCCAATCTGTTCCAGTTTACTTTGTTATCTGATTATGGACTGCCAACTTTTTCTCTGCAAACAAAAATATGCATAACGGGTTGAGAGCAATAAGTATCTTGCCCCTTGGAGGGGGGGGGGGGGCATTTATATTGGCTGGGCCTGTTCGCCAAACCTTATTTCATCGGAAAGGAAATAAAATTAGGTTTAAAAAAGTGTCCTACCTAAGACACAATACAGATCACGTCAAGTCAGGATGGAGCCATCAAACTTTCAATCTGTGTCTAATGTGTTAACCAATTATCTGCTTGTGACCTGGTTGTTACGCTTCAAATTTTTATATGTGATTTAAACTATATTTACCGATCATAACCTCTTAAAAGGTTCCCACGAAAACATCGCATATAACGACGACAAAGGAAACATTGCGCACTGTTTGCTTGGTTGCATACGATAATGTATTACAGCGTTCGGAAAATGGCAAATATGTCGTTGAAGATCATCAATCAAGTCACTCAACAAATTTGGTGACTCATAGTGATTGTAAGCCTGTTGTTGTCATAAAACCCTATTTTTAAGGCATTTATCCTTCACCTGGAACAATATATTTAGAACTCTCATTGACATCTAATTACAGATTTCAAAATCGTTTTTTTTCAAATTTCTACCATTCAAAAAAACAAAGTTAGTTTTCACTTTTTTCTTACTCTTTCAGTATCAACGCCTGTATCAAGCCTCCCACTTTCAAACATTGCATATGTCTCCTCCAACAAAAAACATGTCTAAAGCTTTTGATCCGATCTGGAAATTCCCAAAGGTTATGGCCGAATTTAAGGGTGACGTCATTGACGCCCACGTCACACACAAAAAAAAAAAAAAAAAAAAAAAAATATGAAATTTTAGTATGTTCTCGAACACAAAAACTAGGAGGTTATTGTTTGTTTGTTTGTTGTTCGATTTATTCCCGTTTTAACCTTTTTACGACAATTAAAGTTTTAGCAATTTTTAGAATTTTAACCCCCAAAACGCCAAACCGGCGACACGAATAACTCCCTCTTTACTGGACCTATAGCTATTTTGTGATCTTGTTTACGCCTGGAAGATTTAGTGCGCGCCGTTTTAATATTTTGTAATTTCAACATTTATCCAAAGCAATGTCTGTCCCAACCTTTTTTCTTACTCTTTTAATATCTACATCTATATCAAACCTCCCTCTTTCAAAATTTTTGGTATATAATCTCCAACAAAAACAATATCTAACAATTCGGTACCGACCTGGGAAATTCCCAAAAGTTTTGACCGAATTCAGGGGCACGTTATTGACGTCAACGCCATAAAAATTTAAATGAGATTGGATTGTCATGAAATTTTAGTAAGTTGTAGAGCTCACAAACTTATGAGATAGCTGTTTTTAGTTTTCTCGATTTATCCCCACTTTTGACGTTTTTACGTAATTGAACGTTTTAGCTCCTTTTCGTGGGTTTCAAGTGAAAGGCCACGCATAACTCCCTCGTTACAATATTTACAATTGAATAGCTTCGTGACCTTGTTCATGCTTGGGAGATTTAGTGCACGCCGTTTTAATAGTTTTAAAATTTCAACGTTTATCCAAATCAACGTCACCTTTAACCCTTTACCCAACGTAACGGCCAAAACCGGCCAGCGCTATTCTCAAAAATCGCCAATTAATTTTCAAAATATTTTCATTTTTTGTCTCAAAAACATAGGTTATGACCCCTCGTTGGAACGAGCTCGTCGAGCTCGTTCCAACGAGGGGTCATAACCTATGTTTTTGAGACAAAAAATGAAAAAAATTAGTTATTCAAGAATTTTTTTTGCAAGTGTCGTCTGCTTTTCATGTTAGGTAAAGGGTTAACGTTTTTTATTACTCTTTTAATATAAACTCTGGTATCAAACCTTCCTGTTTCAAACTGTGTATATATCACCTCCAACGAAAGCCAAATGCAAAAGTTGGTACAAAATGGGAATTACCAACAAGTATGGCCGTTATTGGCATCAATGTCATAGAAAATTAAACGAAGTCAGATTCTCATAAAAGTTTACTATATTGTAGAGCGCGAAAGAGTAGGAGATGCTTTTTATTTTTTCAGTTTATTGCCATTTTTGACATTTTTACGTCACTTCAAAGGTTACCCATTCCTTATATATTTATTAAAAGCACAAAACTTTTTCAAGGATTAAAGGCGTTTTCGGGAGTCCACAATGGTACGAAGATGTTCGGCAGTATTTGTACAAATAACAAGGAAGATTATGAGGAGTTGCTCCCAGAAGTTTGGCCAGTGTTTTGTCACGGTACTGTTCTTCCGGTGGGAGATTTGCTCGGTGTACAACCAACAGGGCGCGACATGGGACGCGTTATCCAGCGGCTTAGGATGTTAAAAGGTGACGGACACCTTCTAATCGTTGTTGGGTGGCTCAGTGATCGCCGTGCTTCGTTTGGTGACGCCTGGAAATTCTCTTTGAGATTGCAAAATAATCTGATTTTAATTTTTTTCCTGAAGAGTAAATTTCTGTTAAGCTCTGGAACATTGATTTGTAATCTCTAAAAGCAGTATTTTAGATAAATCAACCGGTTTATCTCACGAATGCTATTTGTGTGTTCAACGTTACCCGATAGAATAACGACATTTAAAATATAGAATAAATAGGTACTAGGGCCGGTAATAAGATTTAAACTACGCGTAGGATAAGAGTTTTAACCACTCTGCTTGCCGAATGGGTAAAACCCTTATTCTACGAGTGGTTTTAATCTGATTACCGGCCTTAGTACATATCTGTTTATTTATACCATACTCTTAATAAATAATCGACTTTGTCACTTAAAATGGAGAAAGAGCTTTCAAAAGCAATGACACGGGTTTGCTTTGTTTATAACTGCGCCGGTTGGCAGAACTATCGGTTGTACGTGAATGCTTGACTGGCAGCTAGACACATCGTCAAAGTTGATTGAATTTACCTTGCTTTTTCAGTCAAATTTTTATGAACAATTCTTAAATTTTATTTTAAATTTTTAATAGGAGTTATTTTAAACTTAATAAGACATTTACACGTAGTAGATAATACCGCAAAATGCCATGTTTGAATGAAACATCGCGACGAAATGTGAATGTATCGAAGTTAGCAAACTGCGTCATGCCAAAGGTCAAGTTGTATGAACTTCCGACTGTAGGTGTACTCTTTTTAACCGCAGTGGAAGCTTTACACCAGTAGAGGGGTTAAAAACTAAAATTTAACATTTGGGACATACGGGCTTTTTACAGGTAGTAACATAGGCGAGCATGTATAAAATGTGATAGATGCACCATGCCTGGAATCTGCGTATATGTAAGACCATTATGACAGAAAGCATCTGACTGGTCGTTACACATCAGGTTCACGTCATAAAGTGACTAAAATGCTCTGATACTAAACCTATATCCAGTACAACAGACTACCTAATGTAATATTTTTCTGTAAACACCAGCGTCAGACGTTTAATTCAGGTTCAAACGTGGTATAGATAGGACAAACACTTGAAGTAGAGTAAGGAGAACAGGCATCAACGATCCTTGGTGGGTTTACCTTCGGTGCTCGTAAAATACAGGGGAAACTCCATCTTTATATGGGGTCTAAAATAATCTATTCAACTAAATGATGAATATCTCGTTGTCACGAAAACAAGACAAGTAGACGACACATCATGAGTAATTAGTCATTTACACTGTTTGCCTCATAAATAATTTTTTTTAACCTTTCGTTGGACCCACCCGATGTACCTAAGCTCTTCTAAATAGAAAATGTGTTATTGATTTAAGAAAAAAATTCGCATGCTCACCATGTCGAATTTGTAAGAATCCTGATGCCTCGACAATAGAAAATAAAAAAAATCTTACACTCGAGATATAGTTTTAGAATAAAAAAGCATTAGCGTGGGGCCAATACCCTACCCCGCAACGTTATTTGTTTATCGGTTCTTAACGCCACGTCAGCAGCTAAGGCTATAACGTGGCGATAAATTGGAAGAAAGTAAAATGTGCCTTTGTAAATTTCGAATGAAGATGGTTGATTAAAAAAGGAAATAATTACAAGGGAATGTCAAATACAGGAGTAGTTGCAACAGAAAAGAGTGGTGAAACTAGTACAGTAAATACTTTATAAATCAACCTGATGACCTGAGACTTCTTTAAAAGACAAAAACAATTTGAAAATTTATTAAAAAGGTTGATTTCTTTAAGAGATAACAGAATTTGGTGCGGGCTTATGTGATAAATTAGATATCCTGAAGGTCATACAGTGACAAAACTGCCCTCTCACATGATTAAAGCCCGAACAATGTAATAGAATGCGCTCCACTGTCAACACCTGTTGGTAAGGAATACACTCTGGAAGCGTAATTGCCCTCTACCAAAAAGGAATGCATAAACTTTATATGAATAATTCTACGTTTTAATATTACTCGATATTTCCTAAAGAGGTTACAAGGCGTATATTTATCATTGATATCAGGTCAGAGGCGATGAAACTTATTTGTTGCTCCATTCCACTCAGTCTGCCATAAAGATTTAATGTGTTTTGTGATATGTGATTTGTAATCACTGAATGGAATCGTAAAATCAATGATAGGATTGATGAACTCTTAACCTGCTGATTGTTTTAAAAATATTTTTCATCAAATCTAATCATGGCTGCTTTACAGCAGCCATGATAAGATTTTAAGAAAAAATTATAAAAGGTTGACGGAAGAAACGGCTGGTCAAAAAATCTGTACAATTTGGAGGTGGAAATTGGGTTAAGCATGCTCAAATCATACTAATTGTAGTGTCAAGAGATTTCCTGTCCTGGGCAGGAATATCCGCCAGCAGCACGCAAGGAGTTAAAACATGTTTTGCTGCACTATCTGCTCTGCTATTAGTGGCGATACTAAGTTGACCAGGTAACCAGCAAAACACGATATCATATTGGCCAGAGAGGAGCCAATTTTTCACGAAATTCCAGCATGAGAGGGTTCTTCAGCTCGAGATTGTATAAAGCTAGTAAAGAGGGAAGGGCACAAAAAAGACAATCGACGTCTTTCTCCATGTGGTCAAGCAGCAGTTGTAAAGCTTTAGCTTTAAATGTGAAAATGAACCTTTTATTTGCTATTCTGATTAAATGATCTAATCACTATTAACGACGGCTGTTGATACTTTTATCTTTATATTCACCCGTGAAGACAATTTACATGTTCTATTTGTAGACTTTATTTCAGCATGTTTATGTTTGAATTGCAAAGAAGTTGTCACAGACAGTTTTGAGGGGGCAAGGTCTAAAATATCAGTGGGTTAAGGAGAAATATATGGTTCACATGTGCATTTTATTTTTACACGCATGCACGGGTAATATTTGGAACGGCTTTAGACACAGTTCATGGCGACTTCAATTCTCAGGAAGATTCAAGTTCAACTGGAGAAAAAATGGACGTTTGCAAAAATTTGAAACGAATATTTGTAATTCTCCTTTATTTGGTTTTGCTTTATTTTCATTTCTCTGTGCATTGTTTTTGAACTGTACAAGCAAAGTAATCCGTAACACATATACAGAGGATACGGAATGAGTGTTTTTCTCATATAATATTTATGAAACGAGTCTAAGAATTTTCCGTTTTGGTGAGCCTCTGGCGAGCCCAAACGGAAAATTCGGACGAGTTTCATAAATATTATATGAGAAAAACACTCATTTCATATTCTATTTATCATATGACACACACACGCACAAATTAGCCACTTATTATGACCTTTTAACCCATCAACTAACTTGAGTTACAGACGGCACTTGGAAAAAAAACATCCTCATATAACTAAAAAATTTCATTTTTTGCTTCCAAAACATAGGTTATGACCCCTCATTGGAACGAGCACGACACGCTAGTTCCAATGAGGGGTGATAACCTATGTTTTGAAAGCAAAAAGTGAAAATATAAAAAAAAATGAAGGGCGTTTTTCTTGTATTGCGCGAGACGGTTTTTGCCGTTACGTTAGGTAAAAGATTAATACAATATAACCCACCCTAAATAGGACAGATAACGTAAATTCTCCCTACTGAAATTATGCAAATGTGACCCAGTTGTATTTTGTTTAGCTAATCAAATTGTCCAGTTTTGAAATTGACCAATGAAAGCTCCCAACTCTAATTATGCAAATTATGAAAATGTGGCCCAGTTGTATTTTGTTCAGCCCATCAAAATGTCTAGTTTTGAAATTGACCAATGAAATTGACGGAAGGCTTTATTTATCACTGATTAATATGAAAACAAAATATCAAATATTTTAAAGTGAACAAACGGACGAGTCATATGATAAATGCTTTTATGCCGTCTACTAAAGTGTTTTTGCACTAGTGAAACGAAAACAATCCGATAAGAAAGTCCGAACCAATTTTCTTCACATGTGACAATGAAAAACCGGTCGTACTAAAATAAAACCTCAGGTAGAAAATAAGACCGGTCGTACTAATATGAGACAGCAGGTTCAAAATCCGACCGCAAGTGATCGCAGTCAAAGAGTCACAAAAACGACGCCATCTGGTTGTATGGGGTATACCAAATATAGATCCGAGGTTTGGTACCGATATTTTTAACTTTAACCCCTAAAATTTCATTTTTAATGAAGAGCGCCATATCCGACTTGCAATCTCACTTTTCCGCAACTAAGAACAAAGAGACCGATATTTTTAACTTTAACCCTTTACCCAACGTAACGGCCAAAACCGGCCAGCGCTATTCTCAAAAATCGTCAATTAATTTTCACTATTTTTTTCATTTTTTGTCTCAAAAACATAGGTTATGACCCCTCGTTGGAACGAGCTCGTTCCAACGAGGGGTCATAACCTATGTTTTTGAGACAAAAAATGAAAAAAATTAGTTATTCAAGAATTTGTTTTGCAAGTGTCGTCTGCTTTTCACGTTAGGTAAAGGGTTAACCCTTAAAAATTCATTTTTAACGAAGAGCGCCATATCCGACTTGCGATCTCATCTTTCCGCAACTAAGAACAAAGAGACCGCAAGCAAACTTCTGGTCCTAAAAACACCAAAATAAAAGCTGTCTAGTGATTTAGGTATATTCAATGAATATACGAACTTTGATATCGATATTTTATTCTTAACCCTTAAAATTCCACCTTAATGTATAGCGCGACTTCTGATTTGCGGTCTCAATTTTCGATAGCTGGGACCAATAGACCCGCAAGTAAACTATTAATCTTAAAAGAAACGCGAACGTATACGCTATATATCATATATAGAATTTATTCCAAAGATAGTGGTAATATCTTGATTTTACCCCCTTAGTTTTTATGTTTAACGTCTGATAGAAAATCACATTTACGGTCTCATTTTCTATCAGGCATAGAGGCACAGATTACACGGAAACCCTTCCCCGAAATGTGCCAATTAAGTGGAATTACCTATTGTTATTAGGTGTTATTAACAATTAAACTCCACCCATAATTTATCGTGGTTTTAAGAACATTTTGAAGATTTCTAGCTTAACGTGAAATAAAGAGCTTATAATTTATCAACACCCCTCATCTTTTACCTCGGCTTAAGATCGGCAACTATAATACTTGGCAGATTTAGAGTTTTTTCTACAGTGAATGGTGCTTCTCGTTTTTTTCTTTTAACCCTTTACTCACCTTAACGACCAAAACCGGCCAGCGCTATTCACCAAAATCGCCAATTAATGTTAATTATTTTTTTTCAGTTTTTGTCTCAAAAACATAGGTTATGACCCCTGTTTGGAACGAGCTCGTCGATAATCTATATTTTTTAGACAAAAAATGAAAAAACTTCGTTAGTTAAGAATTTTGTTTTCAAATGTCGTCTGCTTTTCTTGTTAGCTAAAGGGTTAAATTATCAACTCCCCTCATCCTTTATCCGGGTTTAGGACCGCCAGTTATACAACTTGGCAGATCTATAGTTTTTTTTTCTACAGTGAATTTTGCTAGTGTTTTTTTTTTCTTTTTTTATTGTTTACCGACTCCCCACTTCTTTTACCCGGGGTTTGGAGTGGCTAGTATAATACCTGGCAGATTTAAACTTTTTTTTCAACATTGCATTTCGCTATTGCTTTTCTTTCTCGGCCTCTTTGGGCTTTTACAGTGCATTTCGCTATTGGTTTTTCCTCAGCCTCTTTGGGTTTTTACAGTGCATTTCGCTATTGTCTTTCTCCTCAGCCTCGTTGGGCCTTCAGAGCGCATTTCGCTACTGTCTTTTTTCTCAAGTCTCTTTGGGCCTGTGTAGTGCATTTTACCAATGTCTTCTTTCTTATCATCTTTGGGCTCTCACAGCACATTTCGCTACTGTTTTCCCCGGCTTATTTGTCCTTTACATCATGCGGTACTGAGTTCTTAGATAGATTCAGCTGACTTGGAATACAATGGAAATGGAATCATATAATATACACTTTCCGCGGATATGCGGAATTCGTCATTTGACTGGGATTTACCGCAGGCCTATTCAATGTTATCAATATTCGTGTTGTGTTATGCCACCTCCAAACTTAGAAGTACTTTTTGAAAACAATTTGGTTTTAATAATCCATCGTCGATTATATCAGATGAGATGTCTGCGTGAATATTTTCCCCAAACTCACGATATGTCTGTTGCCTACATTTAAGCATTCTGCTTTGTTGATTTTGTGTGAAGGGGTTGGGTATGATTTTCCGAGTTTTTTTTCGAATGGACATCTTAATCCTCAAAGTGCAGCCATCCTCCCCTTATTCAATAAGTTAGAAATTCTTTAAAAGGAATTTTCGAGAACCACCACTTACAATACTTGGAAATGGTGCCGAGGTAGCTCCACTCAAAAATCACCTCGGCGTTTTTTGTTCCAAGTCGAGTTTCGTATAGACACGATTCGTCCAAAAAGCTGATCTTTTGTTTGTTTTTTTTGGGCGCGGGGGGGGGGGGGGCGGGGAAGGGGTTTCTTGTATGTGGGAGTGGTGCCCATTCAAGTGTTTTCGAAGGAAGATGTTAACCCCCATAGCCTGAAACCCTGTCTAATACAGTTGAAATTATTAGCTAATTTATTGTGAATCATCAGTCACAATTCATGCTCATCTCAATACACATTCTTTTATTGAGAGAGATTCAATTTTGTTCACAGAATGTTTCTTATTTATGTTCTAATACGAAGAGATTGCATAATATATGCAAAGAAATAAGAGTATTTCATAGGTATTTTCTCATGCGCTTGTGCTTGCACAAAACGTTTTCTTGTCGAATCTGATTTAAGTGCGGTGGACTCCACATGGGGTTTAATTCTAATAAACAACGGAGGAATATGTTTCGGATGTCTGTTAATATAGACTACAGTTTGAGGGGCAGAGATACAATTATAAGCAGATTTTGATGGGTTTGGCAAATTGTTTAGAAACATATCGGAGGGATAACTTAATTCTGCTCTTCTCAAGAGAAGAATCCTCTGCGTCGTCGTGTATTCACTCTATTGGCGATGTTCTAAAAGTACCCAGGCTAATTCTAATACCACTTTTATGAACTGCACCGAATGGCATGAGGTATAATGTCCTAGCAGAATCGCAAACCTCACAACCGTACTCTAATTTGAGGCTATCAAGTGATCTGTACAAACGGAGTCAAGTGTTTGATCAGGACCCCAATCAGTTCTTGCAACTACTTGAGGAGGTTCAGTGTTTTCTTACATCTCATTCTCCCTTTATATCTTTGAAGTGTGGTTGAGGTGTGGATAGGGTACTCCTGGGACGTGGGCTACAAAATTGGTTGAGGTGTGACACCCCGTCTGAGGTGTGGATCTATTTTTTACAAACAGATGGTTGAGGTATGCTTAAGGTATGGATGAGGATTGGTTAGAATGAGGGGCCAAAATTTTAAATGATCTCAGAGTTGTGTTAGGAGTACCTAAAATGAGGTATGATTGGGGTATGACTGAGGTGTGCTGAGGAAACTGCCATAAGGTGTGCCTGGGATATGGTTGGGGTTCCACCATTAGGTTATCCCAGGGTTGTGGTTAGGGTATTCCTGAGGTATACTTAGGGTTCCCCATGAGGTATGTTTGGGGTATGTCCGAGGCATGCTTAGGATACCACCTGAAGGCGTGTCAAGGGGTGGTTGGGGTACCACCATTGCGGTATGGTCAGGGCATGCGTAGGGTACGCTTTGCGTGTTTATTATTCTAAAGTTGCCATTTCAACAAATAAAACATTAATTTTTGTCACTTCTTGTTCTTTATCTATAACCCCATGCACATGCACCATATTGGGGAACAGTTGACTGGGACGTTTTGGGAGAAATAGTTGTGGCAAGTTTGGGTGAAATAGTTGGGACGGTTCGGCCATGGGATGGTGTGGGGCTTTGACCATCAGCAGATGTTAGAAACCTAGGGCACGGTTCATGTCAAAAAGTTTGGGATGGCTTGGGCGAAAAAGTGTGGGGACGGTTGGGCCAGGGGACGGTTTGGGTGGCAATGTTCTGAAGTACTGCACACGCTTTGCAACCTTCTGTCGATACAAGATATAAATTATATATAATCATATTACTACTTTTTAAAAAATCATGAAATAAAACCGAGGCCCACTTGTATCCAAACAGATTGCATGTTTTGTTCTAAAGCATCATCCGATTTCAAAACCCTCGGGCGCTTTGTCAATTTCTATCGGCCGTTCCGTCCAATCCTGGTCGGACGTTTACTCAAATTACTGTTTTACTATTTAGTCCAAAAACAATGCAGGCGTGTTGTCCAATCGAAAATTATCGTCCATTGTTTGGTACATGATGTACAGTGACAAATGGGCACGAGTCGTCCAATTTTGGTTTCTATAGTTGTCTACAACTCGCTGTCGTCGTGGGCCGACGACACACCCTAAAGTTGATACAACTGTGTATGTAGTACTTAACCGAGTTGTACTGACTTAAGCACATGTACAGCAACAAAATAGACCATCTTCGACTTACAGAGATCATGTGACGTTTCAAACGACGTCACATACAGCATTCCCAAAAGTCCCTGGGATACGCTTATGGTGTGTTACCTTTGAAGAGAATTTGCTGTAAGTCATGGAGGTATGTTTGAGGTGTGCGGGTTCCAACATGATTGTTTTTAAATACGGTGGGGTGTCCTTGTGCGACTTTTGAGCTACCTATGTGATGTGTCTTGGCTAAATGGGAATTTGGAGTGGTTTCTGCCAGGTGTGGATGAGGCGTGTGGCAGAACTATGCGGTGTGGTTAAGGTGTGTACCCCAGATATTTGCATAGCAGGTACCATGCCTTAACCACACCCTAACCATACCTGTTGGCAAGGTGTGACACTGCAAAAATATTAAGGTCAATTGTTTCATATGAGAATCGAAATTCATTTTATTGTCAAAGAATAAATTCAAGATTTCACTTTCTTATCAACTTTTATAATACTCCCCTATATTTTCAACTTCAGATCGAGGTGATGTTTTCAGAGTTTATCAAAATGAACACAATTGGTTTCGGGCTTCAAGAACGTGCAACCATTTTCCATATCCCATTTATGAATTCTGTTCAAACATAGTTGAAGTTTACGCTCGATGGCATTCATGTTTTTACTCCTATAGAAAATTAAAAAGTAAACTATATACAAGGAAGAGTGGACCATATTCTCAATTGCGTTAATGATGCCATTGATGTTTAACAGAACATAGGATAACAGCAGACAGAATACTGGCCTGAGGTACGCCCAATTTTTGGTCGTGTGGATCAGATAAAATAGACCCAACACGAACGTGAAATTGACGGTTGTTTAAAAATAATTGTATAAAAAACGGCGTACGTCCTCTAAACCACATTAAAAACGATCTTTTATAATCCAATACCTCGTATCATATGCCTTTTCCAGGCCAACGAATATAGCGGCGACTTGTTCTTTCCAGGCTAAAACACGTCTTGTAAACATTTGAGAGCAAGCAAATCATCCACAGTATTTCTCTGAAGCCACAGTGAGCATTCAAAAGTAGATCGCGCGATTCCAGAAACCAGACAAGTCGGCCATTGATCATACTTTCCGTGGTTTTACACAGACAACTTGGTAATGCAATAGGTCTGCAATTACGTGGACATGAAGGTGTATTTTTAAGACCTTGTGTGACATAAAAGTGCAATGGGCCGGCTGCTTTGATTTTGTAACATTGTATTGCAACAAATAGCACATGTCACAAAAATAAAGATATACTAACTTATTTACACTTACTTACTTGGATTGTTGTTATCTTTGAAATGGGAATTACTGTTGCTTTCGCCAAGAAGGTGGAAACTAGAGAGTAAGCCATATATCACAGAAAACTGAGAGCAAACGTTCAAGAGAAGTTTGAGGTTGATGTTTTTTTTACTTTTTGTCGTGTATCTCATCGGGTCTGGTGGCAGTATCCTTGACATGATGTAAAGTGTTATTTTACTCTTCCTTAGAGAAAATGTTCATTGTAGTCCTCTAAATTATTAGATGCAAATTAAATCTTTTGTTTTTCCGATTGTTTTTTTAACTCTTTACCTAACATGGAAAGCAGACGACACTTGCAAAAAAAATTCTTGAATAACTAATTTTTTTTCATTTTTTTTCTCAGAAACGGAGGTTATGACGAGCTCGTTCCAACGAGGGGTCATAACCTATGTTTTTGAGACAAAAAATGAACAAATAATGAATTAATTGGCGATTTTTGAGAATAGCGCTGGCCGGTTTTGGTCGTTATGTTGGGCAAAGGGTTAAATTAAAAAAAAACTAAGGACTGAAGTTTTCAGAAGACGAGTGATTAGGTCGTTTTTTTATGTTTCGGTTTTTGAAGAGATTAGTGTGTTGTTATCTTCCAGGTGTGGCTCAGCAGGTAGAGGTGCAAGCTGCAAGCCGAGAGGCTCTCGGTACGAATTCCATCTGCGGCAACCGCGTTGTGTCCTTGGGCAAGGCACTTCACCCCCCCCCCCCTCCCCATTGCCCACGTGGGACACGGTGGCGTTGTGTACTAAAGCGTACTGAACGTCGATGGTGCACTTGTCCTCAATCAATGCTAACCCTGCTTGTGTGGGGGTTAGTATGTTGGGGAGCCTGATAGTTGCTCGCCGTTGCTCGGTGGTTCTCTCCGGGTACTCCGGCTTCCCCCACCCCTAAAACTGCCCGACACGAGGTGACCCTGGCTGTCTAAAGTGTCGTTAAACCCCAGTAAATAAATAATAAATCTTCCAGGTGCTGTATAGTTGATTTTGTTTTTTACCCTTAATTTTTTAATCACTTTTCCAAAATTTGTTGATGGATGTGTGCTGGTTCCCCATAACGTTTCCTTTTTTTGCTTTTTGGTATAGGTCCTAAACCAAACCAAAAGAAATGTTTTTTTGCGCATCGAAGGCGTGTATGGACGCTGTGGGGCAAGCTGTATAATTTTTTATCATCTCTGGGCGTGGCAAAGGAGGGAAGGGCCCGCGTTCTTATTACAGTTTTATCATGTATTTGTGGAAGTCTTGGTCGCGGATTCTGATGGCCTCAAATTCTTTATCGCTGAAATCCTCAGGGAGAATTTTATGTTCAGTTTTGGTACAGTTGTTGTTGACAAATTTAATAAATTGGTTATTGGTGCTAATGAAGTCTATCTTGAGACAGACGCTACTGTCTTTCGGTGACGCTACTGTCCAAGTTGTCAATGAATTCATCCCATGTCGTGTCCGCGCTTTCAATATCGCTTTCATCATCGGAGTTCGGTGGTGATCAGTTAGAGCTGTGGCTTGATTGGTCCATGCTGATAGGGGACCCAGGTTCGGATTAGGCGACATCCATCTCCCTACCTCCCCCCCAACCCCCACCCCCCACTCGCTGCCTTTCGACCTCTCTGGTGAAGAAGTGCAGGCTAATGCGGGGGAAGGGGTGGTGGTGATCATGGTTTGATAGCTGTCACCTTCACCTTCACCTTCTCCTGATTCCCTGTCTTTGCTCTTCTTGTCTCGAGCCAAACTCCCATGCGTCTGGTGTTCCAACATCTGGTAGGTGGAGTCTTCTTCTCCTTCTCCTTTTGGCCTTTTTTCTGGAATTCCAGCCTTTCCTTACTTGGTGTCGGTGGATTTGCATCTCCTAAGATGTGGACCAGTGCGGGGAGGTGCCCTGCAAAACGTTCTACCAGCCCCCCCCCCCCCCCCCCCGGAGGGTTTTTCTTTGAATTTGATGGTGTGCTGAACGCAGCCCTCATCCACGTGGACAGATCAGTCAATAGGAGTGTCGAGGTTCACCACCATTAAAGTCTCTACAGTCTGTTACGGTAGGTTATCCATCCCTAATTAGGTGTTATTTAGGAGCAGTTTAGGAAAGACAAACAATCAATTATGATGTTATATGTCGTCTTGTTTTGTCCGATTCATACGCAGTTTGCCCAAATTATTCGTAGTTGGTGACTTATTAAACGGGTTCGTTGTTGGTGACTTATTAACTTCCCGTTCTGTTTTCTTGTGATCGTTTAAAACATGTTTGAAATCATTATCTAACCAAGGTTTGCTGATAAGCCTAGTCATGGTGGTTTTCTTCCCAGCATTCTGGATATAAGTTTAGTAGTATGCTAGTATGCTCACCGTGGCACAGTTTTGGGAAAGTCGAGTAAAGGTAGATGTGGTGGTTAATATTTTCCCTGGATCGAGGGCTGCTATACATCGATAGCCATTATTGAACGTCCGTATGGACGGATGGCAGGTGGCACAATCAAGCTTGTAGAGAGTTGGAGGTGAGAGCTTGATATCAGAAGTTCGGAATGTGGGAACAAAGGTCACTGGTCGTCAGAGGTAACGTAGATCCGTATGCTTTCCGATGAAGTAGAGGTATGACAACTGATGGTTGTTATGGTAGAGTAGAGAGGGAGGAGGGGTGTTATTCACTGACAGTGCAAAGTCGGAGTGGGAACTAGAAGAACATTTTTAGTTCAAAGAACTGACATGGTGCAAATGTCACTGGACACAATGGATTTCGGTGGCACGATCAGTGCTGATTCGTTGGCAGTTGGTGCGGGTTGTATGTAAGTGATATCTGGTACAGGATCGTTTGTATCGTCGCCAGACTGGTGCTCTGAGTCTGGGTGTACGGCCAAAATTCCACTGGCACCGTGAATGGCGACTATGGTAATTGGCTGGTGTTAGGAGTAAAAAGTGTAAGGTAGAAGTGGAAGTACACAGACTTGTTACCTACAGGGTGTTCCCTTGAGGGGTTGGTCCTGTGTGTCGTGGTATCATCCTCTATTTGGTATTTGAAGGAGCATGTGAACATCTTATCAGGTACGGTCGTGTTAGGGGTGGGGTTGAGGGGAGGGGCTTCGCGTAGGGTGTCATAAGGATGGGACGAAACAGCAACAAGTGTCGCCCTTAAGCTTCCGTGCAAGCTTCGTACAAACTCCGGTGACCCTATTATCCTCTGTACATGGGGGGAGTGGTTGTTTGTTTGGTTTTGCTTTTTGGGGCGATTTTCATACAGGCAATCCTGGTTGTAATGGGGCTTGTTTGGTAAACATACTAGTATTGATGTGGGAGTCATTATAGTAGATTGGTTTGATATGTTCCTCCTGCGTAGAGGAATTTACCTCGGTGTGTGTCAGGTTAGAGCGGGTAGATCTGGGCTGGGCTCCCGAGGTTGTTACACTCATAGGTGCTTTCTAGTCATTATAAATAGAATTCAGGTTAGCCCTTTATTCGTCCAAGATCCAGAGCTCACTATTAACGGTGGGGCCTCATTTAGTGTGCTGGTTTCTCTTGGTAAGGGACCATGTCTTTATTGAGAAGGTTGTTTATGTCAGCGGATTTTGTGTCACGATTGCAATGCAATGCGGCCCACCTTGGTCAAATTATTCTGCCAGAAGCAGAACTGGGAATGGTTAAGGCACCGTGGAGATCCATTTTGTTCTTAGACGGGTATGTCTCCACTGCGACATTGTGGCAGGTTATTGGTGTTTTTATGAAAGGGTTAATGAAAACCCGCTATGGTTCATTTACCCTTTCAGATAAGTTCTTTGACATTTGTCACATGATGTACAGTACATTTCAACTTCATTTCGAAGACCAGGACAATAAAATTGTGTTAGCATACTTTCCTGGGTCTTCTGTTTCCCCAAATGGCCTCCCAACAGAGAATCTTGTTCCCATTTCAAAATATATGTTCCCTAAACTGTCGGAAACAACAATCTATTTCTGAAGTCTACTACATTCAAAATTAGAACTTTCATAGTACCTATATATATATTTTCAAACCAGGAAGTGCCGAATTTACCAGCCTTGGAGTTATCTTTCAAGGTGCATTTACTTCAAACCCATTGTACTGTTTCGTCTTATTGACGTTGTTTACAATTTTTAACTTCAATGACAATACAACTTACCACTTTGAGTTGTTTATATTATTTGGTTTGTTTTGAAATTCGAGTTTCTACTGCTGGAATTTCATTTTAGATTGTAAGTTCAATATTTGTTAATAATATAATGGTGGGTTTTATTTGCATGCCAGTTTTACCTGAACAGACTGGACCTTTGTCCCTTTTGTCTTCCCAATAACCAAATCGTGAACTGGATCAGTTGTGCACAATGCTTCTATTTTCTTACATAAAGAATGGGGTACCTATTTAAAGTCGAGCTATGGTTTCATCGATCAAAACATGTTTTGACTTGTAAACTGATTTGTCTTTACTAGGTATTTTTCCCACCACAAGGCCACTGCACCCACTCCCCTCGAAGGCCTGTCATATACGTCGCACTACGCGTCGAATTCAGTTGAATTGGATTCGTCTGAAATCCGTCAAATCTTCATTTGATATTTACGGACGCAATACCGTCGCGTCGAATTCAATTAACTCACGACCTCAACTCACAATGTTTGAGTCTACACACAAATCTTATTAGGCTTTTCCCTCTGAAAAAGACTATTGTTTTTCTATGGATTATTATTATTATTTTTTTTTTTTTTGGGGGGGGGGGGGGGGGTTGGGTTTTTTTTTTCCACACATTTTTGTCCGTACGATTCAGAAGCCATTTTCGAACCGATTTTCACCCAATTTGGCACACGCATAGAGAGGCAAAAAATCTAAAAATGTACCGAAGCGGAATTTTCGATTTAACCCTTATTTCGCCAGAATTGGCAAAAAACTGCCAAAATTGGGGTTTATCGGCACTTTCTCGAAACACGTCTTATAGATTTTTTTTAAACATTCATCATTGCTAGACCTGCCCATGACACGACCTTTGATACACACGACATATCAGGCGATGCATATGGTAACCCTCCACAGGATGCTAAACATCGAAATTTTGATGACATGGACCGGTTTCAGACCCCCAGAGCACCCAAACGATACCCGAGAGGTAAACATAACTTCCTTTATTGGAAGTGGAATTCACCGAGGATCATTTTTGTAAGTAATAAGGGTGTTCAAAAAACCAAGCGTTAACCCGTTTTGGGCTGGTTAAACAGCACTACCCAAATAAAGCTCAAAAATTCATGTTTTTCGTGGATTTCTCTAAACGAGTCTTGCAGATTTTCAAGAAAAAATTGTCACTCCCGGGCCTTGGGGTGACAATAGAAGTTGCATGGACAAAATACTGCGGTGAGCATTTGTTAACCCTCCACGGGCTGCTAAATGTCAAAATTGTGATAAAAAGGGCTGTTTTTGGGCGCTAACAGCACTCAATGGGTACGCCACAAAGAAAAATGCCTCCCTTTATCGAGCGCACAATCTATACGCAAACATTTTTGTAAGTAGTAAGTGTATTCAAAAGTCGAAGTCTTAACCCATTTTGGGCAGGATAAAGAGAGAGACCCCTTAAAATCTTAAAATTCCCTAAAAACATCCTGTAGGTTTTCAAGAAAAATTGACTACTCGCAGTCCTTTGTGTGATATTACAAGTTGCATGGACAAAATATTCCGATGAGCGTTTATTAACCCTCTAGAGGCTACCAAGCATCGTAATTTTGTTGAAATGGGCTGTTTTCGGACACGCACAACACCCAATGTGTACCTGAGAAATAAACATAATCTCCTTTGTTGGAAGTGGAATTCATCGAGGGCCATTTTTGTAAGTAATAAGAGTATTCAAAAAACCAAGCGTTAACCCCTTTTGTGGTTGTCAATAGTGATACCCATCAAAAGTTTAAAAATTTATGTTTTCCCTGGATTTCTTTACAAACATCTGGTAGAGTTTTCAAGAGAAAATGACCGCTGATAGGTCTTGGTGTCACATTACCAGTTGATAGGATAAATTGTTCCGGTAAGCATTTGTTAACCCTCCATGGGCTGCTAAATGTGAAAATTTTGAAAAAATAGTCTGTTTTTGGACACCAACAACATAAAATGGGAATGGAACAGAAATGCATAACTTCTTTTACTGGACGCAAAACTGACAGTGAAATATTTTTGTAAGTAGTAAGTGTATTCAAAAATCGAGGTCTTGACCCATGTTCGACTAGTTAAAGAGATATACCCCTTAAAAGCTTAAAATTCCAGTTTTCTGTGGATTTCTCAAAACAAAATTTCAAGAAAAATTGACCTTTCGCAGGTCTTGGAGTGACAGTTCAAGTTGCATGGACAAACTATTTCGGTAAGCATTTGTTAACCCTCCAGAGGCTGCCAGGCATAGACATTTGGAGAAAATGGGCTGTTCTTGGGCAACCATAACACCAAATGTGTACCTGCGAGATAAACATAACACCCTTCATTGGAAGTGGAATTCACCGATGATCATTTTTGTATGTAATGAAGATATTCACAAAACCAAGCATTAGCCCGTTTAGGGCTGATTACAGAAAGATACCCCTCAAAAGGTTAAAAATTCATGTTATCCGAGGATTTCCCTAAAAACATCTCGTAGATTTTCAAGAAAAAATGGCCATTCTCAGATCTTAGATTGACATTACAAATTGCATGTACAAAATATTCCTGGAAGCATTTGTTAACCCTATGCAGGTTCTCAAACATCAAAATGTTGATAAAATGGGCTGTGTTTGCATACCCACAACACCCGAATTTGAGAGGAGAGATCAAAATAAGTGGAAGTAGAATTCACTGAGAATTATTTTTGGAAGTAATAAGAGTATTAAAAAACAACACTTAACCCGTTTTGGGCTGGATAAACAATGATACCCATCAAAAGCTTAAAATTCATGTTCTGCCTGGATTTCTCTGAAAACATCTTGTAGATTTTAAAGAAAAAATGGCCATTCGCAGTTCTTGGTGTGACATTACAAGTTGCATGAATGAATATTCCTGTTGGCACTTGTTAACCCTCTACAAACTGCCAGACATCAATATTTTGGATACATTTGAGATAAAATGGACCATTTTCAATAGCCACAGCACTACGTGGGTATGTGTCAAACAAACATAACTCCTTTTGTCGGTCGTTAACTTGTTGGACGACGATATTGACATTAACCCACTCCACTGTTAATGATGGTTTTTACCTAAACATTTTTTGTTATCAAACTGAGTCATTTGAGACTACTATACTCACCTTTCTCATAACATCAATGAAGGAACTTCAGTGAGACAGTTAAAAACAATTTATCAGACACTGTGGGGTCATGAAAAATCTCGGAATCTCATCGGGAAAAGCCATGATTCTCCAGAATCATACAGTCTAGTCTTATACTTATATTTTAACTGGGTGCACGTATAGGAATACATTATACTACAGCTTAATGTTATTTATACGGACGCTGCATCGTCTTCTAAATTTATTTGTAGATTGTCTTTCATATGGTAAGGCTTGTATAGTCTGAACAGCATATACAGGCATATTTGCTTTAATAGGGTAATACGACGCACAATGTTCTAGAAGAAAATTACCGAGTAGCGGATGTATAGCTTAGTTGGCTGCATCCCTACCCCTTCCCAAAACCAAGAAAGAAAAGCAATTCCCGAATTCGAATTCGATCCGTGTTGCTTACATACCATGAATCATCATGGACGCGAATTCAATTCCACTACGAACGATATTGAAATTTGTAATGTCACGACATTCGGAGTTTTCCTGATTAGCATATCATCTTTTTATTTGTATTTAACCCTTTACCCAACGCAGACGATATCAAAATTTATTATTTTAAATATCATTTTTTAAAATTTTTCAAAACATTTCAACAGAACCTTATCATTGGACCCCTCTTTGGAACGAGCTCGAAGAGCTCGTTCCAACGAAGGGTCACATGATATGGTTTTGTTGAAATTTGTTGAAAAATAATACTTTTTCAACTGCTGAATTTGCATATGCGACCGATTCGTTGGGTAAAGGGTTGACTGTCGACGATGATGGGACGCCTTTAACCAACACGGATCTAATTCAAGTTTGGGAATTAGATTCGTCTGGCTGACATGAAGATTCATCTGAAGTGCATCTACTCGCATTTAATGATTGTATACGTCGCACTACCGTCTCGTCGAATTCAGTTAATTTGGAACGTATATAACAGGCCTAATACTCAAATGCAATTGCCATTTAAAATACCTTGCTTTGTAGGCATATACTTAACCCTGAACTTCAGGGAGCACGGTGGCGTTGCGATAAACGGTTCTCGTCAGATCACCGGAGTTAAGCAACGTCGAGCCCGGTTAGTCTTTGGATGGGTGACCGCCTGAGCGATCGATTCGGACTCCCGCGTTTTGTCCTTGGGCAAGGCACTTAACCCCGGTTGTCCAGATGGAAACACGATGACGCCGTCTACTAAGGCGTAAGGCACGTCGGTGGTGCGCATGTCTGCAACCAATCTAACCCTGCCTGTGCTGCAGTGCGGAGTTACGATGTTGGGGAGCTGACAGTTGCTCGTCGTTGCTCGGTGGTTCTCTCCGGGTACTCCGGCTTCCTCCACCCGTAACTGTCACTACACGATATGACCTTGACTGTTAAAGTGTCGTTAAACCTTCATTAATAAATAAATAAATAAATAACCTTGAACTGAAGTGTTACTTTATTTCGATGTCTACAACACTCATGCAATTCTGCGACTCCTTCATCAATGTCTCCAGCCTAGGTACAATGTCTACCTTCTCTGCCAAAAGGCTCTGTTTATTTTGTTTTCGATGACTGAACGTGCAGCTGACTTTAACTGGCGTTGTTCTGTAAAACAGACATTTTAGAGTGTGTCCCGTTTTGTGACAAAAGTAAAATTTCTTTGAGTTTGAACCATCCCTAACCTCCTTGGACATGTGCTGTCTCCCCTTCTTTTCTACGCTTCCCCTCTTGAGACACTACGGTCGCTCTTTTAGGTCGAAATTGCGGACCCTCAACTCCTTAAAAATAACGATTATAGACCTCCAAATATTGTTCTGAAAGTTCTGATATATCACGTATATTACTGGGTTTTCTTTCCATAAAAATAAGCATTAATTGTTTTGACGGGCATTGATAAACAAACTGTTCTAACTAAATAATATCTTTCACCCCGTCATAAGGTTTAGACATTGTGGCGAGTTCCATCAACCTGTTCAAGTAATGATTTAACCTTTAAGTACATTGAGGTCCAGTATCTCCCTTCCCTGGAGTACATGTTCTCAACGTTTATCTAAAGCCTGTGGCAGTTAGCTGAAATCGTTGTAGTAAAGCTTCATTCACTTTACCATTTACTTTTACATTTTAAGTGGACATTTGTGACAGCACGACTATTGTTTTACTCTTCAAAAGTGCCCCAATATTAATTTTCCATTTATTCTGTGGTCATTTACTATACGTTGCTTGACTTTTCCAATCTCCTAAGATGTGCATCCATATCATCTTTTTCACCATCACAGGATGGCAGTTTAGGATCATTGGCATTACTACTAGCACCATCATGTTTGTTTTATCTAACTCCCTGTTTCCACTTCTAATAATTCAAGCTCATTTTATGTTCAAGTTCTAAACTATTTAATTCGCGTCCTGTTCTCTTGCCCTTTCATTGCGCTCTCTATTTTTCTTCTCGCGCTCTATATTTCCTTACCTATTCTTTCTTAACACTTGAGCTTTTCATCCTCACACATCAAATCTTTTTCCAGATACTCTCTCTTTCTTTACTACAAATTTCAATAAGTTGTCTCCCGTTAGACCCAACTCCCGACCAATGACCAGAAGTGTTTTAACGTCTGTGGTGCAAATCCAAGAGCACAGTTAAATTACTGTGAAAATATACCACAGTCTTATAATATGAAATGTCATTTGAATGTAAATGTTCACAAAAACTTGTTCTCTGAATTTCATTCATAGTCAAACGTTTAACCCTTTTCCTAACCTGAAAAGCAGACGACAGTTGCAAAAATAATTCTTGAATAACTAATTTTTTTCATTTTTTGTCTCAAAAACATAGGTTATGACCCCTCGTTGGAACGAGCTCGACGAGCTCGTTCCAACGAGGGGTCATAACCTATGTTTTTGAGACAAAAAATGAAAAAAATAATGAAAATTAATTGGCGATTTTTGAGAATAGCGCTGGCCGGTTTCGGCCGTTACGTTAGGTAAAGGGTTTACAAAAGTACATGAATAAAATTATGTTGTCTGTGTATCTTTGTCAACAATTTGTATTAATGGCTAGTATAATATTACTGGTAAACATATGTACAGCGCTGTCGACGTGGGCTGGTCTAATCCACGCGTGAGCAGTGATGTCAACGGATGCGTTTATCAGGTAATAAAAATCATCATCAGCAAAATTTTAATTATGAAGGATCAGGGTGTACCTGGTGCTTCAGTAAATAATTTCTGATGATTATTCCTGTAATTAGTGTTTGGAATCTAATATTACTGCGTCCGTGGAAATTTTGCCCACCCGTAGAAAGTGAACAGTGTACGGTAATCTTCACATGAATAAGTAGTACAATCTGACCCGAACAAATTCCCACCCGTATACTCACTATCCATACGCTTCATCGGTTTCTCTCCTTAAATGTTTGCACAGAGCTTTTCCCTCACCAAGAAACTAACACCAAATTTTGCTCATAAAGAAACAGGCACTGAGTAGTTTGCTCACTAAATGCCTGGTACTAAGTTTACTCACTAAGAGCCTAAAACTAGGTTTGCTCACAAAGAGACTAATGCAACGTTGGCTTGCTAAGATACTGACATTAAGCAGTTTGGACACATTTGAGCACATTATAAAGCACCTAATTATGCCACTGTTGAGTTCTCGTTTAGCAAATCAAAGCCCATATGTCAGGCGAATAACCGGCGACTGAAACGGCTTATAACTCTACTCTTCTGGGTACATCTTTCTAACTTTCGATTTATTTACACGCCACACACACATTTACTAATGGTCAACTTAAATATAAATAAACGTGCGTTTACCTATTTTTCAAGTATCTTACTACAATTTTCATTTACTGTTTGTCGTGACGTGCCTTATCTACCCAGTCTACGACTTCAAACTCGGCAGGTATATGCATTTCTATCCGATCGGACTAAATGTACATGTTTGGTGGCAAAAATTGCGTCACTTAAAATTGTATTGAAAAATTAGTGAAGCTAAAACATTTTACGATTCGGAACGCTTTATTGTATAAAGGGAGGTAACTCGAAATGCTGACCATCGAAAAACTCTGCTTGGAATGGATCCACCTACTAGTTTATAATCATTTATGAATAGTTACACATTACAAGTTTATATGAAATATAAAAGCTATACATTGGCTTAGATCTTACATTTTCAGCAAGGCTTTACGTAATAATTTATTATTCGAGCTCCTAAATGCAACTACCTTTTGAGGTAGAAAAATGTCCAATTTCAACGAAAGAAGTCAGAATTTATGACTGAACTACCTTCTTTGTAGAACGAAGATTCAATAAGTTATACAAACATTCATTGGAATGTCTAAATGTTGTTACCATGGGCCATGAAACCTATGACTACCCATGGTGTGGCCAAGAAATGGGGCCGAGATACCCCGGCCTCCACTCTCATCACATACATGGCCTTATGTCATATGATCTTAGGAAACTAACTCTTCTTCAGTATCACTGTTATGGTCCTTGAATCCTTCCTGCTTTTCACCAAGGAGAGTGTCGACCACATTATTGGGGAAAACCTCAGACATGGCCGGTTGTGTGTTTTCATCGAAACCTTGCAGTTGTAATTCTCGAAGGGTAATCTTAGAGTTCTTGGTAAGCCTCCATTGTTAGGCTGTCACATTAAATTCATTTGTGTCCAGTTTTAATGTTTTTCGTACAGCGGAAGGATAGAGAGGTCAACAATTTTCTTCTTGTTTTCTAATATGTATTGAAACATTTGCCATCTTTCTTGATCCCCACTTTGACCATGCCATCTGTATAGTAAACACACCCATTCCTCGACATCTCAAAGTGTTGCACTGTCCAATATATATTCAGTACTCTTAACATCGCCAAAGCCTTCTTAACTTTCAGCTGTTTCTCTGACAGCTACCAGCAGAGTTTCTTTCGCTTCAGGGGAAAAAAACACAAGCGATCATTACCCGCGCGAATAGATGGAATATCCTATTACAGCCTCCTGTTGTAATTTGGTCATTCCATATCACTTTTCGGCCTTTCCTTTTATAAAGATCAACATAAATACTTCCAGCATTATAAATAAAATGTGAGACACATACTTTAATAATATAAACATTTCCAGAATGACAACGACGAACGACGCTGCCCTATAAAAACAGACTGAACACGCTACTGACGTGAAGAAATTTCATGTCCGCCTCCTCGTCATTGTTTGAGAGTGAGTCAGAGGCATACCAACCTGCTGAAGAACTTTTTTTGAAGAATATCTCAAAATGAAGGAATAACTACTTCATTGGACCATTAACCAGATAACACATGACAGTTCTTTTTAATAACATCATATGAGTTTTGTTTTCTCCATTGTTGGAGAAAATATTTGAATTTCTCCGAATATTGGCTTTCTCAGGTTTCATAACAACTTTTTCAGATGAACCACGACCCTCTTTTATCAGATGGTTCGAAGCTTTCTTTAAGTAACTGTCCACATTTAAGTCTACCCTCCTGTACCATTTTCATATCACCGTGAGAACTTATTCCTTGTACGTAGTTGGAAGCTTTGTTAGGAATCTCAATGGAAACAAAATTCGTATGACGGAGATCATAAAAGATGTTATTAGGAAGAACAAAACAACGGACATGTGTTATCTGGTTTATGGTCCAATGAACTAGTTACTTTCATATTGGAACCTACTTCAAAAAGGTTTTTCAAGAGGATTCTTACTCATTTTCTTAACATTCAAGCAATCTGGAGAAAGCAGACTTGCAGGTTACCATATGGATCCGCGTCGAAGCCCGGGCTGTAGATGTTTGAAAAATTGGGGCTTATTCATCATGACAGTGTGTTTAGTCTCACTTCAGAAGACAGCGTTGTCATTTGTTTTCAGTCTGGAGATGTTGGTATTATTATATTATGTGTCCCACATTTTATTCATCGTGCTGATAAGATTTATGTTGATCCTAGTAAAAGGAAAAGCCAAAAAGTGATTATGTTAGTGGCATGGGATAACCAAATTACAGAAAAAGAATGCACCGGTATGCATCCACCTATTTGCGGATAATGGTTGTTTGGATTCTCTTTTTCCTTGAAAGGAAAGAAACTCTGCTGGAAGTTATTTCCAGAGAAACAGCTGAAATTTATGAAGGCAATGACAATGTTAAGAGTACTGAGTGGATATGGAAAGCTGTACACTCTGTGATAATGAAGAATGTGTCTGTTTTCTCTCCTCGTAGCATGTGCGAAGAGTAGACCAAGCAAGGTGGCACACATTTCAAAACAAATTAGAACACACGCAAAAAGTTGTTAACCTCTCTATCCCTCACCTTGTAAAACAAACTTTGAAACTACCTACCGATGAATTTAGTGTGACAGCCAAACAATGGAGGCATGCCGAGAACTCTAATATTACCCACCCCGAGCCGCAACTACATGGTTGGATGGAAAACCCACAACTGGCCACGTCTGAAGTTTTCCATGATGCTATGACAACACTCTCCTTGGTGACAAGCAGAAAGAATTCCAGGACCACAATAGTGATAGTAAAGAAGAGTTAGCTTACTAAAATCATATGAGGTCATGGAGGTGTAGAGAGTGGGGTGTCTCGACCGCAGTTCTTGGACAAACCATGGGTAGTTAGAAAGTTCATGATCAGCCCCTCGCACCATCCACCCGGAGACCCTTCAGCCTTATCACCGATGATAGGTGTGTACACACATCCAAACTATGCCCTGTTCTGCTCAACTGAAGTGATCGCCACACCTATGATCGATCTCTGTTAATCGATGGTTTCCCTATAATTAGCTTCGCTGTTTTATAAAACTTATTTCTTCCTTATCCTGTAGTACGTTTTCTCAGTTTGGGATGTGGTGGGGGGGGGGGGGGGGGAGGGTATGTTTTTCACAAATTTAAGAAACTACAACCTTCCTAGAAAAACGAAGTGAAAACAGTGTAAAAGAGGTACACTCAACAACATTTTGTTTTGTTGTTTACATAGTAATCATACCCTCCGTGATAATTTAACTCTCAAAATAAATTGAAAAAGGAGTGAATTTCTAACCTTTTTGTTTAATTTTAATATGGAATGATGGTAATCTAATGACTTTATGTCTGAAATGATGTATCCGAGGTATATTATTAAAACGTAGCTGCCTCACAATCCCCATAGATTTGTTTAGAAGTACGTGTTTGTAAATTGTCGGAATTTTTCACATTTTAGGGGGGGGGGGGGGGGTATGTTGTTTTGAAAAAATTAGAAACTGCATACGACGTGTTTGCAACAATCACATTATTGTAATATAGATATAATCAGTAGAACTTTGATGTTTATCTGGTGTCTCCAGTTTCGGCAACAGCGTTTTTATGATGATTTAACTCAAATGTTTGTTTGAAAACGCACCCATTTTTCACATAAATGTTCACATATTTTTCTCCATAAAATAAAATTGTGCCACATAACAATACGATCCATCATATATTTTTTTCAGGCTATGTATGTATAAGATTTATGAAACGTTTATAGTTATCTATCTGAAAATTCATTATGCGTGACTTTATTATCAAATTATTAGGATTTTTGGGCTGAAAAAACTGAAAGATAGGACAAAAACGTATTTCACCCACCTTTTGGCCCGATACCTCAATGTTTCTGAAGCCTTAGATCATAAGTCTGAATGAGAATGAAATGAAAATGTCTCCCGTTTCCAGTCAAACCTACATCTTGTGGAATCCGGTCTATTTGAGCAAAGGCGGTGTATCACCTGGAAGGATGTTTAACCCTTTTTCAACGTAACTATGAAAATCGTTCAACGACATTCACAAAAATCAATTTTCATAGCTTATTCGTCTTTCTAGCTTTTGTCTCAGAATCATAGACTATAACCCCCTCATCGGAACGAGCCCGGCGATCTCATTCTAATGATAGGTCATAAGATATGTTGGTAAGACAAAAAAATAAAACTTTAAGGTAATCAAGATATTTGTTGAAAATGTTGTCTTCTCTTCTGGCTGGGTATAAGGTCAGCAATTTCATCTAACTCCATACAGGGTTGGCATTAGAAGTTCACATTCTAATCACTTGCGGTTCCGCATTAGCAGTGACTTGTAACGGACAAGTAGTTGAATTCGGCAGGTGTCAAGGAAACGAATAAATATCAACATTCCATTCGAACATGTTACAAGATTTTCCCTAACGCCTTTTCCTTGCACTGATGTTCAAGTTCAGATTACAGAAAATAATTGTTTGATCCACTTTCATAACCCCACCATTCAGTTAAAACTCACTCGAATCACTGACCTCGCTGGAATGATTGTGTTCTTTATACATCGACCAATTCAAAATATTCGAAAGAGACTACTCTGATTTCACAAAGTACGGCCGCCGGGGACTGGTCAATTCCTATGGACGCAATAATATTAGATTCCGAACCCCAATTATAGGAATAAGCATAAAAAATTACAACCCCCCGGTATTTCATTAACTAAAATTTTGCTGGTGATGATTTTTATTACCTGATATATGCTTGCGTGGACATTACTGCCCAGGCGGAGATTGCGATCAGTCCTCAGCGGCTGTACGGTAGAGTGGCTGATAGACCTTGCAAGGGGGTCCGATGATTAGAGATGCTAAACCAATATATTTTTAATCCTTTAAACAAACGCACACGATATTATTTATTATTTTAAATATGATTTTTAATTTTTTTTAAGAAACTCAACAAAACTATACCATGTTACCCCTCTCATCAGAACGAGCTCGACGCGCCCGTTCATATTAGAATGACATGGATGTGTTGGATTTTCTTTTTCAAAAAATAGACCTTTTACAACTGCGCAATTCGTAAGTTACGCAGCTGATGCGGCCGATTCGTTAGGTAAAGGGTAAAGTGAGAGACTCGATATTAATGCAACCCGGTTCTCAAATGTTGATAGATTGATGACGTAATGTCTGTAATCTGTGCGACTCTACTAGAGTCCGAGTTCCATGTTTAGTCCATATTTCCTTGTAAAGTAGGAAGACAGAAAAATCATGGGAAAATGCTCATTTATGGTTTAGTGTAAGGGGTTTTGACCAGAGGGCTTTCCAAATTCTATAATCGAAATTAGACGATAGAGCATTGGATATTTTTTGCGTCGATGGTAACGCTAGATTATTTTATCTTACAATCAACATGTATTTTGGCTGTGTTAACTCCGCAACTGTCGTGTATCCGATACCCTGATACAGATGTTTGTATCAGGGGGGTCGGATACAAGTACGTTCCTTTCGCGTGAGTTCCATTTGTTTTTCTTTCTGTTCATCCGTACGAATAAATAGTTCGTTATATATTATCCCCAATATAATGTAAGATAAAATGATTATTACTATTATGTGGATGTACAAAATATGTTTCCGAGTCTCGCTCCGGGTTCTAAGGGCAGATCACGACTCGTCTTTGACGAGTCGTGATCTACCCTTAGAACCCGGAGTGACACTCGGATACATATTTTGTACATCCACACAATGGTAATAATCGCTATTTATCTGCATATTCTGTTCTCTCGAAGGAGAAACCATTCCTTTTTCACAGTTATTAGTGCCCTGAAAAAAAAGATGGTGATGTTTCAGCAATGTATTCACTGTATTGACCGAAACGTATATAAATATTTGAGGTTAACTCCTTATATGCTGCTGGCGGATATGCTTGCCCAGGACATATTTTGCTTGGCCCTGAAGCAAGTATAATTTGGGCATATTTAATTTAATTTTCTGTCTGTAATTTGAATAGATATTTTCATCAATGATCTCGTGAGTTAAATTTAGATGAGTATGTCATAAATATTTTTTCATCAATACAAGCAAACATTACTAGTAGTGGTGAAAAATATCTTGACAATACTTAGCGGGAGAAGAGTGTTAAAAGGGTTTGTCCCTATATTCCGATAAATTCTGTCTTTTGATTGATCAGAATGTCTTGGACAAATAGCCATGGCAAAGGATGCACCCAACATCCAAGGTATATGAGGGCGATCAACATCCAGGGTGTATGGGCACGCGAAACATCGGGGTATTGTAGCAGCGTTAAAATGACAGGTGACATTTTGCTTCAACATCAGTCAATCTTTCTTTTCGTAAATATACTACTCAAAGTTTGCTAAGCACCAAGTACATCCAACTACCTGTCTTACGTTTTAGGTGAAATATTGTAATGAAACGTGTATATATTTTTTATTTAATTACATCTTTAATGATTTAAGTACAAAAATTAAGATTTTATTTGTGTTTGACATTATTTTTTAGCTTTTGAATGCGATAACCACGGAAAATGGATATTATTGGTAAAAGAGGAAATTTTTCAACATGCCAAAAAGTTGACGGAGCGAACTGGTATGGCTTCAGTATCGAGTATGAGGCCCATTACTGTTAATTACAGCTTGACAACGCCTTCTCATGCTCCCAATCAGGTTCCTGGTGGTCCTTTGTGGGGTGTTGTTCCATTCTTGGACTAGCATGGCACCAAGCTCCTGGACACTTCCAGGCTGGACTGGACGGACTGAAATTGCAAGTGCAACTCATTCCAGACATGTTCGATTGGACTGAGGTCAGGGGATCTAGCTGGCCAGTCCATACGCTCAATCCCCTCCCTCTGTCGGTACTCCCGGACAGCATGGGCAACACGAGGACGGGTATTATCGTCCATCAAAATGAATCTATCACCCACTGCACCTGCATACAATCTGACGTGGGTATCCAGGATCTCATCAATATACCGTTGTGCAGTCAATGTACCACGTTCAATGACACAGAGCTCTGTATGTCCATCCCAGCTGATGCCGCCCCAGACCATGGTTGACCCTCCACCATAGCGGTATGCTCAGCGATGTTGGTTGCATGGAATCACTCTCCTGGTCTTATCCATCCCCTAGATCGCCTACCTGTGTGGTCTAGGCAGTACCTTGACTCATCTGTAAAAAGGACAGGTCGCTGATCTTCTCTGGTCCATCCAACGTTGTCCATGGCCCATTCATGTCGTGCCTGGCGGTGGTTCTGTGACAGCGGAATGCGAATACATGGTCTTCTCGATCAGAGACCACCTTCGTGCAACCTTGCTCGGATAGTCTGCGTAGAAACATTTACCCCGGATGCATTCTGAGGATCACTGCGAAGCTGGGTTACTGTGGCAAAGCTGTTCCTACGGGCCTGAATGATCAAAAACCGGTCTTCAGCTGCAGATGTTGTTATGTCTCTGCCACTACCATGCCGTCTCACTGGTGTGCCATACTGCTGAAATCTTGCCCAGGCTCTGGTGATCACCGTATGGTGCACACCAAGGGCTTCACCAACCTGCCGATGAGAGTAGCCCCTTGCGCCATCCCTACATCCCGCCACATTTCTGCTTCAGACAAATGTCTTCTTACAGTTACATTTGCCGTATTCAATCATTAAATCACAAGGGTTTGTGTTGAAATGGAGATTGAATACCCTACGCATGTCATGTACATGTGGACAGTACTCGAAAGCATCATGAAATTCAAGGGGTACATGCTTTCCGTGACTGTCACGAAAAATGTGTCTGTCAAGAGAGCTAATGTAAACACTTGGGACCATCTCAATACATCCCTCGATCATATCCACCAAAATATCGCAAATTTGTCACAAGCAAATTTCACAATGATGTGTCAAATATTTGGCGCTTAGCAAACTTTGAGTAGTATATATTGCTGCTTTTACATCCTTAATTCACTGTATGTTGGGAGTCTCCACGAAAGTCACCATTCTATGTTCCAATCGGAGGTTCAATTGTTCGGAGTTTATTCCAAAATACATCGATGTTCATTTCTGTCATAAATTTGAAAATAAACCGCTCTGTCTCCAAAAGGTATTTACTTGAACATTTCAACCCAGAAACCGCTCTACTATAGTATATGGTTTAAATGAAAGCCTTTCGCACTCGTCTCGGTATAAAAATCGAACCCAAATCCTGAAAATAGTCACAAATATTATCAGATTTCCGACAAATCGATCATATTTTGCCGTTACAAATCAAATAGTCGAGTAATTAAATGAAACAACTTGAGAAAAATAAAATAAGAGAAATATCGTCCTCTGAGTTCCAATGTGTTCTATGTGCCATAGAACACATTGGAACTCAGGGGGCGATTTGTCAACAAAATACTGTTTACTCGTTTACTTAACGACCAAGGGATGTAACTTTACCTGTTGTCTGCGTTTATAAAAGAAAAAACATATTACGAATTTGGCCCAAGTGATTTGTGGAGCGTGAGAAATGCGTCCACAAATTTATTTCCACTATGTTTGTTTTTGTGTTTCAAACGGGACAAAAACGTTATCTCCACCAACATATATGGTATATGGAGATTTAATACCTGGATGTCTCATTTAAGCACCTCGCCTGTGGCTCGGTGTTTAATCAACCGACCTTCGGGTATTAAATATCCACATACTATACATGTTGGCGGAGATAACTGATAATATACAGTGAAATAGATAATACACACACTGTTCAGCTGTCCTCACGACAATTCAAATGTAAAGAATTGTCCCAAATTATGTGTTAAATAATGTTGTGGTATGTTGTTTTAAAAGGGGCTGATTCAAACAAATAAGTACTGTGCAGTAGTATTGCAGAAGTTTATTACGTAAAGGCTTGGTTCTGTTCCGATGTAAACCTCTCAACAGTACATACATAGCTCTATAGATCACAAATGCTCGCAAATCGTCCCATAATATGAAACTGTACCTTTATTCCAGATCAGTTTTATGGTTATGCCATAATGATGTTGAAGACATGCAATTGCAATATCGGATAAAACCAATGATTGCTTTTTTGACACCAAAATCAACATACCATACGACTTGACTAGACAGGCCCGTAGCTAGTGGGGGTTCACCTCTCCATGATGCTGTTTGTCGGACATGTTTGTTGTCCGTCGGAAAAAAATGTTGGTCGCGAAAAAATGTTTGTTGCTCGAATGCCAACTTTCTGCGTCGAAAACTGTTAGTTTAAAAAAAAGAATTGACCATGTGGCGAAACGACAATGCTCAGTAAGCAAAATTACCCTCTTGTCACAAATATCCTTTCTGAGAAAGCGCTTGTTATTAGTGTACGACAATCAAATAATCGTTTACCCGGAATTGTTTCGGGTATTATTATTATTATTAAAAGAATTACTTCCGATCTGTTTCTTTTATTTTTTTTAAATGGTTAGTGCTGGAAGCCCCTATTTGGAATCCTCTCTTGTGTTCCGGTGGCATAACTTATATATTTCATATTCTGTGGATGTGATTCACAATAATCTTTGAAGTGATTTTTTTTCATTTTACATCTGTGTGGATTTGCCTTGTTAGAGTTTGTGGGAGAATGCCTATAGGCACTCCCCATAAATTACAACAAGGCAGAAACATGCGAACACATTTTGGCAGCCAATAAAAACACTCTGCCAATTAAAGATTATATTGAGTTATGCTTCAAATATCAATCTGCAGTCAACGACTCGGGAACACTATAGGAAAAATTTAACTCTCGCCCCACAATGACGGAAAATATTGAGATCCTGGCTTCCGGCTTGTGACGACAATTTTCGAAGTGCTACTCCGTATCAGCTGTCGTACACTCAAACACGCGGAATAGACCAATCACATTGAAAACTAGACTTTATGATTCTGGATAATCATGGCTTTTCCAGATGAGATTCCATGAATTTTCATGACCCCAGACTGTCTGATGAATTGTTTTTAACTTTCTCACTGAAGTTCCTTTATTGATGTTATGAGAAAGGTGGGTATAGTAGTCTCAAATGACTCAATTTGATAAAAAAATGTTTAGGTAAAAACCATCATTAAGGGTGGAGAGGGTTAATATCAATATCGTCGTCCGACAAGTTAATGACCGACAAAATGAGTTATGTTTGTTTGACACGTACCCACTTAGTGCTGTGGCTATTTGAAAATGGTCAATTTTATCTCAAATGTATCCAAAATATTGATGTCTGGCAGCTTGTAGAGGGTTAACAAGTGCTAATAAGAATATTTTTCTATGCAACTTGTAATGTCACACCAAGTACTGCGAATGGCCATTTTTTCATTAAAATCTACAAGATGTTTTCAGAGAAATGAAGGGAGAACATGCATTTTAAGCTTTTGATGGGTATGATTGTTTATCCAGCCCAAAACGGGTTAAAGGATGTCTTTTGAATGCCCTTATTACTTACAAAATTAATTCTCAGTGAATTCTACTTCCACTTATGTTGATCTCTCCTCTTAGTTTTGGGGGCTGTGGATACGCAAACACAGTCCATTTTATCAAAAGTGTAATGTTTGAGAACCTGCATAGGGTTAAAAAATGCTTACTGGAATATTTTGTACATGCAACTTGTAATGTCACACTAAGATCTGAGAATGGCTAATTTTTCTTGAAAATCTACGAGATATCTTTAGAGAAATCCTCGCATAACATGAATTTTTAACCTTTTGAGGGGTATCGTCTGCAACCAGACCTAAACGGGTTATTGCTTGGTTTTGTGAAGACCTTCATTACTTACAAGATTATCCTCGGTGAATTCGACTTCCAGTGAAAGCAATTATGTACACATTGGGTGTTATGGGTGCCCAAGAACAGCCCTTTTTTCTCAAAATGTCTATGCTTGGATGGTTAACAAAAGCTTACCGGAATATTTTGTCCGTGCAACTTGTAATGTCACTCCAAGACCTGTGAATGGTCAATTTGTCTTGAAAATTATTTTGGAGAAATCCACAGAGAACTGGAAGTTTAAGCTTTTAAGGGGTATATCTCCTTAACCAGTCAGAAATGGGTTAAGACTTCGATTTTTGAATACCCTAACTACTCACAAAAATGTTTCCCTATTAGTTTTGAGTCCGGTATAAGAAGTTACGTTTCTCTGTGGCATTCCCATTTGATGTTGTTGCTGTCCAAATACAGACTATTTTTTCAAAAGTTTGACATTTAGCAGCCCATAAAGGGTTAACAAATGTTTACCGGAATACTTTATCCATGCAACTGGTAATGCGACAAGACCAATCAACGGCCATTTTCTATTGAAAACCCTGCAAGATGTTTCTAGGGAAAACATGAATTTTTTAAGCTTTTGATGGGTATAGCTATTAACCACCACAAAAGGGGTTAACGCTAGGTTTTTTGAATCCCCTTATTACTTACAAAAATGGTCCTCGGTGAATTCTACTTCCAACAAAGGAGATTATGTTTATTTCTCGGGTATACATTGGGTGCTGTGCGTGTCCGAAAACAGCTCATTTCAACAAAATTACGATGCTGCGTAGCCCGTAGAGGGTTAATAAACGCTCACCGGAACATTTTGTCCATGCAGCTTGTAATGTCACATAAAGTCATGCGAGTAGCCAATTTTTCTTGAAAACCTACAATATGTTTTTAGAGAAATCCACAGAAAATGGGAATTTTAAGCTTTTAAGGGTATCTCTCTTTAGCCAAAATGGGTTAAGACTTCAACTTTTGAATACCCTTACTACTTACAAACATGTTTGCGTATAAATTGCGTATAAATTGTGCGCTCGATAAAAGAAGGCACTTTTCTTTGTGACGTACCCATTGGGTGCTGTTGGTGTCCAAAGACAGCCCATTTTATCACAATTATGACATTTAGCAGCCCGTTGAGGGTTAACAAATGCTCACCGGAGTATTTTGTCCATGCAACTTCTATTGTCACACCAAGGCCTGCGCGTGGCCAATGTTTTTTGAAAATCTACAAGATGCGTTTAGAGAAATCCACAGAAAACATGCATTTTTGAGCTTTTGAGGGGTATTGCAGTTTACCCAGCCGAAAACGAGTTAACGCTTGGTTTTATAAATACCCTTATTACTTACAAAAATAATCCACGGTGAATCCCACTTCCAATAAAGGAAGTTATGTTTACCTCTCGTGTATCGTTTGGATGCTTTAGAGGCCCGAAAACAGCCCATTCCATAAACATTGCGATGTTTGACAGCCTGTGGAGGGTTAACATATGCATTTCCTAATACCTCTGGTATATGAATGGTCGTGTCACAGACCCCCCCCCCCCCAAAAAAAAAAAAAAAAAAAAAATAATAATCCGTAGAAAAAAGCCTAATAAACTTGCATCTCTAAAAGCAATGAATATACAAGACCTGCAAATGACTAGGAACATAAAATATCGATGTCCCTTTACTGTGGGCAAAGTCATATTAACAAAAGGAAAGGGGTAATAAAAATCACACACACACAGAAACGCACAAAAAACCCAAACACTTTAAAACAGAACACAATGTTATTACTGCTAAGGGGAGGACTTTTCAATAGTTATTTTTCGGAACTATTTCTTTTTCAGCAGGTGTGTGTTTGCGTTCTCCGCTTGAATGGTCAATTTATATTGGATTTTGAATACAAGGATACTGTCATCTAGATGCCGAATGACTTCCACCGACATGCATATATCTCCTTTTACACTTGACTGTCATATTTTCACATTTGTTGATCACATGCCACTTAAAGTTAGCCACGTGTGGGTGTGTTTTAGTCGATGAGCTGGCTTGTTTCTAGATCAGTTCGTTCGACCGTGCGGCTAAACTGACGTCAAAACACCTTTACTAATCCTTCGGCGATTGGAGTTGAAGCAACACCCATTTGGTTTCTCCGGCATACAGCCACTCAATGGAACACCTTTTAGAGTCGGATTATACAGCACGCTTGGAAGAAGAAATGGTAGCCTTCAGTTAACGATAACATCATAGTTTATGTCACCATTACCATCACTATTCCTGCAGCGATTGGGTTCGAAGAAACCCTATGCATTTGGTTTCTCAAGCTTACAGCCTCTCCATAATAATAATAAAAACATTTTGGCCGGCCGCTGATTCGTCGCGGTTCTCGGATGAGAAGGCCTTGGTTACCCTGTACTCCCAACTGCCTCCTTATCCCAACGCTTCTTCTCTCCTCCCAACACTCGGAGACGAACTGCTTGATGACATCCCTTGAACCATTAATCCCAGTCTCTCTGATTAGCATATTAACCCTCTCCTTTGAGTCTCCCACTAACCACAGGTCCTTCATTCTCCCACCCCACTTCCTCATTATACTCCCAGTGAATCTTATTATTTTAGAATGGTATTTTGGGCATTCTAGAAGAAAGTGTTCCAGGGTCTCCATCACGCCATACAACATGTTCTTGAGTCTGATTATATAGCATACTCTAAAAAATATATCAACTTTTAGTTAACTCTCTGAACTAGCAAGACCAATATTTCGGTCCAAGGCATCATTTCGTCCCATTTTTGTCTTATTATAAGAGGTCTATGCTCAGGGTATTGATGAGAAAATAATAATTGCAGTCTGGAGCCGGGCGGCAGCAGACTGCCGTTATTATTTTCTTCCCCTTGAAAACTGACATTGGATTGACCCATCTCACTGTAAGTGTACACAAAGGTGATACCATTCCAGGAAACGAGGGTTCAAAGGGTTAACGAAGATATAAGAGTTTGCACTAATATCGCCTGACGGTATTGGGTGTATGTTTCGATTTTGTGTATGGGATTAACCGTTTATCCAATGGAGACGATATTAAAATTTATTATTTTAATTACTGTTTTTAAAATTTAAAAAAAAAAACAAAACAATTCAACAAAGCAATATTATGTGACCTATTATTGGAGCTAGCTCTACGATATGATTTTGTTGAACGTTTGTGAAAGATATAGCACTATTCAACTACTTAATTTGTAAATCATGTGGGCGGATGTGGCCGATTCGTTCGTGAAGAGTTAATATTGTATAAGTTTCATTTCGTATTCTAACTATTACTCTAAAATACTAAAAAAGGTAATTCTCCTGAGAACGTATTCGTGTTAACGTGCATCGCGGATGGCAAAAAATGTTTTAAAGAAGTCAGATATTACAATTTATTGTTGTGATTTGACGGTAACATGGGCTGAGGTTTGCGGTTCGGAGTTTATGTTCAACCGTCAATTCATCACAGTAATGTATCTGTTTCGATAAGACCCTACTCACAACCCAAAACCCACATCGGGAAATGAACAGGGCAACTTTTAACGCTAACAAGTTCAGTAAGTAAACCGCTCGTGTACATCAAGACGTCACTGGACAAATAATCAATAAATAATAAAGGTCGAGGTCACTCCATCTTCTAATCGAAAACTGATTTGTAATTTAACCCTTTCAACACTGGTGATATCTTCCATGCCAGTTAAGTGGCAGAAATTGGTAGAGTCCATATCTATTATTTGGGGGTAGAGCAATTAATATTTTCAACATGCAGCCTTTAGGCTGCACGTTGAAAATATTAATTGTTCTACCACACACGTTCACTTAGTAACCATCCTACTTAATGAAATTATGACGTATCGTATTCCTGGACCGGAAAAGCGGCCTCTCGTGTTGAAAGAGTTAAACAACACTTCATTCGGAACATTGTTTGCTTCAAGTGCCAAAAACCTACAAAAATGTAACGGTTTGCAAGTCACTCAACTGACGAAATAATTACGAAAAGGACAATATCATTTCAAATATTTCGCGTTGTGACATCAGACGGTAACATATGCTTCTGGAGCCGAAAGCATCGAGGAAACTATGCTAGCTCTCATCCATTCAGAGGGCGAGGATTTTAGACTTATTAGAACATTATAGGTTATTGTTTTGAATTGACGGCAACATGATCGGGAGGTTTGCGGCTCGGGTTTATGTGCAACAAACCCCAGACCGTGTTACTGTCAATTCATCACAATAACGTATATCTTCCAATAAGAAGACCCAACCCGCAACCTCGTCGAGAAATGAACAGGGCGCGATAACATTAACACTAGTTTAGTAAATAAACCTATCGTGTACCCTACGACATCACTGGATATATAAACAATAAGAATTAAAGGCCGAGGTCACTCCATCCTAACTCAAATCGTAAACTGATTTATAATTTAAACAAAACTCCATTCGGAACACCATCGTCTGCAGCACGTGTGAAAAAACAAGAAAAAATAAACGATTTGCAAGTCATTCTGTGGATGAAATAATTACGAAACGGGCAATGTCGTTTTAAACATTTCGCGTGGTGCCGTCAGAAAATAGCATTTGCAACTGGAGTCGTAAACATAGAAAAACCCAAGCAAGCTCTCGTCTAATCAGAGAGCGATGATTTTAGTCTTATCGGAGCATTCAGTAATAACTTCAACGAATTATTATTATTATTTTGCTCGCATATTAACTATTTCTTTTGATTAATAATTGCTGTCGTCTTCTCGTCTTTCACAAACTGAGTGACAAATTACGCTTTACGTTTCAGGAACATGTTCGGGCAACACCTTTGGTCCACACTGTCAGTACCGATGTCGGTGTAAAAATAATATTGCATGCGACAGCTCAAGTGGAGACTGTAAGTCAGATTGTGATCCCAGATGGATGGGACCGGCCTGTCAGTATGGTAAGAGCATGTTACCTGAAGTTTATTATATCAATAGTTACAGAAGTTTGTACACGAAACCCATGGGCAATGCAAAACACAAAAACATCGGAGATAAAACGACTAAAAATGTATATAGTACAGCCTGCAGTAGTAAAGTAAAAGCCTGCGCCCGCTATTTGCGCCATATTTGCTCGATATTCCAGCCGCTTTTTTACTTCAATATCGCGATATTGATACAGCAATCAGTCGGCCCTTATTTCACCTACCACACATGTTAGTTGCCCACCAAACTCGCTGACGCTCCTCACAGAATATGTTAACATCCAATAATTCCCATATGTTTGTGATACGATAGTACAACTTCAAGCTGGTGTTGAAAGTTGAAATGTTAGAAATGCGTGCACCACGGTTCTTTTTATCTTTTAATTTTCGTACGATGGTTGTGAAAATATCGCGTCACGTGCAAGATACACCACGATTACCTATTCTACTATACAGCCTATGACATAAATTTTAGCTTTACACACCAACCGTGATGAACACGCCAGCCTTGGGATTTCAATAGTAAAAATTTACACCTACAGTAGAACTACATCCCCGTTGACCTTTGGTGACGTCGACTTGAATGCAAACTTGTCTAAAGTTATCGCCTCGCGAAGAGTGAAATGGAAGTGGCAATTATTTATTACGTTTTTAAATGGGTTTACCTCATAAGATGCCAAAAAATAACAAACATGCATTGTCTCATGTTAATAAAGCATGCATAACTCGAAATAGTATGTTATTATGTTGTTAAAACGAAAAAGGCTCAGTTTCTTTTTTCATTTCGTTTCTGCGATAACATTGACAGCGGAAGTACCGCCCACCGATGCTCGTGTAAACAAAAACAGATTCGCTCGTACGTACGTATGGTGCTCAGTAAAATCGAGAAAAAATGATAGCGACTCTTAATGATCTGACGATCATGGTATAAATAAAATGTACCCAAAGTAGCCTGGTGTACCAAATGTTCACCACTCGTGGTGAACATTTGGTACACCAAGCTACTATGGGTATATTCTAAAAAATACACCATGATCTTTCGAAAATATCACGCTAATGGACGTAATGGTATTAGGATATCACGATAGTACAGTATAGCCGTGAACTGGTCGTAATCCACGCGTAGGCAGTGATGTCCCCGGTTGTACCCCGAGCTTCAGTAATTAAATTTTTGATAAAAAACCATATAATTAGTATTTAGAACAGGAGTGGGGGGCGGGGGGGGGGGGGGGATAGAAAATTTGCAGACGTCATGTCCCATTTGTTGGTTTAGCCCTTTTTTACACCCACCCGCCTTGTGCAGTTTTTCTTCTGCCATTTTCAGACACCCACCCACATCAAAAATATGTATTATTTGTGACATTTGCACAAATTTCACCTCATATTAAAACATATAAAGGCTTCTTGTGTTGCAGTTAACATATTAGGGTTGATTTACAGCATTATCTCAGCGGTTTGGAACATAAATAATGATATATTGTAGAAAATTATGAAAAATTGCATAATTTGAGAACCACGTTTTTAGCACACCCATCCCTCACATAACGTGACACAATTTTTTTGTGCCCCCCACCCCCGTTTGGAATCTAATATTATTGCATCCGCGGACATATTGTCCACCGATGGAAAGTGACCAGTTCTCGACGGCTGTACTGTATCTTATAATTCCGTAAACACACAATGTTTCTGAACAATATATTTCACAGTTTAATTCCTGTTTCGATTTTTTTAATAAAATTAAAACAAGTTTTAAAACTTTGCCAAATAATGTTGAGTTTGAGTAATATCTGTGACAATTAATCAATACACGTATATTTACAGGAAATCTTGCTTATGGAATGGACGTTGTTGGATCTCTCTTCGATATGCAGAATGTTAGAGATGGTGACACAAATACGTGTGCAACAGGATACAAACTCACCAATCCCTATGTATCTATTGACTTGCAGTCTTCGTTTGCTGTCGACAGACTGATTCTTTACAACAAATATTTTAGTAAGTTGTATCATGGAACAAATGAAACAACCCTTCATTAATATATAAATGATTTTTGCACGTCCCAACCGTTCATATTCCAGAACCGATATTGCAGTTTGGAATCACAAATACCACGAACTGGTAGTAAGTAGTATAGCATGAACCAGGGCGGGCTTTATTGGCCTGAGGGAGAGCCGGAGGGGGAGTGACGTCATAGTCACGTGACCTAGTGACATCATGTTGTGTTGTCATGGTAACCCGCGTGAGCGGCCATCTTGTGACGTCATTACCATAGTGATACGTTGTGTTAGTGCGCACACGCAGCGCGTGTTCTTAGGGTTGTACGTGTTTCCGTCGGCCATTTTGATTAATGGAGGCAATTGGTTTCTATGGTAGCACGTGATTGCTATGTTACCAAAATACTTACAATAAGACGGCGGTGTGTTCAGAGGGTATGTTCCTTTGTACAAGAGTGATTTCCCGATTCGCAGAATAAACCCGACAAGTGGTACTATTTCCAAACTTTTCAGAATCCTCTGCTTCTATCTATCTATGCAATAGTTTTTTCGTCTAGCCGACCATGTTCGTTTGTCCTGGAATATACTCCAGTGGAGTAGAATAGCCTTTTATGCGGAACAGCTTTGCATATTGTTACTATATTTAGCTTTTCTGGTCTGTTCTTTTTAGTTATGACCCCATTTCGAGTTCTCTTGTTGTTTCATTTATCTAGATCACCCAATCGGTTCACTTTACTGGCGCTACCTTCCAGTCCGATTGCTTCATCCCCCATAATCTCTATGCAGAGTTATCTTCGCTTATTACAACAAAGTCATATACGAGTCTCATTACCTCTGTATCCAACGTCTCATGGAATCCTTTTTTGGGAAACGTCTCTGGTTATGGAATATCTTTTTTATCGTATGAGGCCATGAAAACCCCTCAATGAGGTCTAATCTGGTATCCTTCTTAGCCTCATGTCGGCTGAGGGCAAGAGGGCCATGAAAAAATCCATCAATGAGGTCTAATTTACCATCCCTCTTAGCCTCATCTCTGTATTTAATGGCCATATCCCATGGAATCCCTTTTTGGAAAATGCTTGGTCTTCGGCACCCCTTTTTTATCATATGAGGCCATGAGGGCCATGAGAAAATTCCTCAATGAGGTCTAATCAACTATCCCTCTTAGCCGCATGTCGGCTGAGGCCACGAGGGCTATGAAAAAATCCCCAATGAGGTCTAATTTACTATTCCTCTTAGCCTCATCGCGGTATTTAATGGCCATATCCCATGAAATCGCTTTTTCTGGAAACTGTCTGGTCTTCGGCACCCCCTTTTTATCGCATGAGGCTATGAAGGCTATGAGAAAATCCTTCATTAAGGTCTAATTCCTCTTAGCCTTACTTCGGATGAGGCCATGAGGGCCATGCGAAAATCTCTCAATGAGGTCTAATTTACCATCCCTCTTAGCCTCATATCGATATTGTACTATTGGAGGATACCTTTTATAGGATACTTGTTGCAGGAACCTTACATCTGGGTACTTCATGCTACACCCGGGTACTTCTGTTTGGATAGTAGATAAAAAAAAAACAACAATATATAACATTTCATTCATTTTTATTTGAGTATACAGTTTACAATTCAATTTCTCAAGGCATCATTTTCGTCTTTGTAGTTCTTCTGTCTTCTCTCATGGGCTAACCATCTCATCTTCTTGTTGGTTGGAGCTTCTTCCCATTGTCTGGTTAGATTTTTGATAAAACACATTCTCTGATTGGTAGCTGGTAGCTTGGCTTTGTTGGTTGCTTTAATTTCCTGTCTGGCATCTTTCTTCTTTTTGGATTCCTCTTTCTTTTCTTTCAGCTGTTTCACAGCAGTGGTAACTTTGTTCTTGTTTTGATCTTCTTCAGTCTTCTAAACAACATTTCTTAGTTTCGGTAGAAACTTCAGGTTTCTTCGTAGTGATAACTTCGTCCTTTATGGGATCTGGCATCATACTGCTGTCTTCAGGCTGATTCGTAGTTTGAGTAGTAACTTCATTCTCAGTTTGAGTGGAAACATCTTTCTTTGTGGGACCTGGCATCTTTCTTTTGTCTTCAGACTGATTAGTAGAGGAAACATCAATCTTTATGGGAGCTGGCATCGCTCTCTTTTCTTCAAGCTGTTTCGTAATTTCAGTAGTAACTTCATTATTGTTTGTAGTGAGGCAGTTCTTCTGCAGCATCAGGCAGTTCTTCTGTCTTCGTTCTCTTGCTTACTAATCGGCCAGTATCCACCCATCTTTGTTTCTTTCACCAGCACCCATGTCTAGATGTTTTCTCTTGGCTCCATTTACCACAGGATTCACTTGGGCCAGTCCTTTGGAAGTCAGCTTTAATCCAGCATTATTCGTGAAGATCTGTCTGTGTAAGTCATCGTTGAGTCTGAGCACTGTTGCGGACACAGACATCTTCACTCATCGACGTTCAAAAACGTAAATGAGTTTATTTTCATACCAACACTCCTTTTATACTTTTGTCTCTAATCGTCGTCTTCTTCTTCTTCTGTTGCTTGTTATTCTTCTACTCTGAATGAGTGTTTGTGATAAGGTTGTCGAACCGACATCTCCGCTTTTCCAAGGCATATTTCTGGTATTCTTAGAAGTCAAAGTCCTCTTCTTCACGAAGGCGCTTGGTAGTTTCTTCAGTTTTTTTATGTCGTTGCAACAATTTCTAATGTACACTAGGCTATTAATGTATTTCGCACTAATGGCTTCTCTGGCCCTCTTTTGAAGTGCTCGATATGCTGCTTCCATCCTCGATATACTTGTTCATGAGGTTGTCAAAATCATCTTAGTATTTGTCATAGGCACTTTGAACGATAGTTACCATTATCGAAACGTATTCTTCTTCCTCTTGTACTTCTTCATTTTCCATATCTTCTGATAGTTTCGACAACTCATCGGAGTCCGAATCTCTTGACCAATCTTTTGGTGCACAACAGGATTGCGCTTCGTCCGCTCTCCTCGAAGGCCATTCTAGAAATGACAAGTTTATTACGAGCACGACCCTTTTATAGGATATCAGACAGAACATTGATGATGGGTTTGAGTAACTTTCCTAAAAATCCTCCTTTCTGTATGATCCGATAAGATAGTTCTCTCTTTGATAATGCAATTATCCTAATCTAGTGTTTGTATGGGATCAGCTGAGCTATCTCGGATTTAGTTATAGGTACTGATCTCTTCAAGATATTCGAGGCACACTCACATACACATTGTATCAAATCATCATTGGCCGTTTTGAGCATAGTCTTGGCTTGATGTCGATCCACATCAGATAGGATTCGCGTTGTATCTGCATTTCTGTCTAGTCTTGCAGTGTTGTTCGATTTTTCCGATTTCATCATGGGACAGTAATCATTCTCGTGTCTGTGCATGTTGTCTGATCTGAAAAAAACCTTTCCACAATATCTACAGCAATGGACTTTCATGAATTTACTCTTGTAGAACAAATGAGCATTTGGTGTTGGTACATCCATTTTATACCATTTTCAGAGCTAGGACTGGGGTGATAAGCACCGAGAGAAAGCAACACTTTCGTAATATACTTATTTTTATATCGGTACAATTTCCATCATCTGTCGGCAGGTTCAATACATGTTCGTATTTTCGCAGGTCACCAAATTCAGCCAAATTCAGCAGTATCTTATCTTCGAAGATGTTGGTAGATTAGTTACATAAACGGGTAATCAAATCCTCATCAGCAGCGCGTAGAACGGCATTGATTTCTCCTTTGTCAGCAAGGCATAAAAATTATAAAGTATTTTATTCTGGTCAGTCATTGAATCTTCAGTAAATGTTTGCCCTTCTGTTCTTCTTGGGCAGTCATGTTCTTCATGCCAACGAGCACTGACGGGTCAGGTAAACAACTTCGTACATCTGCCGTGGAGCCGACGATGGTTCTTCTGGTGTCTTCTGGCATTATCCGATCTCGAAAATAACTTGGAACAGTATCTGCATCGAACTGGTAACATGTCTTCACTCGACGACGGTCCGGACACAAATGACCCGGATGTAGCATGAAGTACCTGAATGTAAGGTTTCTACAACAAGAATCCTATAAAAGGGATCCTCCAATAGTACAATGACAGGTATTATCGAATACCGAGATGAGACTAAGAGGGATGGTAAATTAGGCCTCGTTGAGGGATTTTCTCGGGGCCCCCATGGCCTCAGCCGAAATGAGGCTAAGAGGGATAGTAGATTAGACCTCAATGAGGGATTTTCTCATGGCCCCTATGGCCTCATGCGATAAAAAGGGGTGCCGAAGACCAGACATTTTAAAAAAGGGATTCCATAGGATATGACCATTAAATACCGAGATGAGGCTAAGAGGGATAGTAGATTAGACCTCATTGAGGGATTTTCTCATGGCCCTCATGGCGCCATACGATAAAAAATGGATCCCATAACCAAAGACGATTTCCGAAAGGAGATTCCATGGGACGTGGTCATTGGATATAGAGGCGATGAGAATCGTATAGGACTTCGTTGTATTAAGGGGAGATAACTGTGCATAAAGATTATGGGGGATGAGGCAATCTGACAGGTAGGTTGCGCCAGTAAAGTGAACTGATTAGATGATCTAGATAAATGAAACAACAGGAGTACCCGGGATAGGGTCAGAACTAACAGGAACAGACCAGAAAAGCTAAATATAGTAAAAATATGCAAAGTTGTTCCACATGATAGGCTCCTCTACTCTACTGGAGTATACTCCAGGGCAAACGAACATGGTCGTGTAGACGAAAACTATTGCATAGACAGGTAGAAGCAGAGGCTTCTGAAAGAATTTGAAATAGTACAACTTGTCGGGTTTATTTGGGTAATTCTACGAATCGGGAAATTACTCTTGTACAAAAAAACATACCCTCCGAACATACCCCCGTCTTCTTGTAAGCCAACCACGTGTTATCATAGAAACCAAGATGGCGGCCGCCAGTATACAAAATGGCGGACGGAACCACGTACCACCCTACTACCCGTTGCGCATGCGGACTAACACCACGTATCACTATGGTAACGATGTCAGAAGATGGGCGCTCAGCCGGATTACCACGACAACACAACAATGTACTAGAGTTTATGACGGGGCTGATGGTTATTTATTAGACCATGGATAACAATTATCCGGTGCTAAACAAATCTTGTATTCCACAGTGATCTAATTATGGTTTGGGGTTTATGTTTATTATTAACCCTTGTTATATATACTGAGTCAAAAAAAAAGTATAATAAACTTTGAGGAGCAATTTTTTCAATATTATCGACTTTAATCCCAAGCAAATTATTGTAAGTTCATATTTCGATTCTTGCTGAATGAATTTTCATAATTTCATGTTCTTACTGTTGCCAGAGTCACGTCAGGTCGTCGCAATTCAGACTTGGAGTGAAGTGAAATGAAAAGTTCACACATGCAGTCAGTAGCGTGTATGTCCACTGTTTGCCTGTTGGGTGGCAAGACATGAACCTGATAAGTCTCTGGATGTCACCCTGCGGTACTGCGTTCCACTACTGCCTCAGATAATTACGTAAATCGCCTAACGTCTGAAGATCATGAAGTCGTACCCGACGGTCCAATTGATCCCAAAGATGCTCGATTGGCGACAAATCTGGCGAAAGTGGGGCCAGGGAAGAGGTTCGATGCTCTGCCCCTCAGGAAAGTCACGACAGGTACGTACCACGTGACATCGGGCATTGTCTTGCTGGAATAACTGCAATCCGACGTTTGCGTTGAACAACGGGACAACAACAGCGTTAAGTATTTCGTCCCTATATCGCTGTCCATTCAGATTACCATCGATGAAGATCAACTGCGTTTGATGGTGCAAGGACATTCCTGACCAAACCATTACACTACACCCGCCGAAATGGTCGCATTCCCGCACGCAAGTATCAGAAAACCGTTCTCCTCGTCGGCGATACACTCTTGCCCTACCATCAGCGCGCCGTAGACAAAATTGTGATTCATCACTAAAAAGAACTGTGCTCCAGCGCCAATGAGTCGGTACGATGACGTTGGGTAAGGATTGGTCCGTGGTATGGACGCCTACCTCGGATGCCGTGTTCAGCGACTCTGTTGCGGACAGTTTGGGCACTGATTCTATTGTTAGTTCTACCAGGAGTAATTGCTTCTGTCCTCGTCGCCGGAAGGAAGCGATCCCGCAGGTGAGACATCCTGATGTGTCGGTCTTGTGCAGGGGTCGTAACTCTTGGTCGGCCTGAACGCGGTCGGTTGGCAGTAGATCCAGCGGTTCTATACCTTCAACTGAGACGGTAAATAGTGGCCACAGTGACTCCGAGCGCGCTCATCTGGAGGTATCGTAGCCTCATGCATACCAATGGCACACAACCTCTGATTTTCGGTTAACTTTGGCATTTTTTAAAATGTCGGAAGCTAAAATCTAGCGTGTTTTCTCAATAACCCAGGCTCTCTAGCACGCAATAACACAAAGAAAATCGTCGGTCACTCATTCAATTTGACATTCTCGGGTAGCACGTGCTATTTTGAAACTCTTTGCACGACGTCTTGTCCACATGCAACATTAAAACTATTTTATTTCATCCTTTATGCTATTTGTTCACTTTTGTTTCTATTTTACTTTCTTTTTTTGACTCAGTATATAATGTGAAGAGTTAACAGAACTGAAAACGGGAATCTGATACTGAAAGCGGTGGCTTGGCTCGGTTGTTACGACATTGAACGTCAAACTGAATGGTCCATGGTTCGGCACCATTTATTTATTTTTTGAGGTTTAACGACATTTCCGACATCCAGGGCCACCTCGTGGCGGAAGGGTCGGTCCCCGCCAGGGATACCTGCGTTGTGTTATTAGGCAAGGCACTTCATCCCGATTTCCCACGCATGGACACGGTGTCACTGTGTACTAAGGCGTACTGCACGTCGATAGAACACTTGTCTTCATTCAATGCTCTGACCCTACTTGTGCGTAATTAGTAAGTTGGGAAGTCTGGCAGATGCTCGCCATTGCTCGTGGGTTATCGCCGTGTACTCCGGTTTCCTCAACTCGTAAAACTGTCCGACAAGAGGTGTCCCTGGCTGTCGAAAGTGTCATTAAACCTCAATAATAAATACGTACAGGAATCTAGATGCCTACTGGGATTACGGCCGGTTATCGACATTGAATGTAAAATAAATGTTCAAGATCGAGAATGTTTTTATTGAGCAAATTTTCCTATGTATAATAACATCTGGGCAGATTTGGAATGACCCTTTTTTACACACAACCAAAGCTGTGAATGTACCATCTATCACAAAACGTAATCATGTGAACTCGCTCTGACATTTGAACATCGAATGTGATCTTGAAAGCATTTCTGCTTTCCAGGTTCTCACTGTCATTTCTTCCGTTCTTTGTTCACAATTGCCGTTTTGTGCTTTGGTGAACTAATAACACGCGAACCTTTTATTCTGACTATTATTAGTATTACTCAGCAGTCTTGAAGTGGTGGAAAAAGTTAGGGAAGGTAAGCATCCCTACGAAAACGACAGTTATCATGTTACTGCACCGTCGATAATACTCTGTAATAAAAAATTGTTTACATAATCGATTCATTGTCTGATCAAGTCATAGCCGTAACAACGCTTCGTAATTTTAATATATTAAAAGATAAGAGAGCAATAGATAGTGAGTGAGTGAGTGAGTGAGTGAGCGTGTGTGTGCGTGTGGGGTGTGTTTGTGTGTTTGTGTGTGTATGTGTGTGTGTGTGTGCTTCGAGGGACACAATCATGTTTTAGGGGAATTTTGAAATACTGGTTTCTGACCCATGCCTGGAGTCGAACCCTCGACAACCCCCGCCTGACAAAGAGGAGTCCAACACCGGAACCACTAGACCAATGCACACTGTAGAGACGATGGTTGGAATCTAGCTTTTTGATACTTGCTTCAACTTCCTTTCGGCAGCAGCATTACATTGTGGAACGACGAAAGTGCTGTGGTTGGCCTCAGACGAAGATTGGCATTGGCGTGCGTGTGCTTTGCGAAGGACACGATCATGTTTTGGAGGAATTTTAGAATATTTGTTTCTAATCTCTTGCCGGGAGTCGAACCATCGACAATCCCGCCTGGCAATCACAACACCTAACCCACTAGACTCCGTCAAAAACGAAAGCACAGACTTTGTATATACAGGAGGGGTAATACCTCAAGATTTTATTCGAATAAAGAAATCCGCAATCTGCATTAAAGCGTACCCAAACGCTAATTCTTACAGACAGAAAATAATTACGTTTTCGCTAAAATCCCCATCACATTCATAAAGTATACATGTAATAAGGGTCTAATATTACTGCTATGGTCTCCATTAACCTACCTCTACGATATCAATCATCTCAAAATACACACAGAAACAGAACTCGCCTCACCACTTTTACAATCTAAAATTTATTATGTCTGGAAAAATCTGAATATTTTTTACATATAGAATAAACGTATAGTGTTTTCAAGTAAAAAATTTATTCTATGAGTAGGATGAAGAATGAAACCGACGAGCTTCTGGCGAGTCGGTTTGATTCTTAATCCTACGAGTAGACTACATTCTTTACTTGAAAACACTATATGTTTATTTTGTTTATCCCATAAATCTTTTACAAAGAAGTTGCGACAAAATCGCGCTGTTATTCGCTACAAAACATAGCTCGAAGTGAGGAGTACATTGGTCCATTTCGATCGACAAGAGAACTTTGTAAACAAGAGGGATGTTACATCCCAACGCTCACCTACATTCGCGCTTGATGATGTCGTTCCAATATAACATGACTAATATTTAGTTAATACAAATCATTAACTAGGCATCAAATGATTAATGTGGTTTATGTGATGGCTTTGGAAAGTCTATATTTCTGCATTTATTATATATCAATTCAACATAGAATCATTGGATATAAAAGCCATTTTTTTCTTTTAGAAATGTTTATGATTAAGAATATGAATCGTGAGGCCAGATATTAAATCATAAATAAGAATTAGGAAAGGCTTTCAAAAATCACTGAAATTGTAATTGAAGTACATTCATTGGTTAAAGAGGAGTTGCGGAAAAACATTCGTTCAAGAAAATGACTATAAGTCCCAACAAAAATACATCACATCAACAACTAAAATAAGCCTTAATGTTACTAGTAACAATTATGAGAAAGTATTAAATAAAAAAAAGTTAAAAATTTTTTTTTTAAAGAAAGTGAATATAAGTCCCAAAAATCCCCCTCAAATTCCTCAAATATGCATGTAATAAGGGCGCAACGTTACCGCAATGTAGTTCAGTAACCCATGCGTACAATATCAATTGCTGGGAAAGACACATAGAAACAGAACTCACCTTAACACCTCACCTTAACACAAACTCTTAGAACTTAAAATTGAGTAAGTCAGAGAAAAACGTGAACATTGTGAGTGAAAAAAAGAAAAGAAATCAGTTAAGTTTCTGCATACAGTTGGGTTAATACCTACAGATGTTATTGAAACAATGAAAATCAACAGTAATGAGAAGTTAAAGCACCACAATCTGCACAAAAGCTGACTTTAACGCAAATTCTTACAACACCTAAACGCTAATTCTTACAACAAGTTTTGGCAAAAAATCAGCCTCAAACTCCTCAAATATGCATGTAATGAGGGTTAAATATTACTGCAATGGAGTTCAGTAACCCAAGTGTAGAATATTAATCGCCTGGAAAGACACATAGAAACACAACTCACTTAAACACAAAGTTTACAAAGTTTTACAACTTAAAATTTACTAAGTCCGAGAAAAACATGAAAATTTTGACTGAAAAAAAAGAAAAATTCCGTTAAATTTCTGCATACAGTAGGGTTAATACCTACAGTTGTTATTGAAATATGAAAATCAACAGTAATGAGAAGTTAAAGCAGCACAATCTGCACAAAAGCTGACTTTAACACACATTCTTACAACACCTAAACGCAAATTCTTACAACATTTGGCAGAAAATTTTAGGTGAAATTTGGAAAAAAGTCGCAGTATCAGGGTTAAATACTGTTCTGATAGTCCCCTACAACCTACATATGCAATATCAAAGGCCTGAACCCACTGATGTTTGAGAAATTAACCTCAACATTAAATCTTACATTATTGGACACGCCGGACGCCGACGCCGACACCGACGCCGACGCTGACGCCCGAGGTTATGACAATACCTCACCACATCTTACAGATGTAGGTGAGCTAAAAATAAATAAGGCGCAGTGATACATTTCTGTCTAAAAATAATTCCCCAACCAACGTCAGCTAAACTTGCAAAAATCCTTTACCAAATGAGTAGTCTATATTCTCTTGAACTGGCATTGTGTTATACTTTCAAACCTTTCAAAGAAAACAACAACTGAACTGCTAATTATGCTACATTACAACGCGTCCATGTAGCATTGAGTGGGTGAGAGCAATTGGGCCACTTTTAAAGCAGGCCATGAATGTCAGTTCATTTTTGTATGTTGATGTTTAAAGTGTTAACGTATTTAAAATACGTCCGTGAAATAAACTATTCAATAATATGCTTGGATTCTAGAGGGCAGTATGCTGCAAATGGTTGTCGTTAATGTTAACACTTGTGCCACCATTTCGTTCTAATGAAGAAATAGTTATTGCGTTTACTCGAGATTCATGTGTAGAAGCCATGGGTTCAACAGCACGTGATACAGGTGTGTTCAAATTATTTTGACAATGTGTGAATTCAGTTGTATTGGAATTGTGCAGAGTGTACTTCGTGTTTCGCGTTGCTGTGCTGGGAGGAGAGGTAAGGTTACTCATACTTAAAGAATATCGTTCACGTTCTTTCTCTCCTGAAACAGAATAATTGTTTATCGTCTTTCGATGCGAGGTACCGCCCATCGAACATTTGTACATCCCCAGGCAAAATCCAAATTAACACTACACCAGTCACACTACTGGCATTAGGTATTTCAAAATCGAGTTTTATTTTTGAATACTTTTGTCAATTAATTATGAGTATTCTTTTTTGTTTGCTCGCAATGAACATGCGGCATATAATGTTATACCGGTACAACTCATTTAATTACGTTTAAGTGATGATCGACAATTCGTTTCCGCAGATTTCTGATACGCGTAAGTCAGGTCAAAATATCCCGATCTTTCAAATGGAACGCCGGAGGTCAACATAGTATAGTCCGTTTCCAACTCCGTACTAGGGTGATAAATTTTTCGTGTGTTAAACCTATGGGAAAATGTATCACCCTACTAGGTAATTAAAGCAAAAAATTATCAAAGGCCTTTATTGTTCGAATAAACGGCCATTTATGGGATAAAAAACATTCATCAACTTTGGGTATACACTATGGGGAATATCTAAACATGCCCTTGGAATAAAACAAATATTTAGCAAATATGTCAACGCATCACAATGTGCTTTGAAGCTGACCAAGACATTCATTCTTAGAGCCCATGGAGCTCGGTGGCTCAGTAGGTAGAGATGCAGGCTGCCAGCCGAGAGGTCCTCGGTTCGAATCCCACCCACGAAAGCCGCGTTGTGTCCTTGGGCAAGACACTTAATCCCAGTTGCCAACGCGGACAAGGTGACGGTGTGTACTAAGGCGTACTGCACGTCGATGGTACACTTGTCTTCAGCCAATGCTAACCATGCTTGTGTGGAGTTAGTACATTGGGGATTCTGACAGTTGCTCGCCGTTGCTCGGTGGTTCTCTCCGGCTTCTTCCACCCGCAAATCTACCCGACACGAGATGATCTTGGCTGTCAAGAGTGTCGTTAAACTCCAATAAATAAATAAATAAATAAATAAATAAATAAATAAATAAATAAATAAATAAATTCTTAGGGCCCAAGATAACTACGTTTTCATAAAAAGTTTCATCAAATTCTTGAAATGTACATTTGGAGGATTAAATACTACGGCAATGGTCTTCACAAACCGAAGTCTACAATATTAATCACCTGGTAAGATACGTAGAAAGAAAACTCACCTTAACACAAACTTTTATGATCTAAAGTTGACAAAGTCTGAAAAACATGAACAATTTGACTGAAAAAAATGAGTTATAACTTCGCATACAGTAGGGTTAATACCTAAAGATGTTATTGAAATGAAAAAAATACACCCTAACGAGAAATTAAGGCTGCGCAATTTTCACCAAAAACTAACCAAAACACTCATTTTTTACGACCGGAATGAGACTACGTTTGGGCTGAAAGTGTGACGTGAAATTCGGAATACACTCACAGTATCATGGTTGGATATTGCTGTGATACCCCTTTGAAATAACAAAGCCATGAGCCACTGACGTTTGGAAAAATGGCCTAACCACTAATTCTTACAAGAATTAACACGCACAACCGACGCTGACATCCACGGAGTCGCCACAAAACCTTACCACATCGCCGAAGTAGGCGAGCTTCTAAAAACTTTACAGAACTTGCTGAGCAAAAAAATCAATAATTAAAGATTAAAGCACCACTACCTGCATTAAAGCTTTCCTAAACACTAATTCTTACAAACTGTTGTATAGTTGTATATCCGCACATTCAAGCAATGGGTGCACGTAGGCAAGTAGGCAAAAAATATTTGTATAAGGGTTTATGACATAGATTTCACTTATGTTTTCTCATCATGTCAAGAAGTGCCCAGGCAATTTTCTTTTACGGATATGGCTTGTATTTTCATCCCACATGCCCATATTGTCAACAATTACACCAAGAATCTTATGTTTGTGAATGTCATTTACTTGGATTTCAGACACGAATAGCGGACGATGTAGTGGATCATCACTTTTGCGGGAAATTACCACTGTTTCTGTTTCGGAAGAGTTAAACTCTACTAACCAAGTATTGGCCCATTGTGTGATATTGTCCAAGTCATAGTTCTGTTCTACCACAGCCTGATGGAATCCTCGATATTAAGATGTAGGGCAGTATCAACAGCAAATGATCGGATATTACTAAGTATATCTTGCATTGTTATTTATGTATGTGAGAAACAGGTCTCGAAGATTACGTTTTGGATTGTATGAGAGCTCATTTTTGTTTATCGCTTAAGCAAGAATTTAAGAATGCTAAAGAATCCCCATTAAAGCCCATTATTTTTGAGTTTTCATCAAAGCCCTTTATGCCAAACTTTGCCAATGGCTTTACTGACATCGCAAAAGATAACTCTTATTTCCTTCCCATCATCAAGAACACATAAAGATGCCATTTAAGTAGTAGGGAATGGGCTTTTCATGCTCGTTTACCGGGACCCCGGGGTGAATGACCCCATGTAATGACCCCGTGCCCAAAACGCCCAGGCTTTTTTAGGCTCCCCTCACCCCTTCATGTGCCCAACTCGGTTAGGCCCTCTTTTACCTCCCCATGCCCAAAGCCAGTTGCGCCCTCCTTTGTGCCTAAAGCCCATTAGGCCCTCCCCACGCTCAAAGCTAGTTCGTCCCTCCTTCAAGCCTAAAACCCATTAGGACACCCTCACCCCTCTCCGTGCCCAAGTCCATGTGTCCCTGTGCCCAGGATGGTGGCGTCGTTAATGCACATGACATCAACATGATGGCTGTGCCCTTCTTGGGCATGCACAATAACACTTTTCAAGATGGTGGTGCCCATGATATGTATGATGTCAACAAGATGGCTGCACCCATATTGGACATGTGCAAAAAGGGCAGTGCCCATGATATGCATGACGTCAACAAGATTGCGGCCCACACATCTGTTAGAGATGCACTCACGCAAAAGAATACAACATAGCAGTCACTGATTTGGGAACGTGGAGGGGTGATGGGGGACTAACAGACTTGAGAACGGGGCATGGGGGAAGGGGAGGGGTAATGGGCGCCTAAAAAGGCATGGGTGCTTTGTGCTCTTAGTTTTTAATATGTTTGGGGAAACCAGTCAGTACTTTTCATGTCACACACAAACAAAGTATTAGATTACATAAACTTTAATTAAAATTGAAATTTAATTTAAATTTAAACATGTCTTCCCTCATCTAACACAGAATGGAGATGCTTTCCCCTCCCACCTGTTTTCAAATATATCTATGTATCTAAACGTATATCTGTAAACGTTATCAACAATAATAAAGGGTCTTGATTTAATCCTCTTATGATTGCCTTGTAAATAAACTGTGTCTGAAGGTTTATCTTCATTTGTGTAATCTTTATTGACAAAATTACCCTGACTTGGCTTTAGCAAACGTTGTTATTGTCGAGAGCATATCTGGACAAGAAGAACAGAGTATTAATCTGTGATACAAATGCGTAATCAGTTTTCTTCCTGTTGGGTATAGAGTTACCTGATGCCGATTTTGTGGCTAAAGCCGAAAATGGAATGAACAACTCTGATTTTTTTTGTCTATTCAGATTTTATTTTCACATAAAATCAGTTTTTACAAAGTAATTTATTTGGTTTTACAGTTGTCAAAAGGGATTTGCAGTCAAATTTATAATTCTACAAGTAGTTTTTACAAAGCAGAAAATGGTTTTACAATCCGTTAAAATGGATTTTCATTTAGTTTTTAAAAGTGATTTTACAATTGCACCATAAGTAGTTTTTACAACAATAAGTAGTTTTACAATAATTTTACTGGTAATCATACAAAAAAGCAATTAAATGTTCAGTAACTGGCTTTTGGTTCTGAAAAAGGGCATTTTTTGTTGTTTTTCTGGACTTTCTCTAGTTATCATCTAAAGCTGTCTGCACATTCCATTCCACTTTCGCAGTCTTTTCCAGTGGATTTTCTTTAAAGACTGATCCATTGCAGCTGTGCAGAGATGTTGTTTTCTGGAATAAAAAAGCCTGTACATTCTTTATTTCCGATCAGGCCTCTTGGGATATTTTGATCTTTAAGGATATTTGCCAAAATTTTCCAGCCTGTCAGTTGAATATCTTTTCTTTATCACAGCAGATCATTTATTAGATCACACATATTGGAGCCCGAAATTGTAATGCCGTTATACACGAGTCGGTCTTTCTCATCCCAGGATAAATTAGGTATATTCTTTATTATCTGGCGTAATAAATGCACCCTCCTCTTCATAGATTCTGGTACACAGGCCAACCAGTCGACATCCAACCCATTTTCCACTGAAAAACTAGTCTTTAATGGGTGTGGTTTGGTGTTTTCATTGCGTAAGTTAAATGGTGCTGAAAGATTTCATTGTAGAGAATCCCTTTCTCTTCAGAACTCGATGTTGAAGATTCAGTAATTGGCCTCATACCCCAGTCTATGGGTGGGACAGCTGCAGCATTTTGGGGTGTGCATACTTCCTGTAACTGTTCACTCCCACACGGTTCAATACACTGAATTCTGCTTGGGGGTAGGCTGGGTGAGTCATCTATAGGTTTTTCCCTCAGTGATTCCCCCATCACTTGCGGTTTTACTGGTTCTAGCTTATTTGCAAGCCCCAAAGTATTACCACTTGTTAATGCATTGTTCCAACTAAAGGATGATTTCATATGCACTGGGGGATAGGGTAGTTGGTTATAGATAGATCTGGTTGTAAATTCGGCTGTATTAATGTTCGCTCCACTTATAGGTCGTTTAAAATTTACATTTTTGTGTAATTTACGGTTGTGTCGATAATAATGAGTTTTATGAGGGTAAGATTTTTGACACAATTCACAGACATAGCGTGAATTCATCTTTTCGGAAGTGAGCTGATAGATTTGTGGGTGGAGACAATGCTCTTCTATTTATATACAGGAATAGGATGAATGCTACCCCTACCTATCAATCGATGATTGGGCAATTATATACCAAGAAAGGGTGGATTCTACCCAACCTGTTGACCATTGATTACTTTAAATTCTCCCACAGTGCATTGTGGGAAATTACAGTGGTACAACTCTGTGGTAGAATAAGTTTTTGCCCAACTTGACATAGTTTTACTTTGAAAAAAAAAACCCAAAAAACAAAATAGAAGTTGGATAAATGACAAGTCGGGGAATGATGCATCTAAACTTCACACTCCAACATGGTAACAAATCCCCACCCAACAATGTTACAGAAATCTTCTACTTACATTTTGCTACAAAATAGTCTCAAATGGTCTTAAATATTTTTCAAATAGTCTCACATGGTCTTAAATATTTTTCAAATAGTCTCAAATGGTCTTAAATGGTCACTAATTGGTATCAAATGGTCTTCAATGGTCACTAATTGGTCACTAATGGTCACTAAATGGTAAATCACTAATTGGTCACTAAATGATCAGTAAATGGTCACTAAATGGTCACTTTATCTGACCATTTAGTGACCAATTAGTCACCATTTAGTGACCAATTAATGACCATTAGTGACCATTAGTGACCAATTAGTGACCATTTAAGACCATTTGAAAAATATTTAAGACCATTTGAAAAATATTTAAGACCATTTGAAATCATTTTGTAGCACATTTGTTGTTCAATAAGTAGAAGATTTCTGTAACATTACTGGGTGGGGATTTGTTATCAAGTTGGAGTGTGAAGTTTAGATGCACCATTCCCTGACTTGTTATTTATCCAACTTTTATGGGTTTTTTTTGTTTTTTTTTTTCAAAGTAAAACTATGTCAAGTTGGACAAAAACTTATTCTACCACAGAGTCGTACCACTGTAATTTACCACAATGCACTGTGGGAGAATTTGAAGTAATCAATGATAAACAGGTTGGGGTAGAATCTGCCCTATCTTGGTATATAATTGCCCAATCAGTGATTGACAGGTAGGGGTAGCATCCATCCTATTCCTGTATATAAATAGAAGAACATTGTCCCCACCCCACAAATCTATTAGCTCACTTCCAAAAAGATGAATTCACGCAATGTCTGTGAATTGTGTCAAAAATCTTACTCTCATAAAACTCATTATTATCGACAGATGAAAATTACACAAAAATGTTAATTTTAAATGACCCATAAGTGAAGCGAACACAAATACAGCCGAGTTTACAACCATATCTATTTGTAACCAACTACCCTATCCCCCAGTGAATACGAAATCAGCCTTTAGTTGGAACAATGCATTAACAAGTGGTAATACTTTGGGGCTTGCAAATAAGCTAGAACCAGTAAAACCACAAGTGATGGGGGAATTACTGAGGGAAAAACCTATAGATGACTCACCCAGCCTACCCCCAAGCAGAATTCAGTGTATTGAACCGTGGGAGAGTGAACAGTTACAGGAAGTATGCACACCCCAAAATGCTGCAGCTGTCCCACCCATAGACTGGGGTATGAGGCCAATTACTGAATCTTCAACATCGAGTTCTGAAGAGAAAGGGATTCTCTACAATGAAATCTTTCAGCACCATTCAACTTACGCAATGAAAACACCAAACCACACCCATTAAAGACTAGTTTTTCAGTGGAAAATGAGTCGGATGTCAACTGGTTGGCCTGTGTACTAGAATCTATGAAGAGGAGGATCAGTCTATGCAATGGATCAGTCTTGAAAGAAAATCCACTGGGAAAGACTGCGAAAGTGGAATGGAATGTGCAGACAGCTTTAGCTGATAACTAGAGAAAGTCCAGAAAAACAACAAAAACTGCCCTTTTCAGGACCAAATGTCAGTTACTGAACATTTAATTATGTTTTTTTGAATGATTACCAGTAAAATTATTGAAAAACTACTTATTGTGGTAAAAATTACTTATGCTGCAATTGTAAAATCACTTTTAAAAACTGATTGAAAATCCATTTTAACTGAGTGTAAAACCATTTTCTGCTTTGTAAAAATTACTTGTATAATTATAAATCTGACTGCAAATCCCTTTTGGCTACTGTAAAACCAAATAAATTACTTTGTAAAAATTGATGTTATGTGAAAATAAAAACCAAATAGATAGAAACATTTAGAGTTGTTCATTCCGTTTTTGGCTTTAGCCACAAAACTGGCATCAGGTAACTCTATAACTGTTCTTCTTGCCCTGATATGCTCTTGACAATAACAACGTTTGATAAAGCCAAGTCAGGGTAATTTTGTCAATAAAGGTTACATGAATGAAGATAAACCTTCAGACACAGTTTATTTACAATGCAATCGTAAGAGGATTAATGCAAGACCCGTTATGATAGTTGATAACATTTACAGATATACGTTTAGATACATAGATGTATTTGAAAACAGGTGAGAGGGGAAAGCATCTCCATTCTGTGTTAGATGAGGGAAGCCATGTTTAAATTTAAATTAAAACTTCAATTTTAATTAAAGTTTATGTAATCTAATACTGTGTGTGTGACATGAAAAGTACCGACTGGTTTCCCCAAACATATTAAAAACTAAGAGCACAAAATGCCTATGCCTTTTTAGGCGCCCATTACTCCTCCCCGCGCCCAAGTCTGTTAGTCCCCCATCAGCCCTCCACATTCTCAAATCAGTGACCGCTATGTTGTATTCTTTTGCGTGAGCGCATCTCTAAAAGATGCATGGGCCACCATCTTGTTGACGTCATGCATATCATGGGCACTGCCCTTACTGCGCATGCCCAATATGGGCACAGCCATCTTGTTGACGTCATACATATCATGGGCACCACCATCTTGAAAAGTGTTATTGTGCATGCCCAAAAAGGGCACAGCCATCTTGTTGACGTCATGTGCATTAACGACGCCGCCATCTTGGGCACAGGGACACACGGACTTGGGCACAAAGAGGGGTGAGGGTGGCCTAACAGGTTTTAGGCATGCAGGGGGGACGAACTAACTTTGAATGTGGGGAGGGCCTAATGGGCTTTATGCATAAAGGAGGACCCAACTGGCTTTGGGTACAGGGAGGGGTGGGGAGCCTACAAAAGACCTGGGCGTTTTGGGCACGGGGTCATTGCACAGAGTCATTGACTGTGGGATCCGGGTAAACGAGCATGAAAAGGCCATTCCCTACTACTCATATGTATCGGTCAGTTTGAGGACCATCAAATCTGATATGAAAGGTGAGGGCAGACCATAGAGTAGTCCAAAATAGCTGTGGGAGCTTTTCGCAATTCTGTTTGCTATACACTTTGTTCAATCAGATTGGACCATAATAATAGGTATGGTCACTACAGGACCAGTTTTCGAATTATGCTGACTTTGGATTTAATTCAAGGATTGGATTCCAGTTATTTATGTTTACCTTGTATTTAAACCTGTTGTGATAAGACAAACATGTGCAGACAGATGAACACCGTCTTAGGGCAGATGCTTGTTTAGTGATTATTTAGGAAATCACAGAATATTGTTGTGCAGTATTTGTTATTCAAATCTGATGCAGCCTGATTATATAGTAGCATTCTGGCTGTAATTGTAGTTTGTGTGGATATTTCAATCTAGGTTCCTCAAGACGAGTAACGAGTACTATGTCCACTTGGGTGGGATTGGTTGGGTTAAGAAGAATTTTACCCACTTCCGTGTTATTGATTATAAATCATGGGGAGCGGCCACTTTGGTACGGGTCTGTCGAGTAAATAACACAACTATTTTTGTGTTTGCTGTCGACAAGCACAGCATTGTGTCACATGGGGACAAGAACCCTTACTGGGGCCTTCCAACGCCCTGACTAGAGTCGACAAGTACTACACTTACACTCACCATGAGTCCGCAATTATGGTCCTGATACATGGAAGTCGGATCACATGGTTGAAATGATTTGTTCGTGGCTCGATGTGAGTAGGTTTTTCGCCAAGTAATGTTTTTCATAGTCTGTGAAATCATGATTTGAAATGTTAGTTATGTATTGCTCATAGCTTCAGCCCAGACTCTGGGTAAGTCATTGCTGACATTAAAGTTTAATAGTCTGAATACAGTTAGGCAATTAAAACTGATGTTGGTGATATGATTGCCGAATCGGTACATATCGGCCACCTTGATGGATGGTCGGTTAACTGTGAAATAGGCATTACGTGTACTTGTACTTTACAATCAATAAGATTTAGCCAATGTTGGTCGATTGATACGATGCGTAATTTGTGCATTTCGAGTGACTGTTGAATGGGCGACTGTGTTTTCACTGACTGGGTGCAGCCCATATTTTTCGTCGTGTACAAAGTTTGGCTTGTGAAATCGTATCAATATTGACATGTGTAATAGACTATGGCACTGGTGGTAGATCAAGAATAGCTTAGCTGCCCGTTTCCTCCACCCACCACTATCTCTCGCTTTGAAGCTCATCTGTAAATGCATGCTACATTGTTGAATGCACGTGGTTTACTTATTGATTTGAATAAAACAACACCGGGGCTGGTAGTGTTCCCAATAAGTGGATGCATAGTAGGTTTCCATCATGCAGGATGATATATATCCATACTAAATGGCTAATTGGAATGTGCGTGCTGCATTGTTGGAGGCATGCGCCTTCTAAACATTAGGCTCAGCTCATCCTGTAAGTAAATAACTGTCGCCATTCACGGGAGATTGTCCCTGAACTGAAATCAAATGCGCAGTGCCTTTTGCTTTTGTCAGCTGATGATGCTTCAAGCTCATGACAGAAAAGCAGATTCTAATGTAATACTCAAATTCTGTCTTTTGTTTGATAGTCTGTCTCATTTGAAACAGTCTCTGTGACTGATGGAGAAAGGACCGAATTTCTTTGGTGACTGCGCCCATTTCGAGTTGTAAACAGACAAATTTTGTTCATTGAAACTTGTATTTGCTTTCGATTTGTCAGCTAGCAGGTACGTGTTTATAGGACCGGGATGTCTCGCATTTGTATATTGTACCTACGATCGTACAGAAGCAACGTCCGACGATGGGCAAATATTCAACCGTATTGACGCAGCAGTATTTCCTCTGATTTTGAAAGTATGGTTGAGTAGCTTTTCATCTAAATGGTGGCCACTTATGACGTGCTCCGATATTTGAATAACTGGCGGTACGTACCTACTATCTGTGTACGTTCAGAGGTTCGGTGCGTGAATCTTGTCAGTTTGTGCTGAAAGCTGGAACGATTGGAAATATGGAAGTGCTCAATTATATTTGTGACCTGTTATTCTACCATCTCCTCCCAACTGCACTCTAATATGTATTGTATTTCACCAGTTAAATTTGACCTCGTTGTTCTTTCTGAACGCATAATTTGATTGGCTGAGAATCGGGCGGCTCCGTGCTCTAATCTCAGGTAAATTCGCCCTTACCGTGCTCTAATTGCCGGAAGTGGGTCAACTAGAACATGTCTGTATCCACGCCACGCGCGAGCAACTGCGCTAAACCGCTCCACTCACAGATTGAACACACACCCGAGTTGTTTTCTGTTAATTCCATCATGGAAAATGGACCGAGATCGAAAATGACACTTGTGTTATTGTTTTTCTTCAAATAAAACGGGTTTGGATAATTTTTGCACTTCTAACGATGACAGGAATTACAAAGGGGATAAACAGCTCTTGTTACGTTAGACATTCGGGGTTCGTTAACAAATGGTTTTCCATAGCCAATTATTCCCGAATGTCCAACTCAACAAGAGACTTTAACTCATAAGTCTATAGGCAATATTTATAAAGCTGAATTGAACCGTGTAGTTGCCCAGACGTGCTCACAATGGACAGTAAACGCAAAATCTGGTGAACGCAATTAGATTACACTGACCAGTAAGATACACTCAGCCACCACCGAAGTTATCATTGTGATTTAAGAAAGAGTTTAGCTTCGCCAATATCGTATTTGACTGGAACTAACATATTATAAAAACCTCAAGCGTTCTTCTTCCTTCTAAAATAACTCTCAGTTTGAATTATTTTGAGCGTTTTATATAGGGCATCATGTGACTTCGAAAACATAATTTCCGAAACCACTACCATTGAACAACTGTAGTTTCCCACGAATCAGAAAATCCCTAAATAGCTACCTAAATTTCAACACGGGGCACGTAGGCTTTGAGTGACACACTCGTAACTGAAAACGAAGCATGCCCAAATTAAATACTGCGGTGAGTGAGATCGACCGCTGGAGGTGTGTATGTCTGGAGGTAAACACGTACAGTGCTTTGATTATCTCCCATGATATTGTCTGGTAAAAGATTAACACACTGCTGTCATTCATTAAAGTCACTTCGAATTGACAAGATGTCTCTAAAAAGTTTACACAACCTGAGTTATTGTACCAGAGCGTTGTGATGCTGTTTCGTTTGTGGATTACAGGTAATTATCAACCAAATTTACTATACTATCGTCGTCTGGGCATTTCAAGAGATGATTTCACAACAGTTTGTCGTGAAGTCATTTGCTTGTTTGAATGAACGATCATTCTGTCTAGTTGAGCGGAGAGATTAAATCATCTCAGGTCTTATTTGATTGCCACCAAACACTTTCCTGCTTTATTACTCCATGGCTCTGTCTTTTCGGGGTATGCAAATAACTTGAAATACCTGACAGGAAAGTAGACCAGGTGCATATTCGTTACCAATCTCGCTATCGGTATTTCATGACTTTGAGCAATCTATCCCGTGCTGTAACACCTCGCCGAGTCGCGGGGTAGTGTCACTGAACGCACTGGACCGGTTACTCAAATTCAGTAAATAACTCCAGCACGACTGATAATTATTACATAATACCAAACCATAATAGTTGGTCATGGTTGGCTCTACATTCAAACTCCCACTGCCGAGCAGTTACGAGAAATACAATACACTGGCGAGTACCAAGTGCAAAAAATAGTGGAATTCAGAAATGCCCGTGGCTGTTTTAAGGACGTAATTTACTGGCACTGACGAATTTAATTTTGTCCATTTTGAGGGAGCGTATGCTGAGGTCGTATAATTTTGAACTTGGTGAAATTTCACAGCCAAAAGTACCATCGAGATCAGATTACGTTGATTTTGAAGATGAATATTCATCATCCAACTCGGAGTGGGACGAGGACTGTCAGTGAGTTTCATATTCTTTTCCAAAGTCCCTGGAAAAAAACACGCCATGTAGATCGACATTTGAGAAAACTCATCAACAGGGCGTAAAAGAGCAGTCACACAGCTGGCGCTGGACTAACAGCATCAAAACCAAGGTTGTCATGTTATTTAAAATCAGAAGCCAATAAGGAAATCTAGAGAAAAAGCTATAAAAACAGGGAAATGGAAGTGAAAAGCCATGCACTCCTTATAAAATAGATCAAAGATCTATACTGGAGGAAAGAAAATCCTAACAAATCACGTTTGAGTCCTCTGATGCTCCATTTTTCATTCCTGTTTTGGCTGTTATACCACCAATATATTACCTTGGTTCTTTTCAGCATCTTTCCCATTTCCTGCATTCAGTATCTACGTTGGTGAAAATAAGAATGCTATTACAGGAAATCCGTGGTGTTATTCGACAACAAATGTGATCAGCAAACAAGAATTTGTCGACGTCACTTGTTCAAGTATCTTAGTTGGGAGATATATCCATATGAAGATTTGGGGAAATAACATCGATATGCGCATATGCGAAATAAAATTATATGGAGGTAAGTTTATTGCATGATGGTTTAAATATCCTGTTAATAGGAATACATAATTATAATAATAAGTATTTTAAATTACAGGCTTCCAATTGAAACCAAATTTCATCGCAACGGGCCAACGCGGATATAGTTCTATAATTTCTTCCGTAAGCTCCTTCTGAAGTGGTTACGAAGGGGTAGATGTCCAGCCGATAGGTTAAGTACTGTACGACCAGTGGGGAACGGCTCTTACCATAAAAAGTAACCTAAGCTAGCTGGATAACTGCTCAATCAAATTTATGCCTGTGGGAGCCTTCTGTGGGAGTGTCCTGTCACTCCATATCTGGTGTCATGGAAGAGGCTTGAACATTTATAAATAATTTAATCATTTGCCCCGCCTCTGCGTTTGATTGGTTGAAAGCATACAGCGTGAAAGTTGTCAAAATCGTTTTAACCAAATCACGTAATTATTTGGAATGTACACTCGTTCGCACACATCCGATCCAACTTTGAAGACTCTGGAAGCCCCGCCCATTCAACTCAAATTGTCACCGTGAGGACGTGACGGCAGACTGATAGATGGATAACAAGCTTGTAAACAAAGATCAATGATCGAGTTTTCATGGCCTCCATTCAGCGAGAATATAAAGATAATTTCTCGGGAACAATTGAATTTAATAAAATATACCGAAGTGGGAGACGTATAAAAAGATCATACATCCAAAACATGATATTGGGGGAACTTAAAAAAATGTTTTAATGCTATTGTTACGTGACTTGCTAAATATCTGTGGTCTGCGATCGAAAATCAAAACAACAAACAATTTGACAATGATTGATGTGACCTGTTTGTAACACACTTTCCTGAGTTCGACTGTTGTCGTTTGCGAAAATTGAAAGTTTTTCGTTCACGTACACATAGTTTTTATATTTTAATATTACAGCCGGATTAAATTATAAGAAATAACTGTTGTTTTCCTTCGGTTTATGCGATATAAACCGAAAATTTTCAGCACAAGCTTAATCATAACTCGCTTCGCGAGTTATGAAGCTTGTGCTGAAAATTTTCGGTTTACATCGCATAAACCGAAGGAAAACAACGGTTATTTCTTAACTACGGAATGAATTATAATAAGTTTTCTGGTTACTTCACTTCTTTCACTTCTATGTACAACTAAAATTTGTTTTGGAATCGAGAATATGACGTGGGCTTATTGTATTCTTTTAGAACTTCCTTTTAAATGATTATTGTGTTGACGTCATCAGGGTAATGACGCAAGTTGAATAAATACAATATGTAACTAGATTGTTTCGAAATCGCAGTGCGAATTTCCAGAAGTCACCCAACGACGCGCAGCTTGCGCCGAGGGGGCGGTCAACGCTATTTTGGCGTCAAACAGCGTTTTGGCGGCAAAGCCTGGTGTCTATAGTAATTTTATCTTAAAAACATCGAAAAACAAATGCTGAAAAATGAATGTATATAAAAAACCAGTTAGAATCGTAGCCCGGACGTTGTTTACATGATATCTCCGATAATCTGATGTCTGATTTTCAAAATGTTTTTTCAACTTTGTATTTGGGGTCATGAGTACTGAAATGTCCTGCGATTTCGATTTCGTACAGATAAATTTAATTTCGATATTTTCCTCTCTCGATGGGCATTTCCGTCACAGCGTCAACAATTTTCCGGCAATGTGGATAAAAACTGGCACTGCTTAACCCTTTACCCAACGCAGACGATATCAAAATTTATTATTTTAAAAATCATTTTTTCAAATTTTTCAAAAAATTTCAACAAAACCATATCGTGTGACCCCTCGTTGGAACGAGCTCGACGAGCTCGTTCCAACGAGGGGTCACATGATATGGTTTTGTTGAAATTTTTTGAAAAAAAATATTTTTTCAACTGCTGAATTTGCATATTACGCGGGCGGATGCGGGCGATTCGTTGGGTAAAGGGTTAATTTCAGTTATTCCTCTAGACGCTTGTGATATAAATTTCGTGTTATGTTTTGTATTTTTTGGATTTGGGGGAAGGGTGGTAGTGGTGTCAGCAGATGGGAAGAATGTACCCTGTCATTGTTTACGTCATTTTTTTAGTGTCGAATTTTCAAAATGTTTTCAACTTTGCGTTTGAGAGTATGAATTGCAATAGTTAAGGTCTCACTTAAGGTTAACACTTTCGTTGCTAAAAGCGACTATTGTCACCTATTTTATGATGATTATCTGTACTTTCTGGTATGCGCAGATCAAATCTACCATCTGATTAAATGTTGGAAAGGGCTCAGAGAGCCCTTTCCAACAATTAATCAGATAATAGAGTTTCAAGTATGTCATAAATTTTATCAAGTTTCCTCGCATACAGACGTAAATAGAGGTCCTCCATATATGGCTAAAGTGGGCGTGGCATTGAAAGGGTTAAACTTTCCGAAATTATAATTTAATTCTTATTTTTTATGCACGTCCGAAAATAATTGACGTCATAGCGTTCAGTTTGTTGCGGCATTGAGCCACCAATTCTTCCTAGGCATCCTTACAAGTATCCCTTTTGATGGGTGTTTATTTTTATAGGGGTATCTGTTGCAGGTTGTTTGGGTAGGGGTGTCACAAAATGGGGGGTGGGGGGGGGGGAGTAAAATAAAAACATAAACTGACGCAAAAATATCGAAAATAACTTCAAATTAAAAAATAAAAAAAGCCAGCTATCTTTTGTAACAACATACTAAATTTTCATGAAAATCGGACAAACTTTTACTTTTTCTGTGAAATTTGAAAATATAAACTCGAATAAAAACCACAGATAAAATTGTAATGCCGTCCAAGGAAATTCCAGCCGTTATGGTCTAACTCGGAGGTGACATCTAGAGGGTCATAAGGTCAAAAATTGAAATGCGTGTATTTTTTTTTGATATTTTAGTATGTCCTAGAGCTAAAAAATTATAAGCCATTTTAGTTATTCACCAATAAAAACCCTACTGAGGTGACATGCGTAGCTCCATAGTTGTTAAAGGTACAGCTTTGAAACTTCGCACATCAACTTCCGGGTATCTGAAGTTCCATTCAGTTTTCGTTTTGGACATTTCTACCCTCAATTGGAAGAAGATGGATGTTTAGGATTTTTTTATAGATTTTAATTTAAAGCTCATTTTTAAGCCAACGTTTCTGAAATTTTTGAACTAAATCTCTAACAAAAACCATATCTAATATGTGGTGCCTTCCACGAAAATTTCCAATCGCTATTGGCCGAACTCGGAGGTGTCATCTTGGGGGTCATAACATCAAAAATTGAAATGCGTCGGATATTTTTTTTATTTTTAACATGTTTGAGAGCCAAAAGATAGGAGATAAATATTTTTCAGTTTTTTGATTTATCACCATTTTACGTCACTTCACATTTTGAACATTATGCATTAAAACCCCTAATTAGGGGACATTCGCCACTCCATATTTCTTAAAGGTACAGCTTTGAAAAAACAGCTTTAAAACTTCGCATATCGGCTTCCTGTCATCTGAAGTTGTTCCACCCGATTTTTATTTTTTACATCTATACCCTTGATTGGAAGGAGCTGGATGTTAAGGATTTTTTGAAAGATATATTTTCAAGCTCATTTTTAAGCCCATCGTTCTGAAATTCTGGAAGTATAATCTCCATTAAAAAATATATGTAAAAATGTGTTGCCAGTCTATGAAAGTCTGAACATTATGAGAAGATAGCTAATTTTTAAGTTTTTGATTTATCCCCAATTTTGACGTTTTAAGTCAATTGAAGTTGTATCACTTTTGAGTCTTAAAGCGTAAAAATTACACAGCGACACGCGTAACTCCCCCATTACTCCATCAACAGCTATGAAACTTCGCTACCTTGTTCTCGGTTGAGCTGTCTGCATTGTAGCTAAGAGGGACAGCCCTCTCCAGTAAACAACAATTGCTTCTTCCGAGACACGACGATAGCAATGTCACGGGGGGGGGGGGGGGGGGGGGGGTGGGGGTCAATAATTATTAGCAGAAGAGCACTGTCCAGTATGCGGTAGTAAAATAATAAACGATAACATTAACTCTTTTGGCGCGACAGGCGACTAAAGTCGACAGACGGCAGACCGCGGAAAGGTACAGCAGTAGACATTTTTGCCTACTGTGTGTGTCCATTTCCAAGTGCTTTTAACCATTTACCCTACGCAGACAATATCAATATTTATTATTTTAAATATCATTTTTTTAAATTTTTCAAGAAATTTCAACAAAACCATATCATGTAACCCCTCGTTGGAACGGGTCATATGATATGGTTTTGTTGAATCTGTTTGAAAAATAATATTTTACAATTGCTGAAGTTGCATATTACTCGGGAGGGGGGGGGGGGGTGCGGCCCATTCGTTGGGTAAAGGATTGAACAAACATACGTATTCCTATGTTTTCATGCACCATTTATGTCCTATCCATGAACAACGATATCGCCCCTTGAAAGTATAAAGGTGCCATTTAAATATATACAGGAAATCATTAAAAATTAAGTGTATAAATTAATCGTACCAGGTCAACAAGCTCGTCATTAAATTTGAATAAGGAAACGGAACAACGGTTGGTCCAACTATTGATATACGTCAACAGCAATTACTTATATTAACCTTTCGACCCCGTGAGACAGCTTTTCCAGTCCAGAAATATAACACGTCATACTTTCATTTATTAGGATAGCTTCTAAGTTAACCCTTTCCCCAACGTATCGGCCAAAACCGGCCAGCGCTGTTCATTAATTTTCATTATTTTTTCATTTTTTGTCTCAAAAACATAGGTTATGACCTCTCATTGGAACCTATGTTTTTGAGACAAAAAATGAAAGAAAGAGTTTTTCAAGAATTTTATTTGCAAGTGTCGTCTGCTTTTCGTGTTAGGTAAAGTGTTAAAGGTAGACCAATCAATATTTTCAACGTGCAGGCCAATTATTGAAGTTTGTATATTTCTAAGTATAACTTTGCCTAGATTAATTATATATATTTCTAAATACTCATCAACTCACCGAATTCTTCTTTGTCCCGAACGAAATCACTTGGAATGTTACCCGATGATGGCACAAAATAAACCTTTCATATTGTCGAACTCCTGTTTTGGAGGTCTGTGTTTAACTTGCTTTGTTGTGCACTGACAATTGTTGCCATATTGGCCACAGCATTGTGCAACAAAACACTTGGTGCATTCCTGCGCCTGCACAGCATTGTACAACACTGTTTTCGAAGAGGTTTGTACCAAGTTTGACGCCCGTAGCTTACAGTTTGTATATGCGCGCTTGCAGCTCTTCTTATAACCCCAACCAAAATTACGCTTTGCGAATTAATTTTCCAATTTGCGTTCCACCGTACTACGAATGGGTGGGTGGGTTGGTGGGTGTGGGGGCGGGTGGGTGTTGTGGAAGCTGTTCTTGCAGTTGTCACTGTGGTATGCCTACTAGGTGTAATACTAAATATGCGCAGACAAAGACGACTGTTCACTGCGGCTTCTTTCTGTTTTTACGAATGGATAACCACATCTTCTCTAGTTGTTCTGGCGCCAACTTGGGCCTCGGAGAGGTCCGCACGTAGTTTGGCACTCTCGGCTTCCAGCTAGTTTACTGTTGCTACTTGCACCCTCAAGACTCCGACATGCTCTTCCAATATTCCTCTGTGTTCGACGTATGCTTGAGACTTCGGCGATAGTTATCTCTAGGCTTGCGTTCGCAGCTTCCACGTCGTTCCACAAGAAGTTGGCGAGGGCAGTCTATAGTTGAATTATTTGTATCGCCAGATTCAGTGCTCGCTTTCGCATTTACCAATATGTTCTTTGCATTTTCGAGAGGCCCTTCAAAAGACCGACGTTCTCATTTGCGGCGCGTTGGTGGGTGTTCAAGACATTGCTGGATTCGGGCGACCCTGCTCTGTTCTATACCACATAGTTTCGTTGCTTCTCAGATTCCAACATCTCCGGAATCAATCGTTAGTAATCGTCGGAAGACAGTATTGTTTGTCATTCAGGCGACAATTGGCTGTCCAGGTGGTGTTAAGGCATCCGTCCATGAAGAAAGCTCATTGTGGATCTTCGGTAGGATGTAAAATTGTCTTGTTTGAGCACTGAGTTTCGCTGTTAAATATTTTAGTTGTCTTTTGTTTTTATGACCTTCGTCGAGGAGACATTTTAAAATCTTGTTGAATATTTTGATATTACTAGGCCGAATATGTGAATCTATTTTCCTATAATGTTTAGTATTGCTGAGTTGTCTCGTGGTTTCCTTTCATATAATTATCTAGAGATAGAACGATAACTGCCCCACCTTTGTTGGCTGATTTGATAACTAATTTCTTATTATTTTGAAGTTTCCTGAAGGTTTTTTTTTCACCAGCTGTTAAATTGTATTTGTCGGAAAGTGTGTTCATGCTGAACACCTTTTATAGGATTCGTGTGTTAGCCTCAATAATTTAGGGCCCTACTTCACCATCTAAGGTGACTGACCAGATGATTCTGTAAAAAGAATTTCCTGCTGTTTCGTTTGCCTAAGAAAATGGCAGTTATAGGAAGGTATATTTGCCTGATTACCAGTTTTAAGCGTCGGTGCTGGTACAAAAATTAAACCGCGATCTAAAAAAGACTTTTCTTGGGCTGTTATGTCATTGCTACCAAACAGGTTAACCATATCTGTTAGGCGGTTCTTACCTTTGCATTCACTTAGTTTAAATCTAGATGGTCCAACCAGTGATCGTACATGCTATTGGCGGCGCTCATGGCACAATGAATCAAACTGTGAACAACATCAAACTTAGTATTATCAATTTTTGGTATCACTAAAACACCCTTCACTTTCCGAATAGTTTCATTGATACTGTCCAACGTCCTCCTCTGAGACAATGGAAGTTATTTTTTTGAAAAGTTTAGTTCCGCGAAATAGATTTTTGTCCATCTAAACTTGACCCAGATATCGCTAAGCATATCCCGCAACTGCTTAATTACGAGATCAGTATTTTCATTTCGTGAGTTCACGCCAATATTAATATAATGTTTTTGTAATATTTTTGAGGGACTGTACTTGCCCCTGTGCCATGTTAACCCTTTACCTAACGTAACGGTCAAAACCGGCCAGCGCTATTCTCAAAAATCACCAATCAATTTTCATTTTTTGTCTCAAAAACATAGGTTATGACCCCTCGTTGGAACGAGCTCATCGAGCTCGTTCCAACGAGGGGTCATAACCTATGTCTTTGAGACAAAAAATGAAAAAAAATTAGTTATTCAAGAATTATTTTTGCAAGTGTCGTCTGCTTTTCAGGCTAGGTAAAGGGTTAACATAGAGCGCAAATGGTTGAACGTGGCGACGGGGGTAACACTCCTCCTGGATGTCCGGGTGGTGATCTCGATCAATGCGTCCTTTAAACTACCAATAACAAGGATGCTCTTAAAAACATCGAGGAGGCGCCAGTTATTTTTGTTAAAATTTCCTCCGCTCGGACGCCGAAATTGGGAGAATTTAGTTACAAATGAGCTGCCCGAACTGCGGCTGGGTGATTTGACTTTCGGTGAGTACGATACATCTGGTTGAACATACTGGAAACAGAAGAAGTCGATGTGGGAGGGGTAGAAACAGAAGAAATAGAATAAATAGAAGTAGAGGAAGAAGGGTAAGTTGTTGCGAGAGCACCAGGAGAGTCACAGAAAGAAAGCCGAGGAGGAGGAGAAGAAAGTTGAGGAATAAGACGAGGCTGGACAGCGTTACTCATTCTGTGAGCATCTTTAGTAGCAATATGGACTGGAGATGATTGCAAATAGAGGCGTGTAGTATGGGAGGATGCGGGTGGGTGAGGTAGAGCGAAAAGAGGAGGGAGAAGTGCTTTGCCTTGATCTTTTCTTGTTTTGTTTTTCGCATTAGGGTAGAGGGACAATATGAGTGGGAGTCTGATCTGATATTGTTCCTTAGTCCAGACGCTGGGCAAAGTTCCGAAATATAAGACTCATAAATCGTCTTATCTGTCAATTCATTTTTAAAGTTTTTTCGAGCCTAGATCAAGGCACGCGCCGAAGCGCTGTTGAAGTCTATTTTTTTTAAAGCTAGGAGTTGGTTGCATTGCCAAAAGTGGTTTTAGACTTCAATTCGTCGATTTTCTTCTTATAATGCTCAACTGAAGCATTTGATGTATGGCTGGCCAGGGTACAAGGGAACAATAAATATCTTACCCCGGATAGTATAATGCACTAAGTATTTTTTCTGCTTTTATATTGCAGGTGAAAATGTTGCTTTTGGGAAGAACACCGAACAGAGCGAAACTGCCGCTAACCTTGGGTCACATTTGGGGGTTGACGGCGATATTGGAACAATGTTACACACGGCAGCAGCCCACGGTGATGTAGGAAGAAGTATTCCATGGTGGAAAGTCAGTTTAGGATTAAGAGTCAACGTTGAAAGAATACGCGTTTATAACAGAGCCGACTGTTGTAAGTGTATACTTCATTGTAAAAAGCTGTAAAAATATTACTATTTATTTATTTATTATGTCTCCCCTTCCCAGAAGGGAGACATATTGTTTTAGTGCATATTCTTCTTCTTCTTCTTCTTCTTTTCTTCTTCTTCTTCTTCTTGTTTGTCTTTCGACCTACACCTTAGATACTTGGCATGTGGATGTATCACCATGAACCGGTGTGCAGTGTACCATAGCGACCTTCATGTGACCTTGACCTTTGACCTGAAGGTCAGATTTATGCACTTTGTTAAGGGAAAGAAACTCTCTGGACCAGAACTTTTTTTGTATTTCGAGTCAGGCTTTAGATATTTGGCATGTGGATGTATCATCATGAGCCGGTGTGTAGCGTACCATTGTGACCTTCATGTGACCTTGTCCTTTGATCTGAAGGTCAGATTTGTGATTTTTTCAAGGAAACTTTGTCCGCACCAAAACTTGTTTGTCTTTTGAGCTAGGCCTTAGATATTTGTCACGTGGATCTATCACCATGAGCCGGTGTGTCGCATACCATTGTGACCTTCATGTGACCTTAACCTCAAGGTCAAATTTATGTACTTCAAATAGGGAATAATTGTCCAGATCAGAACTTTTTTGTTTTTTAACCTAGGACTTAGATGATTGACATGTGGATGTATCACAATAGTAGGTGATAAAGGCCGATTTAAGCATCAACGTACATGTACGTGTACGTGTACACGTACATTGATGTACACCTCCATAGGATTTAGTGTTAAAATCGTGTACAGGTACACGATTTTAACGTTTTTTAGGGTGATTTAGAATCGGCATTGCCGATTCAAACATCACTGAATTGTATCCAAGAGTGAAAAACGCTTGTAGTTTTACTTTCACGTACATGTACCGTTTTGATTGAAATCGGCAAATGGGTTTCCCCCATAGGATTCAGTGTTAAATTGCGAGCAAAAAACGTTTTGTCGTTTCTAAATCATCATCTTGCTGATTCTAAATAATCCGCGTCCGTACACGATTTTAACACTGAAACCCTATGGAGGCGTACACGGAGATCCATTTGCGGATTTTAGGTCTGAAATCGAATCGTGTAAAGAGGTGATGTTTGAACCGGCAAACCACTTTTTGATGCCCAAAAGCTTGAAGAGCTTGAAATAAGTAATCAGCCAATCATTTCACGTTCCTAACGCTAATTAACTAATCAGATTGCTTGATTCTCATAAACTTAATCATACAAAGTTATCGCCCCTCGTCGTGGGGTGGGGGTCACGCCCGTCAAAAAAAGGTGAATCGCGTTTAATAACGTGGATATAATGGCTAGAGCAATGTATACCAAAAACCAAAAGCTCGAAGAGCTTGAAATAAGTAATCACCCAATCACTTCACGTTCCTAACGCTAATTAACCAATCAGATTGCTTGATTCTCATAAACTTAATCATACAAAGTTATCTCCCCTTGTCGTGGGGGAGGGGGTCACGCCCATCAGGAAAATCGAATTTTAACCCTCGCCGTGGGGTGGGGTCACGACCAGAGCCTAAAAACGCCTTCCTTTTTACAAATCCAGGCATGTGAGGTATTGATATGAAGGGCTCGATGAATACATTACAAAAATGACGTTTTTTAATTTTATGTGGGGTGGGGGTCACGCCCATCAGAAAAATCGAAGTTTCGAGAAGGTGGTCACGTGACCTATCAAATTGAAGGTCTCGACGAGTGGATTAAGAAGATCGTAATTTTAACCCTCGTCGTGGGGTGGGGTCACGAGCAGAGCCGAAACACGTCTTCCTTTTTACAAATCCAGGCATGTGAGATATTAATGTGAAGGGCTCGATGAATACATTACAAAATGACGTTTTTTCATTTTATGTTGGGGTGGGGGTCACGCCCATCAGAAAAATCGAAGTTTCGAGAAGGTGGTCACGTGACATATCAAATTGAAGGTCTCGACGAGTGGATTAAGAAGATCGTAATTTTAACCCTCGTCGTGGGGTGGGGTCACGACCAGAGCCGAAAAAACGTCGTTCTTTATACAAAGCCAGGCATGTGAGGTACTGATATGAAGGCTCGATGAATACATTACGAAAATGACATTTTTCATTTTATGTGGGGATGGGGTCACGACCAGAGCCGAAAAAACGTCGTTCTTTATACAAAGCCAGGCATGTGAGGTACTGATATGAAGGCTCGATGAATACATTACGAAAATGACATTTTTCATTTTATGTGGGGATGGGGTCACGACCAGAGCCAAAAACGTCTTCCTTTTTACAAATCCAAGCATGTGAGGTACTGATATGAAGGGCTTGATGAATACATTACAAAAATGACATTTTCCACCATCGCCGTGGGGACTGGGTTAACACCGATCAGACAATCAAAAGTTTCGAGAAGATAGTCGTGTGACCTATCAAATTAAAGCTATCGACAAGGATATTATGAAAATCATAATCATTTCCTTCTTAAAACGGTGGAGTTAGAACCATCTTGAAATCGAAAGTATTAAGAAAAGGTAGTTATGGAACATATTAAATTGAAAAAACAAGTTGAATCTGATGCATCATTCATTTTTTGATATCTGTGTTTAAAAACGTGAAGAATGTTTTCAAAAAAAATATATATATGATTGTTATGCAAATTAGAGATGCACTCGCTTATTAACAAGTCACGCCTTAAGATGTTTCCTTCAATAATAACTCTGTTTACTGAACCATAGATTTGTCAATACAAAAATTATAAGTTGATCTTCTAACGTTTCTACATATTGAGGATAACCTATTTCACCATTTCCGAAAAAAGTGTCAATCCAAACTATTTTTTTTAGGAAACAATGCCCACGTCGAGAAGACATTACAAACTGAACCAGTGTAATCTTGACTGAATTCAAATAATATACCATTTGTCACGTGTTAGAAAAGATTTGTAAACAAACGCACGTGTGGAAAAGTTGTTTTGTTTTGTTTTTTACAACAGGAGTTAAAATATTTTAAGATAGGTGGCGTTATATAAATACAGCAACAACAAAAAAAAAACAGTGTTTACAGTGTGTCAGCGTATGACTGAATGAAAATGAGAAAAAGCTCTTTTTTCTAACCACCTGATAGCGAAGCATTACATCAGTTGTCGCGATATTGATGTCATCCAACAGCAGCCAAGACATTAAGATTTTTACGTCGACATACCACTTGTCCAAAACAATTCTCTTTTAACCCTAAAACGGGATAAATACATCTCGGTAACGATTCCCTTTTTTTCTTGATCAGACACAGTTGTTGGCGGAAAGTTGACTGGAGGGTCGTTCAAAACAATTGATCAAATATATCGAACGAAAACGACTCACTTTTTAAACTACGATTGTCGCCGTATTCTAAACGTCATCGATTTACCGAAATGAGCACAATATCTCATGGGTTTTTTTAAAAGATTTTTTGATGACATACAAAGGTTGCATGCGCAGCAAAAATAACCAGTTTATCTTTCTTGCTTCTCACGTTTTCGAGTTGTAAGAATCGTTTGCTTTTGGCCAGTCTGTCTTGAAAATCGTATATGTGTTTGGTAAAACGGATCGAACGATTTTTTCATCTTTTTTTTTTTTACCTTCCAGAGGAACTTCGAATTCTCTTCTTTCGCTCACGAAAACCCATTGATCATTTCCAGGTTCGATCCAGGTGAGCAATATACTGTAACACATCGCGCTATCGTAAGGACAATTCTGCTTTTTGTAAGGATTTTATAACCTACATTAGGTAGGGATACGGACCCTCTAGAACTTCAAATTCTCGACATTATCCCTATCTTTTTTTACACAGTAGAGTAATAAGACCTAATCTCTGAGACTCTGACAGATTTTACTAGAGATAAAACGCTCGGGTTGAGATACTTCCACTTCATGTTCTAATGATACTGAAACGGGAGTTCTCTCTCTGAATACTACTATGGAAAACTGTGATTATAACCCTCAACTAAATTGTCCAACACAAAAAAAAAATATATATATATTTCCTGTACATCTCTCTAACCGCCGGCCCCCCTCCCCTCCCTTCCCTTTTTGTATTGACAAATCTATGGTTCAGTAAACAGAGTCATTATTGAAGGAAACATCTTAAGGCGTGACTTGTTGATAAGCGAGTGCATCTCTAATTTGCATAACAATCATATATATATATTTTTTTGAAAACATTCTTCACTTTTTTAAACACAGATATTAAAAAATGAATGATGCATCAGATTCAACTTGTTTTTTCAATTTAATATGTTCCATAACTACCTTTTCTTAATACTTTCGATTTCAAGATGGTTCCAACTCCACTGTTATAAGAAGGGAAAGATTATGATTTTCATAATATCCTTGTCGGTAGCTTTAATTTGATAGGTCACACGACTATCTTCTCGAAACTTTTGATTTTCTGATCGGTGTTAACCCAGTCCCCACGGCGATGGTGGAAAATGTCATTTTTGTAATGTATTCATCAAGCCCTTCATATCAGTACCTCACATGCTTGGATTTGTAAAAAGGAAGACGTTTTTCGGCTCTGGTCGTGACCCCATCCCCACATAAAATGAAAAATGTCATTTTCGTAATGTATTCATCGAGCCTTCAAATCAGTACCTCACATGCCTGGCTTTGTATAAAGAACGACGTTTTTCGGCTCTGGTCGTGACCCCACCCCACGACGAGGGTTAAAATTACGATCTTCTTAATCCACTCGTCGAGACCTCCAATTTGATATGTCACGTGACCACCTCGAAACTTCGATTTTTCTGATGGGCGTGACCCCCCACCCCCACATAAAATGAAAAAACGTCATTTTTGTAATGTATTCATCGAGCCCTTCATATTAATACCTCACATGCCTGGATTTGTAAAAAGGAAGACGTTTTTCGGCGCTGGTCGTGACCCCACCCCACGATGAGGGTTAAAATTACGATCTTCTTAATCCACTCGTCGAGACCTTCAATTTGCTAGGTCACGTGACCACCTTCTCGAAACTTCGATTTTTCTGATGGGCGTGACCCCCACCCCACATAAAATGAAAAAACGTCATTTTTGTAATGTATTCATCGAGCCCTTCATATCAATACCTCACATGCCTGGATTTGTAAAAAGGAAGACGTTTTTCGGCTCTGGTCGTGACCCCACCCCACGACGAGGGTTAAAATTACGATCTTCTTAATCCACTCGTCCAGACTTTCAATTTGATAGGTCACGTGGCCACCTTCTCGAAACTTCGATTTTTCTGATGGGCGTGACCCCCACCCCCACGACGAGGGGAGATAACTTTGTATGATTAAGTTTATGAGAATCAAGCAATCTGATTGGTTAATTAGCGTTAGGAACGTGAAGTGATTGGGTGATTACTTATTTCAAGCTCTTCGAGCTTTTGGTTTTTGGTATACATTGCTCTAGGCATTATATCCACGTTATTAAACGCGATTCACCTTTTTATGACGGGCGTGACCCCCACCCCACGACGAGGGGCGATAACTTTGTATGATTAAGTTTATGAGAATCAAACAATCTGATTAGTTAATTAGCGTTAGGAACGTGAAATGATTGGCTGATTACTTATTTCAAGCTCTTCAAGCTTTTGGGCATCAAAAAGTGGTTTGCCGGTTCAAACATCACCTCTTTACACGATTCGATTTCAGACCTAAAATCCACAAATGGATCTCCGTGTACGCCTCCATAGGGTTTCAGTGTTAAAATCGTGTACGGACGCGGATTATTTAGAATCAGCAAGATGATGATTTAGAAACGACAAAACGTTTTTTGCTCGCAATTTAACACTGAATCCTATGGGGGAAACACATTTGCCGATTTCAATCAAAACGGTACATGTACGTGTACGTAAAACTACAGGCGTTTTTTTCACTCTTGGATACAATTCAGTGATGTTTGAATCGGCAACGCCGATTCTAAATCACCCTAAAAAACGTTAAAATCGTGTACCTGTACACGATTTTAACACTAAATCCTATGGAGGTGTACATCAATGTACGTGTACACGTACACGTACATGTACGTTGATGCTTAAATCGGCCTTTATTGCCTACTTCCGTATCATATAGACGACTCGTTTCCAAGAACGCAATGGCCTATCATAACAGGAGCATGAATACATTCTACGTGCGTTTCAGTGATCGACTCAGCTGATCGCTTTCAAAACAAAACAGAATTCCTTACAATTAGCGAGAGAACTAATAATAGCCAATCCCCCCCCCCCCCCACACACACAATAAATAGAAAATACACAATTAAATATTACACACGTGTAAATTCAAGTGTTTCATCATAGGAAGCGACACTGAGAGTGAATATCTTTACAGCGCACACAACTTTGAAAATTTGCGGTGACCGCGTTACTCATTGTTTGTTAAAGTGCACAACAATATTGTTCCATAAAATATGGGTTTTTGAAAAACTTCTCTCCCCAACATTATGTCCCAAAACTGTATTAATAATATAAGATTTAATCTGTTCATGTGACACAATTGTAAGATAAATAAATTATCATGATAATGTGCATGTCCTGTGATTTGCATAAGATTCTCGGTAGTGTCCAGAATGGGATCTCAACGAGCCGGCTTTGATACAAATCACAGGACATGCATAAGATTCTCGGTAGTGTCCAGAATGGGATCTCAACGAGCCGGCTTTGATACAAATCACAGGACATGCACATTACCATGATAATCTGTATGTATCGACAACAGAAAAATAAGTCATTGCATTGCTGAATAATAGTCGAGGATGGTACTGAATACTGTGTTAATCAACATGTTGTCCCCAAGTGTGTAGCGAGGCAATGATGGCAATCCTCCCTAACTCAACACCACAGATAAAACCTGAACAGATCTAAATTGAAAACCCATTGAAATTTATTGAAAAAGTTAAATTCCTTAAGAAACGTCAAAATCTTTTTCGAGTTGGTGTCATAAAAATTATATTCTTACACACCCTACATGTAATATTGCCATCCAACCTGGTTAACACGCGTACATGTAGAAGAATATGCTCTGACATGTGCTGACAAGGAACGCATTCGTATTACAAATTACCCTCAAACAGGATGGAATGTATCAGAATTTTTCAGCAAAGATTACTAGACTCGAACCAAACAGTAACATTTGGCTGGAGGCAACGAAGGTTGTTATTTCTTGCAGAATCCAACTTACCGACATTTGACTTTAAATCACTGACAAGAATCTTAAAATCAGTTTTGAGACTTCTTTATCGCACTGTCGTCCCGGATGGTATCGGAGATACATGCCTATGTAATCCCCCCCCCCCCCAAAAAAAAAACCATGACGTCATATTGGTCAAACATCAGCCCATTCACTCTCACGAAGTTCAAATATTAGGGACCCCTTCAACCTTGGGTTGAGTGACGCCTGAGAAGGAGAAAGCGAGTAGGAGAATATTAACAACTATTGTACCTGGCAAGTTGATCGAGCGTCAGTTCTAAAGCTTGGACTTCAGCAGTAGAAAATGAAATTAGTTTGATGTTCTGATTGAGGTGATCTGATCACTATCAATGAGAGCCGTTGGTGCATTATCACCATCTTTAGGGTCAGCTGTGCAGATCATTTTTATCAGCCCTGTATCTGGAGTTTAGTAGTGTAAAAACGGGCAGGCTGACCCAGTAAAACCACCTAAAAATAATGTTGGAAAATCTGAAGTACTTTTGCCAAGAAATGTTGGTGTATTCACCAACTACAATTCGTTGTGGTTATGTTATCACCAGGAATAATCTGGTATTTTTCAGAAGTCCAAATACCACGACAACTTCCTGATGGTTCAGAATCCCCACACGTAAAAAGAATAACAATATCAAAATTCGTCTCCGGTAGTTGGTGCCTGGTTTGATTTCGGGCGAAATCGAAATTGTTGGTCTGGCGAAGTACACACCAGGAAAAGTTCGAGAAACTGCTACGAAACAATATGCCCAGTTCAAAACCGACCTCGAACGCAGGGAAATACACATACTTTCATGTTTTTTTCCATGAGAATCTGCCGTTGCATTCCAACGTGAAAACAAACAAAAATCGAAGTTGAAAACCCCAGGAACACTGGTAAAACAAAAATCAATATTTAAATCGTTTAACCAGCGCACGCCAACATATCGTGAAGAAGGTTCGTCGAAATTCAGATTTTCTCATCAATAAATCATAGAGAATTCTACAAATTCTTAACAAAAACGTTGAAATCGTTTAAAGAACATAAGTTTGTACTTGCATTCGTGCATCTGCAATTTAGACGTATTCATGGTGATTTCGAAATCGTTCGAAAAAAACCTAGACGTGCTGTTGCACCACAAACTTGACGAAATTGTTTTTGATTGTTTCGAATTTAAAAAATGTGCTGATCAAGGAAGGCGAGATCACACCAAAATATGTAGTGGAATACAAATTGTAAAGGAATGCACTACCTCTTACAAAAAACTTCGAAAGTGTTACCCCCTTACCCCTCTCCAAAAAACAAACAAAAAAAAAACCCCCAAACGCGTGATGTCACACATCTCGTATCTTCGCAACAGAAAATTAAACAGATAACCTTTTGTTTTTTAACAAATCTCCCAATTCATCATTTCATATCCAACACTTCGAAGAGAGAGAGAGAGAGAGAGAGAGCGAGAGAGAGAGAGAGAGAGAGAGAGAGAACACAATCTGGAAATAAAATTAAATAATAAAATGAAAATACTGCCCCAAATAAAATTTTTGAATATTTTGTATTTGCAGAAGTTTTTTCTACACTTTGCGCCCCATACCGAGCGGAGCTTCTTTGCTGAATGGTCTTTTTCGAATTTATCTACCATTAACAACATAAAAATAGATTTTTTTCAATTGGAGAGAGTTATATTGCGCTGTACATTCTTCGAAGGACTCAGAAAGAATGTAGTGCCTTGTACACTTTGCCACATTTCAAATATCAAAAAAACATGTAGAGTGTGACGGTGGGAATGATGGTTTTTTGATGTGGGGGTGGGATGGGGGTCTTATCGGTTTGATATTCACTACCAGTTGTCTGGCAGTGAATATGGCAGATTTATCTTTTTAATACTACATTAAATATACTGAGTCAAAAAAGAAAGTATAACAAACTTTGAGGAACATTTATTTAGTATTATCGACTTCTAGCTAGCGTTGCTAGCGTCACGTCAGGACGTCGCAATTCAGACATGAGGTGAAAAGAAAAGTTCACACATGCAGTCAATAGCCTGTATGTCCACCGTTTGCCTCTTGGATGGCAAGACACCGACGGCGCATGGGCCTAATAAGTCTATGGATGTTACCCTGTGGTATTGCGTTCCACTCCTGCCTTAGAACATTACATAAATCGCCTAACGCTTGAAGATCATGAAGTCGTACCCGACGGTCCACTTGATCCCGAAGATGCTCGATTGGCGACAAATCTGGCGAAAGTGGGGGTCAGGGAAGAACGTTCGATGCCCTGCTCCTCAAGAAAGTCACGACAGATACGCGCCACGTGACATCGGGCATTGTCTTTCTGGAGTAATTGCAATCCGACGTTAGCGTTGAACAACGGGACACCAACAGCGTTAAGAACTTCGTCCCTATATCGCTGTCCATTCAGATTACCATCGATGAAGATCAACTGCGTTCGATGCTGCAGGGAAATTCCTGCCCAAACCAATACACTAACCCAGCCGAAACGATCGCATTCCCATACGCAAGCATCAGAAAACCGTTCTCCTCGTCAGCGATACACTCTAGCCCTACCAACAGCGCGCCGTAGACAAAATCGTGATTCACCACCAAAATGAACTGTGCTCCAACGCTGCTGAGTCCACCGAACACGCTGATGTACCCATTTCATTCTGAAGGTACGACGACGTTGGGTAAGGTTTGGTCCGTGGTATGGACGCCAACTTCGAGTGTCGTGTTCAGCGAGTTTGTTGCGGACAGTTTGTGCACTGATTCTATTGTTAGTTCTACCAGGAGTAATTGCTGCTGTCCTCGTGGCCGGAAGGAAGCGATCCCGCAAGTAAGACGACCTGAAGTGTCGGTCTTGTGCAGGGGTCGTAACTCTTGGTCTACCCGATCGCGGTCGGTTGGCAGTAGATCCAGTGGTTCTATACCTTCCAATGAGACGGTAAATAGTGGCCACAGTGACTCCGAACTCAGCAGCGAGCTCATCTGGAGGATCTCAGCCTCATGCATACAAATAGCATGCAACCTCTGATTTTCGGTTAACCTTGGCATTTTTTTAAATGTCGAAAGACAAAAACTAGCGTGTTTTCTCAATAAACCAGACTCTCTAGCACAACATAACACAAAGAAAATCGTCGGTCACCCATTCAATTTGACATTCTCGGGTAGCACGTGCTATTTTGAAATCCGTAGCAAAATTGTATATGGTTGGGTGGACAACAACAACATATCATTAAACTCTTTGCACGACTTCCTGTCCACACACATGCGACATTAGATCTATTATATTTCATCCTTTATGCTATTTTTGACAGCTGTTTCTATTATACTTTCTTTTTTGACTCAGTACCAGCCAGATAGCAAGGATGAGGGTGAACTATCGATGTTTTGTATTTAGTCATCAATGGGGACGTGGGAAGGTTACTGACACCACCGTGTCTTTCATGGAGATGGGTGTTTCTGGTTGTGTATCAATTGGGGTTGGAATGGAATGGAAATTGGAAGGAAATGGAAATATTAGGAGAGGGTTACTTACTGTTTCAATGGTTGTCCGATAATACATTGTTATATAGGTGAGTATATTTTCATGTTTGTGAATGTCCATTGATAGATTGTTATATAGGTTGGTATATTTTCATGTTTGCGATTGTCCGGTAAATAATTGTTATATAGGTAGGTATATTTTCATGTTTGCGATAGTCCGGTGATAGATTGTCAAATAGGTGGTTATATTTTCATTTTTGCGTTAGTCATGTGATAGATTGTTGGATAGGTGGTTATATTTTCCTGTTTGCGATTGTCCGGTGATAGGTTGTTAGATAGGTGGTTATATTTTCATGTTTGCGATTGTCTGGTGATTGTTATATAGGAGGGTATATTTTCCTGTTTGCGTTAGTCAGGTAATAGATTGTTGGATAGGTGGTTATATTTTCCTGTTTGCGATTGTCCGGTGGTAGGTTGTTAGATAGGTGGTTATATTTTCATGTTTGCGATTGTCTGGTGATTGTTATATAGGAGGGTATATTTTCCTGTTTGCGATAGTCAGGTGATAGATTGTTAGATAGGTGGTTATATTTTCTTATTTGCGATTGTCCGGTGATAGATTGTTAAGTAGGTGGTTATATTTTCATCTTTGCGATTGTCCGGTGATAGATTGTTATATAGGTGTGTATATGTTCATGTTTGTGATTGTCCGATAATAGATTGTTATATAGGGGGTATATTTTCAAATATCTCACAAATAATATTCCATTTAGAGAGCCTATTGTGTGATTATTTTGACCTAGGGTATGCGCCAGAATGGCATAAACTAAAATGGCACCCTAATCGTCCACAAATCCTGCGATATCAGTAGCAAGGTTGTTGTATGATAAACCCGTGCGAAGTGTCGCCCATGTTACCACCTACTGACTCTAATTCGTACTGACCCAACACAAGCAGAGTTAGCAACAGTATACAGTAAGTGCACCCTAGTACACAGCACCACTGCGCCCCACATGCGGTAAACGGTAAACGGTATTAAGTGTTTTGCTCAGAGAAACAGCGCATATACCTTCTAATTGGGTTCTATTCATCCATCATGGAACAATTAGAGGCGACTTCAGAAACCTCTTACTTCCAAAATGATATCGCAGTATCCCTATTCTGGACAATTATTTCTTTCTAGCTGCTCATTTGTAGTTGTATTGTTTGAGTTAGAACTATCTTCTTACAGGTGCATACCGATTGAATGGGTTTCATTTAATAATCTACAACGAGGAAAGAAACGTGTTTGAGTACGTTTTTAGCGTTTCTAATGAAGTGATCATAGACGTCCCTGTAACACCAACCAGATCTGGAAACTCAGTGGAGCTAATCCTTCCGGGCGTTAGAGGAATTTTGAACATATATGAAGTTGAGATATATTACAGTAAGTGCTACTCAATAATATCAGAATCTGAATTGGGAGTGGTGTTTCAAGATGTCGAAGTGCATATTATTGCTGTGCAATATACATTGTAAATCGCAATTAGAATGCTTTACATAACTAACTCCTATGCTGCCGAAAGAGACTACTGACACCTATTTTATGATAATTATCTGTACGTGCTGGTATGCGCAAATCAAACCTACCATCTGATTAATTGTTGGAAAGGGCTCAGAGAGCCCTTTCCAACAATTAGTCTGATGGAAGAGTTTCAGTTATGTCATAAATGTCATTAAACCTCCTCACATACAGGCGCACATAGCGATCCTCCATATATGGGTGACGTGGGTGTGGCAGTGAGGGGTTAAGTCATTAAAAAAAGCTGAAATGACTTATATCGATCGGCATCCTGTTTTTTTGTAGTCGGCCACGTATAAGGGCACTTCCTCTGCGTCGATTCTTAAGAAATTTGAAACACGCAGAAGCATGTTCTTCTTCTGAAAACTGTTCAAATATAATTTTGTAATTTGTATCTCTGACTTGGACAAAGCGTGATTTTGTTGTTTTCTTTCACTTTTAATATCTACCGCTGTATCAAACACCGCTCTTCCGACTTTTGGAAGTATATTCTACAACAAAAGACAAATCTTAAATGTGATACCGACCTGAGGAATATTCAATGGTTAAGACCAAACTGGGGGATGATGTCATGGGCGGGGGACATGGAGTAAAAATTTAAATACGTCAGATTTTTTTTTTTAATTCCAGTATGTTGTTGGGCTCTAAAAATTAGGAGAAACATGTTTTTTTTAGCTTTTCGATTTATCGCGATTTTTCATGTTTTTACGTTACTTCAAGTATAAGGTTTTTGGAACCTGTCTCATGAAAAACGCTCATTTTGGAAAACACATAGGTCCGTATTAATAATACATATATCTATGAAATTTCGTACACTGTAAGTTTCATGTTTGTTCTATTAAATGCGTCCATCATAGTTTCACAGTTCATCCCTTAACCAAAACAACGTCAACTTTACATCTTTGTATTGAACCTTTGATGCCGACTTATTGAACGCCCACCATTTAAATTTCAGATATATATTTTCCGCCAAAAACTTTATCCGAAAATGCTATTAATTTTCAGTCACGAAAATTTGGTCTGCCGTTGCGTTGACGGTATTTCGGCACCGCCGCAGAAATTAAAGTTCCCCCAATTTGGATGAAATTTGAGTATGTTTTTGAGCTAAAAAACTCTAAAGGTAGCTGTTTTAAGATTTCTTATTTAGCATCATTTTTTACGTTTTTATGTTAGTTTCTGTTTTTGCACCCCTTCCTCTTAGTGACAACCTTACCTCAATATCAGCTAACATTTACCACTATAAAAAATTACATACACCTACAGTAATAATTAAGGAGGGGGGGGGGGGGGGGGGGGGGACTCGTCGCATTTATATGGTCATGAACGCAACGCAGAGGCCATTATGCCGTCAAATGTGACAAAAATGCGAAAAATGCCACCACCCTTCAATTTATTGACAACTCTATCTCCATATCTGGTAACATGTACCATATATTACGAGTAACTCATTTAATAATTGGAAGGTGGCTTTATCGCATTTATATGACCATGTAAACAACACAGGTAACTCTATGGAGTCACATGCCACCCCTCTCCCGTTCACTCACAACCCTACCTCAATACCTGCTGATATGGACTACTATAATATATTACTTTACCCAACGTAACGGCATAAACCTGCTAGCGCTTTTCACAAAAATTGCCGTTCAATTTAATCTTATTTTTTTTCATTTTATGCATCAAAAACATAGGTTATGCCCCCGCATTGGAACGAGCTCGTTGTGCTCGTTCCAGGGGGGGGGGGGGGGGGGAGTCATAAGCTATGCTTCTGACGCAAAAAATGAAATAAAAATAATTAATCAATAATTTTGTTTGCAAGTGTCATCTGCTCTTCATATTAGGTAAATTGTTAATCATAAAAGGTAGCCTCATCGATTCCATATTACCAGTGACGAACAGACAGATCGTTACAGCGTCAAATGTGACAAAAAATGCGAAAAAGGCTACTCCCTCTTCTAAGTGACAGCTATATCTGGTAACATTTACCACTATAATTTATTACTTGGGAGCTCGGTGGCTCCGTGGTACACTGTTGGACTTTTATGCCAGAGGTTCCGAGTTCGATCCCCGTCCGGGTCGATCCGCGCTGTGTCCTTGGGCAAGGCACTTTATCCTGGTTGCCTACATGGGGGCACGATGACGCCGTGTACTAAGGCGTACTGCCCGTCAATGGTGCACATGTCTTCAACAGCTGTAACTTGCTTGAGCGGAGCTAGAACGGAGTTAGAATGTTCAGGAGCGGGCAGTTGCTCGTCGCTGCACGGTGGTTCTCTACGGGTACTCCGTCTTCCTCCACCCGTACAACTGTCACGGTCACGATTAGCCATTGTGCATAAGTATGTGGCCTTAAACACCAATGAATAAATAAATAAATAAATAAATAAATAAATAATAATTTATTACATAGACCTCATTCAATAATCGGAAGGTGGCCTTATCGCATTCATATGACCATGGAAGCAATGCACAAAACACTATGACGTCAAATGCGATGAAGGTTAAAAATACGCTACCCCATCTCATTTGATTACAACCCTACCATCAAACTGCATAACACGACACTACAATGATATCAGACACACGAAGAGGAGTATCTGAGGGCGTCCATTGTCCATTTTTATCCACGTTTTAAATTTATCGCCATTTTACATCAATTCAATGTGTGTAATCATTCATTACATATTTATTGTAAACGTTATTTTTTAAGGGTTAAAAATGTTTTCTGGAGCTCAAAAGGCTATCATGTACGGCACATTTCCTATAAATACACATTTAAAACTTTGAAAAGCTATTTCCAGAAGTTTGGCCACTGTTTATTGTCAACGGACGGTACTGTTATTCCGGCCTGAAATACGTTCGGCTTTCTATGGCCAGGAAGCGACGTGAGACACATTATCCAGCGGATTAATACTTCAAACGGCAGCATTCACCTTCTCGTTGTTGGGCCCTTTTGGTGATGGGCGTGTTTCGTTGGATGATTTCTGGAAATTAACTTGCGATTTCAAAATAATCTAGGTCTTTTCCAAAACGCCCAGTTTATTGTTCATGGACCATTATATCCTGGCCCAAATGGGCAGATGATCTGAAAAATGCCACCAATGCACTTTTTCATAACGCAACGAACTGGTAATAAAAGTTTACCAAAAATATATTTTCTACCAAAACTGTCCAAAAATGGGCCGGAAAATCGGATATTTTCACCTACAATCTCGGGACTCTGAATCAGCAAAACACTAGTAATGGTCTGAATAGTAAGAATGTAATGTATCATTATCATACATGTAAATGCAAAATAAATTTTAATTTTATCAACAATGTGTCCAAAATGCCCCCCAAACTTTGAACAAAACGCCCAAATTGTTATTGACCAATATCTCCTGATGCCAAAGGGCCAGTGACCTGGAAGTTTGACAGATTTGTCATAAATACACTTTTCCATAGCAACTGGTAACAAATGTTAACCAAAATTATATTTCATGCCAAAAATTTCCAAAACATCAAATATAGGCCTGAACATCGGACCTTTGGCCTTCAACCTCGGCACTGTGCATTAGCAGAACATCAGTATTTTTGAAATCCTAGATCTCTTAACTGACAAAGGAAGTTTTAACATAATTATGTTACATCACTGTACTTCGTGATCATAGTGGAATGACATATATCCAAAGATGCTAGGTTATCCCCTTTAGAATCAAGTGATTTTATGCATGGTTTGGATGGATTTTTCATTTAACGTTTTGTAAACCCTTCAACCAGGACAATATCGGAATGCACACGTACATTTTCAGAGATATGGGGCTGAAATTTTGTACAATTCCTTCAAAGGGCTTAATGGTTTTGTACGCCAGTAAAAGCCTGTGATCCTACAGAACCACTCGTCTAGTTTTTTTCTCCTTTCTTTCCCTTTTCCAACACTTTTCATGAGTGGAGTTCTCGAGAACACTCTTACAGATTACGTTAAAACTTCGCAAGCTCACAGCTATACCTTATATTGCAATAAGCTTTTCACTGCTGCCATTAACTTTCTTCTGCCAAACTCCGCCCCAAAACGTCCAATTTTTCCTTGGCCAATATATCCTGCTCCAAATGACCTGAACTTTTCACAGATTTATCACAAATACACTTTGCCATAACCACCTGGAAACAAAAGTTTACCCAAATTATTTGTTTCTGCCAAAATTGGTCTGAAAATCGAACATTCTGGCCTAAAATCTCAGGACTATGAACCAGTAGAATACCATTAATAGACTGAATATTAAGAATGCAATGTACCATTATCATAAATGCAAATAAAAGAAAAAAATCGAGGGGGTGCGGTTACTCATTGGTTACGGCATTGGACATCAAACCAAAATTTCCACGGTTTGATGCTGCCAGTAGTAACTGCGTTGTGTGGCTTGTGTCCTTGGGCAAGGCACTTAATCCCGACTGCTCTCGTTGGTGCACGACTGCGCTGTGGACTAAGGTGTACTGCACTTGTCTTCAACCAATATTAACCCTGCTTGTGAGGAGTTAGTACGTTGGGGAGTCTAACAGTTGCTCCGTGGTCCCCTTCACGTACAACTACCTCCTTAACTCGTAAAACTGACCGACATGAGGTGACCCTGGCTGTCAAAAGTGTCGTTAAGCCCCCACCAAAAAGCACGTTTGGCCACCAGTTGTTTTCCGGAAATATTATTGTATTATCAGTTCTGATACAAATACGGTGACAGATTTCCACGAACAAGTGACGCCTGCTGTCAACTCTATGAGTTGATTACATCTGTATGTCGTCTTCTATACATCTCAACCTTTATTTTGATGTATAATTTATGTATATTTAATTTGAAAGGAATATCAGAGGTGGGAATTTCAAAATAAACAAAATTCTCTTACTTATATAGCACCTTAAGGACATTGGTTGGTTGTTGATTTGTCTCGTTTTGCTTTTGAAAACATTTGTCCCAATTGGAACAGAATTATTCGATTTAATATTTTTAAAAATCAGTTGTTTAAAATACCCTGCCTCGAACGGTAATTGTTTGATAATGATATATTTAGACTGTGTGAAACACACAGACTAATTGTTTGATAACGATATATTTAGTCTGTGTGAAACACACAGACTATTGTTTTTGCACGGTTTCTTTTTCTTTTTTTTTTTTTTTTCTTCTTCTTCTTCTTCTTCTTCTTCTCATCACTTTTTTGTCCGCAAGATAACTCGACAACGAATTACCCTATCTCGTTGATTTTTGGCATGCTGATAGACAACCACAAGTTCTCGGCCACCTGTGTTTTTCGATTCCCGGGGTATCAGGGGTGTCTGTAGGGGTGTTTTGAAAGTGGGTCACGCCCATATCTCAGGCGTGGTGTGACCTACATACCTGGGACCAACACCAAATGAGTCGACACTCGACTGGAGGTTCAAAATATGGGTCAAGGTCACGGGGGTCACCCAGGGGTCATTGCGTGCATTTTTCATAATTGCTGGAAATCACATTTTTTAAACCCCCTAAAGCATTCCTGACGTACGCACATGTATTTTTACGTTAAAAAAGGGGGCGTGGCCAAAATTTTTGAAAGTGGGTCACGCCCATATCACAGGTGTGGTATGATTTTGGACCTGGGACCAACACCAAATGAGTCGACACTCGATGGAGGTTCAAAATATGGGTCAAGGTCACGGGGGTCACCCAGGGGTCATTGAGTGCATTTTTCATAATTGCTGGAAATCACATTTTTTAAACCCCCTAAAGCATTCCTGACGTACACACATGTATTTTTACGTTAAAAAAGCGGGCGTGGCCAAAATGTTTGAAAGTGGGTCACGCCCATATCTCAGGTGTGGTATAACATGTGGACCTGGGACCAACACCAAATGAGTCAATACTCGATGGAGATTCAAAATATGGGGCAAGGTCACGGGGGTGACCCGGGGTCGTTGAGTGCATTTTTCATAATTGCTGGAAATCACATTTTTTGACCCCCAAAAGCATTCCTGATGTACACACATGCATTTTTAACATTAAAAAAGTGGGCGCGGCCACAATTTTTAAAAGTGGGTCACGCTCATATCAAAGTGTGGTATGATGAATGGACCTGGGACCAACCCCAAATGAGTCGACACTTGATGGAGATTAAAAATATGGGTCAAGGTCACGGAGGTCACCTATGGGTCATTGTGTGCATTTTTCATAATTGCTGGAAATCACATTTTCTGACACCCCCAAAGCATTCCTGACAAAAACACATACATTTTCACGTTAAAAAGTGGGCGTGGCCAAAATTTTTGAAAGTGGGTCACGCCCATATCTCAGGCGTGGTATGACGAATGGACCTGGGACCAACACCAAATGAGTCAACACTTGATGGAGATTCAAAATATGGGTCAAGGTCACGGAGGTCACCTAGGGGTCATTGGGTGCATTTTTCATAATTACTGGAAATCACATTTTTTGACCCCCTAAAGCATTCCTGACGTACACACATGCATTTTTAACATTAAAAAAGTGGGCGTGGCCACAATTTTTAAAAGTGGGTCACGCTCATATCAAAGTGTGGTATGATGAATGGACCTGGGACCAACCCCAAATGAGTCGACACTCGATGGAGATTAAAAATATGGGTCAAGGTCACGGAGGTCACCAATGGGTCATTGTGTGCATTTTTCATAATTGCTGGAAATCACATTTTCTGACACCCCCAAAGCATTCCTGACAAAAACACATGCATTTTCACGTTAAAAAGTGGGTGTGGCCAAAATTTTTGAAAGTGGGTCACGCCCATATCTCAGGCGTGGTATGATGAATGGACCTGGGACCAACACCAAATGAGTCAACACTTGATGGAGATTCAAAATATGGGTCAAGGTTATGGGGTTCACCTTGGGGTCATTGAGTGCATTTTTCATAGTTACTGGAAATCACATTTTTTGACCCCCTAAAGCATTCCTGACGTACACACATGCATTTTTTACATTAAAAAAGGGGGCGTGGCCACAATTTTTGAAAGTGGGTTACAACCATATCTCAGGCGTGGTATGACGTATGGACCTGGGATCAACACCAAATGAGTCGACACTCAGTGGAGATTCAAAATATGGGTCAAGTTCACGGAGGTCACTTGATGGAGATTCAAAATATGGGTCAATTAATTAGGATTATTAAGTGCATTTTTCATAATGGCTGGAAATCACATTTTTTGACCTCCTAAAGTATTCCTGATGTACACACATGCATTTTTACGTTAAAAAAGTGGGTGTGGCCAACATTTTTGAAAGTGGGTCACGCCCATATCTCAGGCTTGGTATGACGTATGGACCGTGGACCAACACCAAATGAGTGGGAGTAGCCAAAATTTTTCAAAGTGGGTCACGCTCATATCTAAGGCGTGGTATGATGAATGGACCTGGGACCAACACCAAATGAGTCAACACTTGATGGAGATTCAAAATATGGGTCAAGGTCACGGAGGTCACATAGGGGTCATTGAGTTCATTTTTCATAATTGCTGGAAATCACATTTTTTGAGACCCAAAGCGTTCCTGAGGTTCATACATGCATTTTTAAGTTGAAAAAGTGGGCGTGGGCGAAATTTTTTAAAGTGGGTCACGCCCATATCTCAGGCGTGGTATGACGTATGGACCTGGGACCAACACCAAATGAGTCGACAATCAATGGAGACTCAAAATATGAGTCAAGGTCACGGAGGTCACTTAGGGGTCATTGAGTGGATTTTTCATAATTGCTGGAAATCACATTTTTGCCCCCCTAAAGCATTCCTGACGTACACACATGCATTTTTTACGTTAAAAAAGTGGGCGTGGCCAAAAATTTTGAAAGCGGGTCACACTCATATCTCAATCGTGATATGGTGAATGGACCTTGGACTAACACCAAATGAGTCGATACTTGATGGAGATTCAAAATATGGGTCAAAGTCATGGAGGTCACCTAGGGGTCCGCCTGAAAGAGGTCACCAAAGTCATCAAGTGCATATTATTCAGAAAGACTGGGAAATGCATTTTGTTACACCTTAATGCATTTCTAAAGTTTATGAACGTATTTTATCATTCAAATTAGTGGGCAGAGTCAAAAATGTCCATTTCTGATTCGTGTATCGAACCCTTTTAATGCTGGTCACATATATGCCTTTTCTGGTTTCTTATAAAAAATTGTTCTGCTTCCAGTATGAATATCTGTAAATACTTTTAACGAAAATGCATTTCTGATTTGTTCAATAATATTTTACTATTGAAAATAAGCCTCCATAAATTCTCTTTCTCTGTAGTTCATTCCTGATACTTTAAGCCTTTTCACACAGACTTGAATTTACTGGGTGCAGTAAATTCTGTTTCTCTAGTTCCACTGGTATGTTTTCAACGATTCCCGAATTTTACACTAAACATAGCACAAATGCATGCAGTTGAGATGCGTATAAAGGGTGTACTCTGTCTGCTTCCATGATATGGTGCGTAAATACTATAATGGCTATTAAAATTATCTCTCATCTTTTCTTTTATAGCGAGATGTCTATGTGTTTGGAAGTGGATCAATGCTTGTTTAACCCTTTACCTAACATGAAAAGCAGACGACACTTGCAAAAAAAATTCTTGAATGACTAATTTTTTTCATTTTTTGTCTAAAAAACATAGGTTATGACCCGTCGTTGGAACGATCCATTCAAACGAGGGGGTCATAACCTATGTTTTTGAGACAGGTGAAATCAGATTCATTGTAGTTTTAGATGCTGGTAGTATGTAATGTGGTTTTCATGCCATATTTGGGAGATCTCATCGGGGGATCTCAAGTGACGCCATAGACACGTGAACCAGTGGCGCCATGTTGTGTTGTCATGGTAACCCGTGTGAACGGCCATCTTGTGACGTCATCCCCAAAGTGATACGTGGTGTTAGTGCGCATGCGTAGCGCGTTTTGTTAGGGCGAAACGTGTTTTCGTTGGCCATTTTGTATACTGCAGGCTGCCATCTTGGTTTCTATGGTAGCACGTGGTTGCTATATGACCCAAAGGCTTCTTATTGAATAGGGATATGTTCGGAGGGTGTGCGCGATTGAATAGGAGTAAATCTAATTACCACAAACAACCCGATAATCCCCCCAAATCACCAAAAACGGCTTTATTTAGTATCCCAGAATCCTTTTAGGGCCGCCATACCATGGTACCGAGAGGCGCCAGGTACCGAGAAGCCCCCCCCCCTCCCGGGGGTTATGTTCGATTGAACTAGAGTAGTTTTTTTCTGGTTGGGATTTCCCCAGAATACCATTTTGCTTATTGCAGATGCTATTCGAACCCCAGAAGTTCATATAGACCACACTATATCTGGTTCTCTCGTCCAAGTCTTATAATCATCAGTGCTTGATGTTTCGTAACCTGTATGGATAGTTATCTTCCTTGTGTATAATGAAAGCCTATGCGATTCCTAAAGTCAAGAATCTATCGAGCAATTACTGATAAGTCATTGCTCGAACGACTCGAACCCCATCGAGCAAATAAGCCATCGAGCAATTGCTCGTTCGAATGACTAGCAAATAGGACTCTTAGCCTCATTTCGGTATTTGAGGATACCTATGACCTGGTATTGCATTATTTGAGGATACCTATCGAGGATACCTTCTGGAGAATCCCTTTTTGTCGCATGATGCTATGAGGGCCATAAGATGAGGTCTAATTTACTATCCCTCTTAGCCTCATGTCGTTTGAGGCCATGAGGGCCATGAAAAAATCCCTCCGCGAGGTCTAATTTACTATCCCTCTTAGCCTCATCTCGGTATTTAGCAGCCATATCCCGTGGCACCCCAATTTCAGCACCCTTTTTTGGAAAACGTCTGGCCTTCGGCGACCCCCTTTTTAGTCGTATGAAGCCATGAGGGCTATGAAAAAAAAAACTCAATGGGGTCTAATTTACTATCCCTTTTAGCCTCATTTCGTTTGAGGCCATGAGGGCCATGAAAAAATCCCCCAATGAAGTCTAATTTACTACTATCCCTCTTAGCCTCATCTCGGTATTTAGCAGCAATATCCCGTGGCACCCCAATTTCAGCACCCCTTTTTGGAAAACGTCTGGCCTTCGGCACCCCTTTTTAGTCACATGAGGCCATGAGGGCTATGAGAAAAACCCTCATTCAGGTCTAATTTACAATCCCTCTTAGCCTCATTTCGTTTGAGACCATGAGGTCCATGAAAAAATCCCCCAGTGAAGCCTAATTTACTTTCCCTCTTAGCCTGATTCCGGTATTTAAGGATACCTATGACCCAGTTCCTATACAGCTCCTATACAGGTAGTCTTATCAACGGCTTCCATCTTATCTCCAAGCCTTCAAGGCCATTACTTGTCTATGGTCTATCAGCCTACCATTAGCTTCTACATTAGTCTTGTGCCATTGCGGCCTTGTACCAGTACTAATGGCTACTGCTATTCTGCTCCATGTCTCAACCATTAATATTGACTTGCAACACTACTTCCTCGCTATACCTCCCAGGCCTTCAAAATGTCCAATTTGATTGCTTCATTTCCCATGTATAACAGATATACATATAGACAGGCTATATAAGGAATTCCGTAATTGGGATTCCTAGCCGATTCAGTAAAGTCGAATTCCGTGTTTTAACACTCGTGAGTATGGAAAGGGGTTGGTAACACTCAATTATTATTGCAAGAAAGTGAACAGAACGAAGTGAACGAAGATCCAACACAACCAAGAGCGAAGTGAACAGAACATACCAAAGTGAAAAAGATCGAACTACTCTGATCGAACACAACCAAGCTCGAAGTGAACAGAACCTAACAAAGTAAACAATGTTTTGAACTATAACCCCTAAATATAACCCAATGTTAACCCTCTTGAACTGAACAAAAGTTTAAGTGACTGAACCCAACAAAGTTTTTTTGAACTATAACCCTAATGGAAATTTTACCCATTGTTAACCTCTTTGAACTGTTTGAATGAACTATACGTAAAATATATATAATTATCACCCTTGAACTGAACAAAGTTTAACTGAATGCATTTTTAACTACAGCCATAATGAAAATATAACGAAGGTGATCTGAGTGAACTCGGTATAATATATAAATAATATTAACTCCCTTTGAACTTAATTCTTTCAAAAGGGAAGGGGAGTACCCTAGAGAGTTAAAATGTTAAAACACGGAATCCAACTTTACGGAATCGGCTAGGAATCTCAATTACGGAATTCCTTATATAGCCTGTCTATATGTATACATGTTATACAGGGTAAATGAAGCAATCAGATTGAAAATTTTGAAGGCCTGGGCGAAGGTACAGCTAGGAAGTAGTGTTAGACGTCAATATTAATGGTTGAGACGTGGGGCAGAATAACAGTAGCCAACAGTACTGGTACAACGCCACAATGGCACAAGACTGCTGTAGAAGCTATTGATAGGACTGATAGATCATAGACAAGTAGTGGCCTTGGAGCTCTGGAGATAAGATGGAAGCCGTTGGTAAGACTACCTGTTTTGGAGCTGTATAGGAGCTCGGTCATAGATATCCTTAAATACCGAAATAAGGCTAAGGGGGTAGTAAATTAAACCTCATTGAGGGATTTGTTTGGCCCTCGTGGCCTCAAACGAAATGAGGCTAAGAGGGATAGTAAATTAGACCTCATTGAGGGCTTTTTCTCATAGCCCTCAAGGCCTCATATGACTAAAAAGGGGTGCCGAAGGCCAGACGTTTTCCAAAAAGGGTGCTGAATTTGGGGTGCCACGGGATATGGCTGTTAAATACCGAGATGAGGCTAAGAGGGATAGTAAATTAGACATCATTGAGGGATTTTTTCCTGGCCCTCATGGCCTCAAACGAAAGGAGGCTAAGAGGGATAGTAAATTAGACCTCATTGAGGGTTTTTCTCATAGCCCTCATGGTCTCATACGACTAAAAAGAGGTGCCGAAGGCCAGACGTTTTCCAAAAAGGGGTGCTGAAATTGGGGTGCCACGGGATATGGCTGTTAAATACCGAGATGCGGCTAAGAAGGATAGTAAATTAAGACCTCATTGAAGGTTTTTTTCACGGCCCTCATGGCCTCAAACGAAATGAGGCTAAAAGGGATAGTAAATTAAACTTCACTGAGGGCTTTTCTCATTGCCTTCGTGACAAATTAGACCTCATTGAGGGATTTTCTCACGGCCCTCATTGCCCTCATGGCCTCATACGACAAAAAGGGATTCTCAAGAAGGCATTCTCGATCGATATCCTCAAATGAATGAATGAATGAATGAATGAATGAATGAATGAATGAATGAATGAATGAATGAATGAATGAATGAATGAATGAATTTTATTTAGCGGTATACAGCAAAATAGATATGTACATTCATACAATACAAACAAGAGATTAACTATGCATGTATACCGCAGGGAGACGACATAGCCAGATTGGCTGTCTACCTGTCGTCTCCCAGGGATTATACTGTGCAGCATTGGAATCGGACTATCAGACAACAGTTCATCTGTACTTGGATGCTGGTGGCTTGGTGCAGCTAGCTTGTCTACCTGCCAAGAGACGAAAATATGTCCAGACATATACAGCACCAGCGGAGATGGGTCACTGGATAACCACGACACAATTTCTGTCATACTTCTCCCCCACTGACAGCCACAAATCACGACGTCATTCCGTGCGAAGCTCCCACAGAAAGCCTCCCACTGAATGATGCAAAACGTTGGGAGTCATCAGCTAAGTAAAACCCTACCCGCGGTGTTTACCACTAGATTTATCGGTATAGTTGACTGCAGGGTGGGAGCTGTATCTGAAGGATACCGACAAAAACAACTTCAAGATTTCACTGTAGTCATTCAGCAACCCAGTCCGCCGGTACTGTTCTTGGAAGGCGCTAAGTTAAAATAATCTTGAAAATTCATAGCCACATCAAATGATACAATATCAGGACATAGGTATCCTCAAATACCGAAATGAAGCTAAGAGTCGTATGTGCGAGTCACTCGAATGAGCAAGTGCTCGATAGCTTATTTACTCGATAGGGTTCGAGTCGTTCGAGCAATGACTTATCAGTAACTGCTCGTTAGATTATCGACTTTATACACAAGGGAGATAACTATACATAGGTGTTACAGAACATCAAACGTTGATGATTATAAGAGGGAACTAGAGATAGTGTTGACTATATGAACTTCTAGGGTTAGAGTAGCATCTGTGATAGGCAGAAAAAATGGGATTCTGGGGAAATTCCAACCAGATAAAAAAATACCCTAGTTCAATCGAACTTAATCCCTGGGGGGCCTTCTTGGTGCCATGGTATGGCGGTCCTAAAGGGATTCTGGGGGAAATCCGTACTAAATAAATCCGTTTTTGGTGATTTGGAGAGATTGTCGGGTTGTTTGTAGTAATTAGATTTATTCCTATTTATCGAACACACCCTCCGAACATACCCCTATCCCATAAGAAGCCTTTGGGTCACATAGCAAACGTGCTACCATAGAAACCAAGATGGCGGCCTCCAGTATACAAAATGACCGAGGGAAACATGTATCACCCTAACAACTCGCGCTGCGCATGCGCACTAACGCCACTATGGGGGTGACGTCACAAGATGGCCACTCACGCGGGTTACCATGACAATACAACATGGCGCCACTGGGTCACGCGACAATGACGTCACATGAGATCCCCCGACGAGGTCCTCCAAATATGGTATGAAAACCACATTACTGTGGACTGGGTAATCCACGCGGGGGCTGTGATGTCCGCGCATGCGTTTACCAGGTAATAAAAGTCATCAGCAGCAAGATTTTAATTTAATTAATGAAGCACCGGATTGTACCCGGTGCTTCATTAAATACATTTTTGATGATTATTCCTATAACTAGTGTTTGGAATCTAATATTAATGCGTCCGTGGAAATATTGTCCCACCCGTGAAAAGTGACCAGTCCACGGCGGCTGTACTGTAGCGTGATAGTGATGCCCAAGTGGACGAAAGTTAGATTCGTTATAAAGAAATGTTCACTTATTATCTTTGCCACATTTTCACCAGCTTTAGTTCAACACATGCGTTTACAACACCGTGAACACGACCTTCACAGTTGCTTAAAAATAAATTCACATTCATGTAACTCCCTCCCTATTTAACGTGCTAGATTGTAGAACGATACCATCCAGTGTCATTCTGTGACTTTTAACGCCTTGTCATTATAATAGTTTCATAGCCGGAAATCCGCACATGGTGCTCTATGGCTGTACAAAACCAAAAAATATAGTTTGTTGCTGTGATTATAAATATTTTGTGGGTTAGTCGGGACGGGTCCAACCTCTAGCTCTACCAAGAACCAATGCGGGCATATCTGGTCTTGAAAAGTGGGGGTGCGGTGAATAGCGATTATGGCACCCATCTCTATTACCTATTATTATATTACCTACTGAAGCGTGACTGCATGTGTGTTTGTAGCTATTCTGGAGGCGGTGTGGTCAGAGCGTGCGCGGATGTAGTGTGATCTTCCAATGTGAGTCTTTTGAGTCGGCCGAAGCAGGATAAAGCCACGACTAGCACCCAGCAACCAATTCTAGCAACTTTTCTTGAACATAGATCCCTCTGCCCATCGCTATTGCCAATCAGTATAACCTCTGGCGCTTCCGCATAAGTGTGTTTGCAGCTGTTCTGTGGTCGATGATGTGAGAGAGTGCGCGAATGTGATATAATTTTGCAACGTCATTCTCATAATACTAATACTCTTATTATAGCATTAAGTCCACACATGATGCTCTATGGCTGTACAAAATTGCAAAATGCCTTATGGACAAAGTATGTTTTGATACCCGACTCGTTTAGACGATTTAGAAGATAAATCGATAGTATTGCTCCGGAAAAGGCAAATACCCTAATGCCTTAAATTAGATGAGGGTGTAACCAGGATAAATTTATTTGATGATCACAATGTGGTCATCAAATAAATTTCTGTTCGGGTTTGCGACATTGATGTGGCTTGTCACTGATAAGCAAATTAGACAAGTTGGGGGTACAGATCTTTTGGTGCATTTAAAGATAAGAAGAAACGAACTGAATTAAATTTTCTGCTGAATCGGAAGCCAGGGAAATCTAAAAGGACCAGTGTTTGCTCTCGTTTGGTTTGGTAAAAAATAACACTCGATGCTTCGCCTCCGTGGTATTCTTGCACCCAATCAAACTCGTGCGATAAACATTAACCTATTCAAACGCTTGTGCGATTCTGTCTATACATCACGTCCGTCTTATCATGGTTCAATATGGGGAAAATCTCCGTCATTTGTGAAATACAGCGTTCAGTTTTATCACGTGCATGGTCTTCTATACCATGAATGAAACAAATTTACAGCTAGGTATCATTAGCGAAAAAATGAAAATTAAGGCCATGGCTCCGATAACTTCTCCAATTGAGTGGATATGGTGGGTAAATAGGTTTGAGTAATTGTCTAACACGAATCAGTGGTGGACGCCGAACCGAAGTGTCACTTGTTCTGGCGATTTGCCATCAACAATTACACTTTCTGTGCGACCTGAGCGATACGATCGAAACCAGACAAGCGCGTGACATGTGAGACCTAATCTTTGTTCCGATCTTTCAATTAGAATTTTATGGTCTGTGGTGTTGATGCGCTTAAGTCTAACAAAACAAGGCAGGAAATGTTTATGTGTATCCATGGATAAGAGAATGTAATTTTGCAGCCTTAGGGTTTCGTTGTAATTCGATTCATATGCACACTGGAATAGACTTCAGTTGAGCGACTGGCGATCAAATGGGAAACTAACTGAGAAACAACCGCATACTCAATAATCTTAGATATGAATACGAGATTACAGACCGGTTGGTAGTTTTACAAAACCACTGGGCCTAGCGATGTTTTTTTTATATTTTTGTCTGTGTAGATTTTAGTTAAGTAATGTTTTATGCTTTTATAACATATATATAGTGTAATTTACGTTAACAGCCAGTTCAAATGCAAGAAATACTTTCTCCTTCAGACCCAAACGATTGCGCCTCAGCTCCCTGTAAGAACGAAGCAACATGTCAGGATCGTACCCTTGGTTATAAGTGTTCATGTACTGCTGGATGGAGCGGAAATGATTGTGATATAAGTAAGTGCGAACGTTTTATTTCTTTAGTGAATTTAATGATAAATACGCTGCTCAACTTGTAATCTATTAACAGATGGTTCGAAATAGAGATGTAGAAGTTGTGATTGAAATACTGAACCAATATATATATTCAGTATTTTAATAACAACATATATATATATATATATATTATCGACGTTATGACTATGTACAATATGTTGTATCAGAGTCTAGTTCATGTCGAAGACGATTCAAGATATCTAAGAATTAACTGTTGTTTCTGTTCAAGTTATGTGATGTAAACCGACATTTCTCAACACAAGCTTCAAAACACGCATTGCGATTTATGATGGAGCTTGTGCTGAGAATGTTCGGTTTATATCACATAACCTGAACAGAAACGACAGTTTATTTTTATAATTTGAAAAAGATATCGGGAAAGATAAATAAAGTGTATAATCAGCATTTATTTAAACGAAACTAATTAACTTTTTCTTCAGTACACACAACACTCCGTAACAAATGTGGGTCACGTCAATCAAATCACAGAACATTCCTTCATTGGGTAGCCGCAACACTACATGTTTAAATTGAAATGCGACGTGTCCAAAGTTACTTTCCAACGCCACTATTAACGCTGATATTAAATGTACACTCTTTAAAGGTTGAATTAGAAATAAATCCGGAAAACCGTACATTGCTTGTTCTTGCTGGATGACTGGGAAAAGCGACAGGTGCAGGGTTATCCGGCATGTATAGAAATATAAATCTCTGGTTGTTTATTTCTGAGTATCTTGGCTGTGGAGTGGCGTGCATTTGTACTGAAACGGGATCTGGCTTTTCCAAGCGCTGCGAAAAAACAATGGCTGCAAGTGTATCGCTGATTTCCCGTTTTGGGGCAACTGAGCAATCGAGGTTGTACCTGCGCACTGAACTTTAGTTACGGTGGCCACTCACATACATTATGTGCCCGAGTTCAAGCCCCCATGATGATGATTCTCTTCGTAACAGTTGGGAAAGTTGTCAGTCGCTGGTTTGTTTACTTTTATTATTTACCGTTCTGATATGCAGACGATAACATCATTGTAATCAACGGACGGTACAAGGAAACGCCGAGATGGAGCGTTAGAGCTATCTGTTAAGTAATTGGGTCTCTTAGTTTGTTTTCCTCAATTATAATACAGTAATTTTGTTGTTTATTTAAAATAAAATAACATCTGTTAATCGCTGAGTTGATAAATAATTGACGACGATTAATGGATATTCAGCTGTCAAGGTGAGCGGAACTTACTTGACAGCTTCAGTGGAAATTCTGAAATAATTTCAGTTATTAAGGCGTGGTTAAATACATTGTGCTGTGCGTGCATTTTGGTTGTACAGTTTTGACAAATGTCACCTGGAACAGAATGAACCAATCATATGCCGTGAGAGTAAAACTGATTGAATTATAACCAAAGAGGCAAGAGTCAGATTCTGATGGTCTCGCTGCAGTAAATATTTGAATCAGAGTTACCTGCCTTGAAATGTTGCAATCGGAAATGACGCAATGTCTAAAAATTATCAGCCTTGGGAAAATTGCTTCAATAAACATTTGAAACGTTCTAATGACATCTTGCTTTATTGTTGAATGTTCCAGATAAATAAAGAGGGTGATTTGATATCTTTTGGATATAAAAAATACAATTGACTTTTGAAGTGGTTTTGTTGGGAATTCCTTGAAAAATATGTGCACATAACCGGTACATCCTTTCCTTTCAGTTTTTCGCACTTATTTGTTGCATGACCCCCTAATTTCAGGTCAGAAAAAAGTTGTCTGAAGGGTTATACGTAACAAAGATGTTTGAATGCCAAAATTAAAATGATGCGATCATAATTGTTTTCTCTTGAACGTTCTAATGATCGCCTATGGGAAAAGATTTAGTGCTGTGATACCTGATAAAACATGTGTGCATAAACATTATGTTGATGATAGATTTATCTTACAATTTTCAACCGTAATAACTTGATTAAACCTTTATCTAATTATTGTGCTCCGTGGATATTAATTTGCTAAATGGTTTAGGTCTAAATGATTATAAACTTCTACAATAGTTTAAACCTATTTGTGTTCCTATTCGCAAAACTCAACCGAACAAATATCATTTACAAACAAGAAAAAACAAAACGCATGTAACATAGGATTGAGTTAGTCATGACGAGTGTAGCAGCGTTTTGTTCACAATAACGAAGTGTTAAACAATTGATAGAATGACCGCACAACAAACTGAAGGAAACACCTTGAAAACAGTCAAGGCATATTAACTGGGTGGGTGGGTGAAAGTTTAGAGATCGACCTGGTACACAACGAGACTGAGCGTCGAATGACCTAACTACCGACACCTTAACTGAATTCAGAACGCTTTGGCCACACAAATTGCCTTCGGCAATTTACACAATACCCATACTGATGCAAACCCAGTCACACCACTGCAAATCAGCAATCAGTTGATAAAAAGAGCATGGACAAAAAACAAGCGTGATGACCTCCCCCTCCCTGTGATAAATACATTTGTACCAACTTGCTAAATAGTTTAGTGCTTTGTGTATTAACTTATGAAAAAGGTTTAGTGCTGTGTATATTAACTTGTTAAATAGTTTAGGTCTATTGCCTACAAGATGCTAAATAATTTATTTTTATTTGGCTTTTCCCTCTGGAAAAGACTATTGTTTTTCTACGGATTATTATTATTATTTTTTTTTTTTTCCACACATTTTTGTCCGTACGATTCAGAAGCCATTTTCGAACCGATTTTCACATAATTTGGCACACGCATAGAGCGGCAAAAAGTCTAAAAATGTACCGAAGCAGAAATTTCGATTTAACCCTTATTTCGCCAGAATTGGCAAAAAACTGCCAAAATTGGGGTTTATCGGCACTTTCTCAAAACACGTCTTTAGGATTTTTTTTAAATATTCATAATTACTAGACCTGCCTATGACACAACCTTTGATACACACGACATATTAGGCGATGCATATGGTAACCCTCCACAGGCTGCCAAACATCGAAATTTTAATGAAATGGGCCGGTTTCAGACCCCCACAGCACCCAAACGATACCCGAGAGGTAAACATAACTTCCTTTATTGGAAGTGGAATTTACCGAGGATCATTTTTGTAAGTAATAAGGGTGTTCAGAAAACCAAGTGTTAACCCGTTTTGGGCTGGTTAAACAGCAATACCCCAAAAAGCTCAAAACTTCATGTTTTCCGTGGATTTCTCTAAACGAGTCTTGTAGATTTTCAAGAAAAATTGGTCACTCTCAGGTCTTGGTGTGACATTACAAGTTTCATGGATAAAATATTCCGGTCAGCATTAGTTAACCCTCCCCGAGCTGCTAAACGTAAAAATTGTGATAAAATGGGCGGTTTTTAGACACCAAGAGCACCCAAACGATATTCTACAGAGAAAGGGGCCTTCATTTATCGGACGCAAAATTGATCGGAAAATATTTTTGAAAGTGGTAAGGGTATTCAAAATTTGACGTCTTAACCCATTTTGGGCTGGTTAAAGAGAGATACCCATTAAAATCTTAAAATCCCCGTTTTCTGTGGATTTCTCTAACAACATCTTGTAGGTTTTCAAGAAAAATCGGCTATTTGAAGGTCTTGGTGTGACATTACAAGTCGCATGAACAAAATATTCCGGTCAGCATTAGTTAAGCCTCCCCGGGCTGCTGAAGGTCAAAATTGCGATAAAATGGGCTGTTTTTGCACACCAACAGCACCCAAAGGGTATACCACAAAGAAAAGTGCCTTCTTTTATCGCACGTACAATTTATACAGAAACATTTTTGTAAGTAGTAAGGGTATTCAAAAGTCGACGTCTTAACCCATTTTGGGCAGGCTAAAGAGAGATATCCCTTGAAAGGTTTAAATTTCCATTTTCTGTGAATTTCCCTAACGGTAACTTGTAGGGTTTCAAGACAAATTGACTATTCGTAGGTCTTTATGTGACATTACAAGTTGCATGGACAAAATACTCCGGTGAGCGTTTTTTAACCATCTACAAGCTGCCAAGCATCGTAATGTTGTTAACATGGGACTGTTTTCAGACACGCACAGCACCTAATGTATACATGAGAGATAAACATAATCTCCTTTGTTTGAAGTGGAATTCACAGAGGACCATTTTTGTAAGTAATAAAGGTATTCAAAAAGCCAAGCGTTAACCCCTGTTGGGGAGGTTAACAGGGATACCCATCAAAAGCTTAAAAAATCGTTTTCCCTGGATTTCTACAAACATTTTGTGGGGTTTTCAAGAGAAAATGGCCGTTGATAGGTCTTGGTGTCATATGACCAGTTGCATGGATCAATTATTCTGGTAGGCATTTGTTAACCCTTCATGGGCTGCTAAATGTAAAAAAAATTGAGAAAATAGTCTGTTTTTGGACACCAACAACATCAAATGGAAATGCCACAGAGAAATGTAACTTCTTTTACCGGACGCAAAACTGACAGGGAAACATTGATATTGATATTAACCCATTCTACCATTAATGATGAGTTTTACCTAAACATTTTTTTATCAAACCCAAACCGAGTCATTTGAGACTACTATACTCACCTTTCTCATAACATCAATGAAGGAACTTTAGTGAGACAGTTAAAAACAATTCATCAGACACTGTGGGGTCAAGAAAAATCATGGAATCTAATCGGGAAAAGCCAGGATTCTCCAGAATCATAAAGTCTAGTTACTTTCTGAAGTGTGATATACTGGGATTTCCCGGTTTGATTATAAACGATAACTTAACAATTGAATTATGCAATCAACAATTGGGTCATGTATCCGTGCGTGCAAACGAAGACGCTTTGCCGCGGGTGTAATGGGGACTTCATTGTTTTTTTGTTTTTTTTTTAACCCTTTACCTAACATGAAAACCAGACATGTCCAGCTTTCTGTCCGGTAGGGGAGTTAACTCGAAATACTGGGGTGAGCGAATGCAGAAAACCTCAACGAGCGAGAGAATTAACCGAATGGTTTGTGATTGCCGTAAAAACAATCAGATGTACAAGCGGATCTTCATTATTACTTAGATCATATATGACAATATTTGTAAAACCTTAGCCCGTCTCTAATCTGTAGCTGTTAACAGAAGATCTGGTTTATATATTTTATCCATTGTTCTTCGAGGCTTCATGTCTTAGGATTATAATTACTTGGATTAATCCATTGCAAGTGTAAAGAAAGATAGCATGAGAGAAATCCAGTGTAATTTTCTGAACTGTAATTGTATTCTTTATCATCACCTTAATAAAAATATACTCAACGGGAGATTTTTAACCTTTCTTTATGACAATAAGGAGAAATTTCATTTTTTTTAAACTAATCCTAGCAGTAGTGTTCTTTGATAGAGATTTCTTTCTTTCCTTTCATATTTATTTCATTTGTATTTCAAGAAAAAAATCACCAATACTCACGTGCCTTTAATTTCAGATTCATTATACATAAGAGAAGCAGAAATGACGAGTAAAAAAAAAAAATTAAAAATTATGAAAATTATAATCACCTTAATGTAAAATTGCAAACAAAAATCACATAGCACATGAATATTCCACTTTATCCGAAGTAAAGAGAAATACTCTGCCTCTTAAAAGACGAGTCTCAGTTCACGCGTAATCTGACGCTCACTTGAAATATTCTGAAAAATGCTCTTTTTCAGCCAAAAAAGGAAGCAAAGATAAAATATCGTACACTCATTATATTTATATTACTGTTTTCTGTATTTATTGCAGATTACTAAAATAACGCGTAAAAATTTCACCTAACATATTCAAAGGTCAAAAAATACATTTAAACACACTTGGGGTCGGCTTTTTTCGTAAAATTTACTAAGGTTCTACACGATGTTCAGGACCAATTTTCAAATTAAAAAGGAAGAAAAAAAATAATTGCGCTACAATCAACATAAACATATTACATTAAACTAGAATAATGGAACTAAATGGTAATAACGCGTAAAATATTGTCTTTCAACTGGTTATTTGTGTAATTAATGTATAAAATGATTTGTCCATAGGCATCAGTGTAAAGATTTAGACCCACGTTTTCCTCGAAAGTGACGCATGCGCAGTAGACACCGGACCGAAAGCTGGGTATGGGACACTTGCAAAACAAATTCTTGAATAACTATTATTTTCATTTTTTTGTCTCAAAAACATAGGTTATGACCCCTCATTGGAACGAGCTCGTCCCAATGAGGGGCCATAACCTATGTTTTAGAAACAAAAATAAAAAAATAATGAAAATTAATTGTCGATTTTTGAGATAAGCGCTGGTCGGTTTTGGACGTTACGTTAGGTAAAGGGTTAAATAATATAATTATCGTTAATAATGAAAACTAATAAACAGAGTAATCGCTTCCCTGGACTGGTTACGTGAAATACTTCATTCGAGGTGAGGGACTATATTGTAAAACCCTCGTGCGCATTCGCGCACTCGTGTTTGTACAACGTCCCTCACCTCTCATGAATTATTTCGCGTAACCAGTCCAGTCAAGCGATTACTCCCTGTATATCGTTATTGACGCGGTATGTAGTTTAGTTCTATGGACATTAACCTGAGAAATAGTTGAATTCTATTTTGTATTTACTTTTTACATAGTTTGGTCCTTTGAGTATGAGCTTGTAAAGTAGTCTAATTCTATTAACTTGTAAAATAGTTTAGTTCTAATTCTATTAACATATTACACAGTATACGTTTATGGAGATTAGGTTTATTTTATGGGTATTGACATGTTAAATAGTTTGACCCTATGGGTATTAGCCTGAAAAATAGTGTGATCCTATCAGTATTACCGTGTTACATAGTTTGGTCCTGTGGGTATTAATTTGTTAAATAGTTTGGCCCAATGAGTATTAGCCTGTCAAATAGTGTGATCCTAGTAGTATTACCCTGTTAAATAGTTTTGTCCTGTGGATATTAACCTGCTACAGAGTTTGGTCCAATGGGCATTAACCTGTTAAATAGTGTGATCCTATCAGTATTACCCTGTAAAATAGTTTGGTGCTATGGGCATTAACTTGATAAATAGTTTGGTCCAATGGATGCTAGCCTGTTAAATAGTGTGATGTTATGGCTATTAGCCTGTTAAATAGTGCGATCCTTTGGTTATTAGCCTGTTAAATAGTTTGATCCGATGGGTATTAACTTGTTAAATAGTTTGGTGTTATGGGTATTAACTTGTTAAATTGTGTGATTCTATCAGTATTACACTGTTAAATAGTTTGGCCCTATGGGTATTAATTTGTTAAATAGTTTTGACCAATGTATATTAGCCTATTAAATAGTTTGCTTGTACCGATATTAGTCTGTTAAAAAGAGTGATCCTATGAATATTACAATGTTAAATAGTTTGGTCCTATGGGTATTAACTTTTTAAATAGTTTTGTCCAATGGGTAAAAGCCAATTAAATAGTTTAGTTCTGTGGGTATTAGCCTATTAAATGGTGTGATCCTATCAGTACTACCCTGTTAAATAGTTTGGTCCTAAGGGTATTAACCTGGTAAATAGTATTGTTCAATGGGTAGAAGCCAATTAAATAGATTTTGGTACTGTGGGTAGTAGCCTGATAAATAGTGTGATCCTATCAGTATTGCACTGTTAAATAGTTTGGTCCTATGGGTTTTAACTGGTTAAATAATTTTGTGCAATGGGTTTTAGACTGTTAAATAGTTTGGTTCTATGGAAATTAGCCCTTTAAATTGTGTGATCCTATCAGTAATACCGTGTTAAATAGTATGGTTCTATGGATATTCAGTTGCTAAATAATTTTGGTCCTATGGGGATTAACTTGTTACATAGTATGATCCTATCAGTAATACCGTGTTAAATAGAACATGTTAAACAGTGTGATCCTATCAATATTAGCCTGTTAAATAGTGTGATTCTGTGGGTATTAACTTGTTAAATAGTTTGGTCGTATGGGTGTTAACTTGTAAATCGTTTGTCAAATGGGTATTAGCCCTTTGAATTGTGTGATTCTATCAGTATTACCCTGTTACATATATTGGACCTACCGGTATTAACTTGTTAAATAGTGTAGCCCCATGGGTAATAACTTGTTAAATAGTTCGGTTCTATGGGTATTAACTTGTTAAACAGTGCGATCCTATCAGTATCGCCATGGTAAATAATTTGATTCTATGAGTATTAACTTGATAAATGTTTTGGGCCTATTGGTATTAACATGTTGAATAGTTTGGTTCCATGGGTAATAACTTGTTAAACAGTGCGATCCTATCAGTATTATCCTGTTAAGTAGTTTGATCCTATGTATATTACCTTATTAAACAGTTTGTTCCTATGGGCATTAACTTGTTAAATATGCGGTCCAGTTGTTATTAGCCTGCTAAATGGAGTGATTCTATCAGTTATACCCTGTTGAATAGTTAGACCCTATGGGTTGTAACTTATTAAATAGTTTGGTCCTGTGGGTATTAACTTGTTGAATAGTGTGTTCCTCCTATCAGTATTACCATGTTAAATAGTTTCGTTGTATGGGTATTAGCTATTTAAACAGTCTGGTCTTATGGGTGTTAACTAGTTAAATAGTTTTATCCAGTGGGTATTGGCATGTTAAATAATGCGGTTGTCTCACTACTAGTATGTTAAATAGTTTGGCACTATGTGTATTAACTTGTTAAATAGTTTGGTCCCATGGGTATTAACTTGTTAACTAGTTTGATTGTATGGGTATTAATTTGCGAAATAGTTAGGTCCTATGGACATTAACTTGTCAAATAGGTTAGTTCTATGAGTATTAACTTGTTAAGTAATGTGGTCCCATTAGTATTGCCCTGTTAAGAAGTTTTGTCCTATGTGTATTAGCCTTGTTAAACTGTTTTGTCCAATGGGTATTAACCGGTTAAATAATTAGGCTCTTTGAGTATTAGCCTGTTCAATTGTGTGATCCTATCAGTATTACCATGTCAAATAGTTTGGTCTTGTGGCTTTTAACTGGTTAAACAGTTTTGTCCAATGGGTATTAGCCTGTTACGTAGTGTGGTACTATCAATTTTACCCCGTTAGATAGTTTGGTCTTATGAGCATTAACTGTTTGAATAGTTTTGTCCAATGGGTTTTGGTCTGCTAAATAGCTTGGTTCTATGAGTAGTCGCCTGTTATATAGTTTGGCCCTTTCTATGGTCCTATGGGTACTAACTTGTTAAATTGTTTGGTCCAATGGGCATTAGCCTGTTAAATTGTATGATTCTATCAGTATTGCCATGTTTCATAAATTGGTCCTATGGATATTAACTTGTTAAATAGTTAGGTCCTAGGGGTATTAACGTTGGTTAATGGCTATTAGCCTGTTACATAGTGTGACCCTATCAGTATTACCGTGTTAAAGAGTTTGGCCCTTTGGGCAATAACTTGTTAAATGGTTTAGTTCATTGGGTATCAAACGTGTTAAATGGTTTGGGCCTGGTACTAATCTATTAAATAGTTTGGTTCTAGCGGTATTCCATTAACTTGTCAAACATTGCGATCCTATCACTATTACCCTGTTAAATAGTTTATCCGATGGGTATTAACTTGTTAAGTAGTTTGGTCTGGTTGGTAGTAACCTATTAAATACTGTGATCCTATCAGTAATATCCTGTTAAATAGTTTGTTCTTATGGATATTAACTTGTTAAATAGTTTGATCCTGCGGGTATTAACTTGTTAAATAGTGTGGTCCTATTAGTAGTACCCTGCTAAATAATTTAGTCTTTTGGGTATTAGCCAGTTAAATAGTTTGGTCATATGGGTATTAACTATTTAAATAGTCTTGTCAAGTGGGTATTAGCCTGTTAAGTAGTTTGGTTCTTTGGGTATTAGCCTGTTAAATGATGTGATCGTCTCAGTATTACATCGCATGTGTATTAATTTGTTAAATAGTTTGGTCCTATGGGTATAAACTTGTTAACTAGTTTGGTTGTATGGGTATTAATTGGCTAAATAGTTCGGTCCTATGGGTATTAACTTGTCAACTAGTCTAGCCACATGGGCAATAACGTGTTAAAGAATTTGGTCCCATCAGTGTTACCCTGTTAAGAAGTTTTGTTGTATGTGTATTAGCCTGTTAAATAGTTTGGTCACATTGCAATTAACATGTTAAATAGTTTTGTTCAGCGGATATTAGCTTGTTAAATAGTTAACTTCTTTGGGGTATTAGCCTTTTAAATGTGATCCTATGAGCATTACCCTGGTAGACTTTTGGACTCCTATGCTAGAAGTCCCGAGTTCGATCCTCACCTTGGGTGACCCGCAGTGTGTCCTTGGGCAACGCACTTTATCCTGGTTGCCTATATGGGGGCACGATGACGCCGTGTACTAAGGAGGGCTACACGTCGATGGTGCACATGTCTTCAACCGATGTAACCCCGCTTGAGCGGAGCTTGAACAGAGTTAAAATGTTGAGGAGCTGACAGTTGCTCGTCGATGCTCGGTGGTTCGCTGCGTATACTCCGGCTTCCTCCACCCGTAAAACTGTCACCGTCACGATTAGCCATTTTGCATAATTATGTGACCTTAAACACCAATAAACAAATAATGGGTATTAACCTGTTAAATAATTTGGTGATATGAGTATTAACTTGTTAAATAGTTTTCTCAAGTGGGTATTAGCCTGTTAAATAGATTGGTTCTCTGGCTATTAGCCTGTTAAATTGTGTGATCGTCTCAGTACTACCATGTTATATAGTTTGGTACTATGTGTATTAATTTGTTAAATAGTTTTGCCCTATGTGTATAAACGTGTTAAATAGTTTAATTGTATGGGTATTAATTGGCTAAATAGTTTGGTCCTATGGATATAACATGTCAAATAGTTTAGTGATATGGGTATTAACTTGTTTAATAGTGTGGTCCCATTAGTATTACCCTGTTAAGGAGTTTCGTCATATGTGTATTAGCCTGTTAATTGGTTTGTTCACATGAACATTAATTTGCTAAATAGTGTTATCCAGTGGGTATTAGCCTGTTAAATAGTTAGGTTCTTTTGGGTATTAGCCTTTTAAATAGTGTGATCCTGTGAATATTACCCTGTTAAATAGTTTGGTCCTGTGGCTATTAAGTGGGTAACTAGTTTTAACCAAAGGGCATTGGCCTGTTAAGTAGTCTGATCCTATCAATATTACTCCATTTCATAGTTTGGTCTTATGGGCAATAACTTGTTAAATAGTGTTGTCCAATGGGTTTTAGCCTTTAAATTATTAACTTGTTGAATAGTTTAGTTCTGTGCGTATTAACTTGTTGAATAGTTTAGTTCTATGTGTACTGACGTGTTGAATGGTTATTTATTTATTTATTTATTTGTGTTTAAAGTCACATTTACATTTTCTCTTCTATACATTTTATTTTCAGCTTCATTTTAAACCTCGAAATATGGGGAAATAATCTGCACAAAAGAACATATCTATAAATATTTTACCACCCTAGGATATTTGCCGCCCTCAATGCTAAATTTTTAAGTGGATTCAAAAGGGGTCTATGTCGGAAAAAGATTTTAAGCGTGTATATCACGGGACAACATGCAACTTTTTTTGACTCACAAATCAGATGTGAATCGAATCTCCCAGAGAGAGAGACTGCGAGGATCTGTCCTGTCTCCTTGGCCGAATCGTGGAGATGGCCGAAATAAAAATCATAGAAAATCACCCGGATCGTTCAGTCTGGGCCTAATCGTGAATTCATCGAATTCGCCCATGGGATGTTGGTGATCTTCCAAAGCCAAGATGAAAGTCAGTCGATGACAGATGTTTACAAAATCGACTTTCGGGTTGAAAAGTGGCATGTCGTCTCTTGGCTATTAGTCCCACGTTGCTGAGAAATCTAAAGTTAGTGATGAGAATGTATCAACACTCGTCAAAATATGTATTTTTTGTTGTTTTTTTCAAATGTCTCGACGACTGATTTGGTCGATTCGAGAGTGCTCTCTCGGATGAAAATATTTCCAATCGTCAAAAAGGCGAAAAACGTGTATTTTTTCGTCGTTTTTGTAGTGCCTTCAAAGGACATGGTCGATTTGGTGGCAATCTCTTGGATGATAGAAATTTTCAACTGGGTGACAGTTTTTTTTCTTCCATCTGTCTGCGAGAGAGGAATTTATTATATGCTGTTTTTTCAAATAAAAAATATCTATTATTAAAAGAGAAAAAAATTAGAAAAATAAATAAAATAAAATCTTAAAAAAACCCTTAAATATCAAGCATGTCATTTTTGAAGACCAGCAATCCCAAGAAAAAGCAGAGAATATGAAAACAGATCTTCTGCATGGGAAGTTTCTCATAGATATCTTCTGCAGAATGTGTGCCCATCTTGCAGATTTAAATATTCCTAAAGCATTGAGTGAAAGATGCCCGGGTTGCTTTTCTGAGGGGTGGATCAAAACGCACACCTGATACACCACACAACACAAAGACGCCATAGTTCTGTGCCTTGAGTCAACGTTAGAAAAACTAGATGAGGACGAAGTGAAAGATCGGCGAAGACAATGATCAAGTCATTTATGCATTTATTGCTGGATGGAGAAAATCCAACTCAGATCTTGTGAAGGAAAAAAAAAAGAAAATAATTATTAAATAGGGAAAAAATGTATATTATTTTTTATAAAAAAAGAAATGATGAAAATGGATAGATTTATTATACATGTAATGAATAAAAAACGAAAAGGAAAAGAGTGTCAGGAATTTCTGCTTGATGTTTTTTACAGAACGTTTGCCTATTTCGCGAAAGAAAACCTTCCCAGAGTGTTGAAGAAGAGATGTTCCGGATGCAAGTTCCAATGGGACCATCCTCACATCTGTCAGGACACAGAATACAAAGACATGATCATCATGTGTTTTATGCCGGCATTAAATCTAGTCCGTGAGTCCGACCTGATGAGAATTTGGACAGAGACGGGCTTGTGGATAGGCGAGAGCATATTTTGGAATTATTGTTGTGAATTCGCGCCGACATATAAATTCATTAAAAAAATCTTCCTCTTTATGAATGTGATAACACTCATTGTGAGTATTATTGCCAAATTTTATTAGTTAATAATAATAATGATGAAACGAAAGCGATACTGCAATTATTTTCCCAATTCGTGAGTGTTCTTAGAAGACAGAGAAACAAAATAAGATAAAGAAAACAGTGATATTATAAACATTTATTTCCGAAATAAAAAAAAGAAAATTTAACCTTTTATTTTATTTTTTTGCCACAAAGTCATATCTTTTATTAGCATGTGAGCTGCCACTTTCCCCTCTTTATTTTTATGTAACTGTGCGATGACCATGCCTATTTTCATTAGTTTTTCCACATTTTTAGGGCGTCTTCTCTGAATCGATCGATGACACCTTTATCAATTTCTGGATATATATTGTCCTAGCCATAGATTAGAATAAAGTCCTCAAAATCTCCCTCTCTCAATTCAGGATATCCAGGTACGACTTTTGTAAAACTAAGAACAATTTGACTTGATCAAAATTAATCCCATGTTATAATTTTCGTGTTTATATTCAAAATTTATCCTCTCAGTGTCTTTCAACTCGATGGAGAGAGGTTTCAGATAAAAAAAAATTACTTAAATTCATTTTATTTTTTTTATTTCCTATTATATATTGGAACTTTTTCTGTATAAAATATTCAATTTTTAAAAAACTGTTTGTAAATTAAATTTAATTGTTATATATATGTGAAAGTTCAAATTTTTTTGGATTAATCAACTTTTGTTTACTACTAATTATATATAATTTTTTTTATTTCTTTTTTATAAGAATAAAAGAAAAAAATTGAAAGTTTGAAAATCCTTTTTGAAAGTTTAAAAAAAATTGAAAATTTTATAAAAGAAATGAAAAATTTTATAAAAGTAGTTTGAAACATTGCAAATTATTTTTGAAAATATAAAAAAAAAATTAAAATTTTATAAAAAATTTGAAAGTTTGCAAATCATTTTAAAAGTTTGCAAAAAATTAAAAATTTTATGAAAATTTTTTTTAGTTTGCAAATCATTTTGAAAGTTTGCAAAAAATGGAAAATTTTATAACAAAGATTAAAAGTTATACATATAATAGGAAATATAAAAATAACATTTACATCAATTTTAATAATTAAAAAGAATGCTATATTCATTTGAAGCATGCAATTTAGCTCAATTTAAAAGTTATGTTAAGAATCTTGGCATCGAACCAAACCACAAAATGATCAGAGTCATATGGACTGAAATAGTCAGCAAAATACCTGGATTAAAACCAAGAGCATGTGAGCGGGGTTTGAAAGTCGCATGTTCGTTGACGAGACTCGAGTTGATAGACTTTTTGCTCATTCGATGGATGGAGAATATAAATCAAATGGGTGGAAATACAGAGAGAAAGTGGAAAAACATTTCCATTCAATCAGCTACAGTGGAAAAAGGGACATCAAATAACGAATATCGTAAAAAACAGCGATGACCAACCTAGAAAAAAGGTGACAATGGTGACATAGAAGAAATCCGAGCCAAAGTCATCAGCAAACGATTGTTGCCCACTCCCGTAGAATGAGTGTAGGCCATGAAGGAATTTTCTAAAACGTTCAATGTCAAGGGTATAAAAAAGTTTCATCCCAAAAATTTCTTGAATGAGATAAAGACAAAAATGCACAAGCATTTAATTGGGTTAATGTTTATTGCACGAGTTTCATTGGCACAATAATACCATGAGAGGCAAAGCCTCGAGTGGTATTATGTGCCAGACCAAATGCCATTCAAATGCTTGCGCAGTTATGTTTTCCACATGTTTGCTAATTTCTTAAGCAGGCCATTTACTGTAATTGCACTAATACAAAGTAAAAATTAACCAATCTTTCATAGAGGTTAAGGAGATTTAATAACATATAAATCCAAATGAATCTTCACCAGTGTTATTTTGTATGCTGCTTGAACTTTCATTCATAGTTTTAACTTACAAATTACAGTACGTCACCACTTTTATCGATGAAGCACTATTCAACTGAAATACAATTTACTGTCTTTTTATGCCTCAATATTATACCACGAATTGTATGTGATTAATGTGAGCCCCACCAAAAAGGTACCACACTTCACAACAAACAATAAATGTAAATTCGGAAAAATACTTCAATGAGAAATAATAAAAACTTGCAGGTTTATCTGACTTCCAGGTGGCTGTTGTTATCGATCTGATTGACAGGTTGAGATTTATAGTCAAGATTACGATTGCCACTGTCGATTCATTCCACGTAATTCGTAAATTAAATTTATATCCCTATTGCCCACGAGAAATAGTGGTATTTTTTTACAGTGCCCCCTCTTAATTTGTTAAAGTCTGTGTTATAGAGTTTAAAGAGGGGTGTAGAATCAATACAGATTCCATTGAATATCAACATGCAGTCGTTCAACACACACTTTGTTTTGTATTTCGATTTTGGTGACCTATAAGCTTCCTTGCACAACGTCATTCATTCGAAATGACGTCACTCAAAACCACTTTCGTTCTGTTTACAATATTACATTCTTTGGGTACGTACACCTACACGAAACAGCTGAACAATGATTGACGACGAGGATCAGAAGTTCATGGAATATTTGAAATCTCGAATCAAAACGTTATACGTGCAATTTAAAACTTCCAAGAAGATGATTATTACAGATAAGCGAGCAAAAAAGCTATAAGAGAGCCACCGAATGTCACATCTGTAGACAACCATTCACTGGAAATTTGGCAGCTGAGTACCAGAAAGTGAGAGATCATGATAACTACACAAATAAATATTGATGTGCCGCATACAGCTTTAACTAAAGTTCACTATCTGTCAGGTTATGATAGCCATCTGCTTGTGAAGAATCTCGGAAGTGTCAGCCAAGAATATATAAACTGCATCGCGAAGCGTGAAGAAAAATACACTTCTTTCATGAAAGGGATAGTTGTAGTGAAGAAGGAGAAGCAAACAAATGGACAGGCGTTGGTTGGAAGACGATATCAAGAGAGAAATACGTTTCCTAGACAGATAGTTTTAGATTAATGTCGACCAGTCTTGAGAAGCAATTCGGCAATTTAGAGGACAAATTCGAGATCACGACCGAATACTTTCGAGACGAGCGCCAATAGGAGAATGCATTGAGGAAAGGAGTCTACTCATATGATTACATGGACGGTTTGCATTGATTCGATGAGTTGATACTATCTTTCACAGATTATTTTTATTCGAAATTATATGACCCTGACATTTCCGACATCGTCTATGAGCATGCACAAAAAGTGTAGAAAATATTTTACATTTGACATGACAGGATATTTGACATGATATTTGACTTGAAATCCATGAGAGATTATGACGATCTGTACCTGAAAACCGACATGCTTCTCTTGGCTGACGTGTTGGAAAATTTTCAAGACATCAGTTGGAGACATTATGGTCAAGATCCGACTTGGTATTACACGACTCCCGGCATGGCTTAGGATGCTCTGCCGAAGACGACCGAAATCCGTGAACATGTTGCTCATGTTCAAAAAGGGTCAGAGTGGTGGAGTGTTGACAATATTTCAGATATGTGAAAGCGAACAATTGCCACGTGGAAGAAGGACTCGATGAGCCAGAACTGAGGACATACATAACATAACATATCTAGAAGCTAATAATTTTTACGGTTGGACTATGAGTCATCCGTTACCAACTGGGAATTTCAAGTGGGTTGAGAAACATGAGGAGATGGAAAAATGGAGACCCCATTTCTGTCTTCTGGAGGTGGATCTAGAATATCCTGAAATTTTACAACAATCAACACAATGATTATCCCTTGGCACCCGAACAACTGGAAGTGAACAAAGTCGATTAACTCGTTCCAAATTGAAATGACAAACGTAAATACATAGTTTACTGCAAAAATCTGAAACGCTACATAGATTATAGCATGGAATTCGTCAACATACATTGCATCATCTGATTGGATGAGGAGCTTTGGATGAAGAAGTACATGGACGAGTGTGATATTCAACAAACTGTCTTATTTTGGTACCTGCATCTTAGACATCAGCAAGCATATCGATTTCATTACAAGTACATCAAGAGGAAATATGATTTGAAAGCCAAACTGTTGTTCACCGACATGGACAGTCTAGCTTACGAGATTGAGACCGAACATTTTTTATCGGGACATATCTCTTGACTTTCGACCTCAGCAATTATCCTAGTGATCACAAATATAACATTCTGTCAGGTGTGAATAAGAAGGTGATTGGGGATATTCAAAGATGAGACGGGAGGAAGACAGATCACGGAATTTGTGGGTTTGATGTTAAAACTGTATGCTTACTTCTTGGATAGGAAGGCGATCGAGAAATGTGAAGGTGTCAAAAAAAAACAAAAACATTGTGATAACGACATAACCTTTGAAGAGTATAAAAAGGGTATGTTCTGAAGTCGATCATTCCACAATTTGATGAAAGCAATTCAAAGCAACAAGCATGTTCTTTGCATGGAAATAATAAAACAAATTGCATTATTGGCCGACGCTGATAAGAAAATCGCACAGTCTGATGGAATAACCACATTTGCTCATGGTCAGTATGCTTCGAAGTCCATGATTCCTCAATATAAAGAAGAATAAGATGAATACATGAAATTTGATAGGGGCATAGAACAACTAGAAGATAAACGGTACCAAAGAAAAAAAAATAAAAGAAGAAACGGAAAAAAATGTACAGTTTGTTTTGACGACCCCCCCCCCCCCCAAAAAAAAAAAAAAAAAAAAAAATTCAATGTTTGCTGGGGATTTTGCGTGCAGAGAAGTGTGAAAGGGAATTTGGCAACAAAATTAGTTAGATCGTCTGAGATTTAAAAGAGGATGCGAGGAAATGAACTAAATGTTGAAGGAAAAAAATGAAAGGAAAGATGATTAAATTTCGATCGAAAAATGTCAAAGTGACGGATCTGTGATGAAAAAAAAAAATTTTTGGAGAAATAAAATACACATAAATAAAAAATATATAAGTAAGTTCAAATAAATAAAAATGAAAATATGAACATAATTGGTAGAAGGTGTCATTTTACCTAATGAATCCCTATCCAACATTGATTTGTTGGTTACGGTTAAAGCATTGAAGATAAAACATTTCCATGGCATCTTTTCAAGAGACGTATTGCCAAGAAAACCGTGTCGTGGTTTAAAACGCTAGAAGAAAAAAATTGTTATTTCGATATTTACAGAATCTCACCACCTGAACAAATGATGGATTATTTAAAATCGTGTATTACAATACAGAACGTGTACAACCACGTGAACAAGTGTTTTGCAGACACTTGTGTTGTGTCTCTTCATTCTCGAGATGGTCTTCAGGACATCATTTTCAAAACATCCGCAATGATTTACATTGAGGAAAAAAAAATCCTCATATTTATAAGGTGATAAAAAATGAAATAAATAATAAAAAAATGAGATAGAAAATAAAAAAATGACAGTCGATGAATTTGGAAGAACTGATGAAGTTACAAAAAAAGAAAGAATGCTGTTAAAGATGATGGCAGAATCTCTGTAACATACTTGAATGATCATCGGGAGAAGATGAAAAAGAACTGTTGAATATGAATAGTCACAAGCTTTATAATTTTCCCGAACCAGTGGATGTCAGTGATGCTGCATCTAAAATGTATGCCAATCAGAGAGTTACAGATTTCAAGAAGCACATAAGAGATAATTACATGGATAAAAACAAGACTGAAGATCTAGATTTGGAATCTAATTGATTGGTGGACCTGGCGATCCACAGGATTTGAATGAATGGTAAAAAACTATTTGTTCTTGAGATGGATCCAGAATACGATTTGAGTGCAGTCAACAGAAAATACATCGGTGGGCACTAAAGTCGAGAAAACCGGTGATGTGATGGAAGGCAAGCTGGACATATGCGGAAAACGAATCACGAATCTATCTGATCCTGAGTTCATATCGGATGCTTGTCCTAAGATTTGGGTCCCGGAAAAAAATAATACACAATACAGTTTATAACTGTGTAGGCTGAGGAAAGCAGAGCATTAGATTTTGACAAATTGGAATGGTCCTTTGGAAATGGAGAGAATGGAATGCTATATGGTTAGATAAGAGATATTTTATACTGATCAGAGGATACATCATTTGAATGAGTCTGATAATAGAGCAGTCATCAATGTGTTGGTAAATGGCATAGAAAATGATAGATATAAAGTCGAGAAAATGGAGAATCAATATTCCAATACGAGCAAATTTGGAACACCTTTGAGAGGTGAAGAGTGAGATAGAATTAATTTCAAGATGAACATGACTAATCCTGAAGCAGCCTCTTCTATAGTGTCTGTGTTGATCAAATACAATCCTATGAATGTTAAAAATATAATAGGAAATAAAAAAATAGACAAACATTTAATCAAATTAAATTTTAATTTTTTTAAATTTTCTCAAGTTGAAATGATCAAATAGGGATAGATTATTTTCTTGAGATCCGATCCTGTCCATCTGAAATCCCACTATGATGAAATGCAGTCATTCCAACGATTTTACTGACAATCTCCAATCGAACTAAGTCAACGTTGGAACATCCACAACATCCCATTGTCTCATTATGAATTCCACCAGTAAGCTGGCTTTTGATTTGATAATCTTGAAGAGTTTCATTATTTCCTTGTTGTTCAGTAGCACGTGTGGCATGAGCCATGATAACAGCATCCATATTGGCATCATCATCATTTTTATGAACTAGCGTGAGGTTGTGTTTTAATCCATAGAAGATTTTGTCATAAACTTTGGCGAATCCTAACTGTGCTTCAGAGGTACCCTATACAAAAACATTCCTCTAGGTGTCAACTCTCGAGCGATGTGTTTAAATCTGAAGGCTGCACCCACGTTGTCGGCACTCACGTCAGAACTGGTGTCTATCACACTCAGTTGATTGAGTCCTCTAGATTTGGTCAAATCGTCTGGATATTTCAAGAGTCCTATGGTAGCCTGACTGTAGTGAAACATCGTTTCTGTCTCTTGACCTGAGAGTTTATACGATATACTGCTGAAGATATGCATGATGCCATTATGAGCTAAAGTTGCTACCATCCCTTTTCATCATATGTCCTATCTTGGGATAACATTTGCTAGAATGAAGAAAGAGATCTTGCATTTCGATACTGAGTCTTATCTCTCCTTCATTATTGAGACTAGTTCCTGCCATGGGTAAATATTCTTGTACTTTGTTCTCTTGGATACTTTTGTCTCTCATTATACCTTCCGTTAGATCTATTATGTTCCTCATTTTCTTTTACTATAATTTTAATTATTTTTTCTATTTATTTTATTTTACTTATTTCTTATTTTTTTTATATATGTATGTGTGAAGGAAAAAAAGCTTTCCCTCTTTTTAAAACGTGGTCCTTTGCAATTTCTGTTCATAAAACTTTCCTGCGACCTCTTCGTCATCTAATGCTTCTATCACATAAATGATGGGATTGTATGTAGAACACTCGAGCCACGACAATGATTTCTTCCATCCATCTTGATGTGGAACTTTTTGGAAATGTTTTTCCACTTGTAAATTCTCAATCAACCCCCACAGCAAATGTCAGTCATTTACATCGCTGCCACCATCCTCAATAGATAGATATTCGCATAGACTTTCTTTTTGTTCCATGGATCGCTAGCTTCCACAGGTGGCATCTTGATGGAACTGTGATGCATGTTGACACAGTCGTTGAACAAATAATTTACGACAACCACATATCTCTTAATCGACGTGAACTTTGTAAAATTTTCCACCTTTGTCCACCCACAATTTCTAGGGTTTTTGCGAATAAGTGAAGATGTTTTCCAAAGCTTCATCCATGCTCATTCCTGATTTATTTTTCAATGCTCTTATCCACCCTTATTTCGCGAGCACGTCTATGCCTGTCCGAAGATATTTCATACCTCTATTGCGACTTGAAAATAATTGATGAGTCTGTTGACCACTCCTGCCTCTTTTCACAAATTGAGTTTTTATCCAATTGCACACTTTTCAAGGGCCACGAAGCATCTGTCTATTATTTTTAGTTTGCACTCTTCACAAGTTATCAGTGTCCATAGACTGCTCACATTTTACGTAATACATTTTCTGGTAATTTTATTATTTTAAAAAAAATGTTTTAAAGTTATTTTTCTTGTATATGTAATATCGTTATTTTGTTTTAAATCTGCTGTTATTTCTTTGTATTTTCCCAAGAGTTTTTGAAAGATTCCCTGGCTTCTTCTCCACCTTTTTTATCAGGTTATTTTTCATCTCTTCTTTAAAAATCTTTCGAGACATTATTCTTATACCTTCTTTCAACACGTCAAATTTAACCTTTTCATCAAGAATGTGACGATAGTTCAGATTTCATGTCGCTTATGGAATTGATTTTCGCGTCGGCCAACACATTGACCTTTTCATGTTTCTCAGCCTTCAACGATAATTTTTTATTCACGAATTTTCCGACAGATTGATTTTCGTGTCGGCCAACACTGAGCTTTTCATGTTTCTCATCCTTCAATGATTATGTTTTACTCATTAATTTTCTGACTGTGCTCAAAAATCCGGTCGCATGAATGATGCCCTCTATCATCAGCATTGCTGGAATAGTGGCCATGGTAGATAGGAGACACATCCCAACAGCACCCAGACCCGTGGATACTGTGATGAGATTCAGATCCAGTCCATCAACCAATTTAGTCATTCGCACATAAGTCTTGTTAACCATAAAACGTCTATCTCTTTCTGTCATCAAATAATGTTGAATTTTATTGATCTGATCAATGTGAAATGCGTTGCCTCTGTCTTCCAAAGGAAGTGCCATCGGTAGACGGGGGAAGTAAGTCATGATATACATATTTACTCATTTCCTTTTTTGTTTTTTTATTTATCTTATATTTTTTTCTACTGTGTTGTTATTTTTATATAAATTCTTTCCTCTCTTCAGAGCGACAGTACACTCCTCCTCTCTTCAAAACAGTCTGTTTTCTATTATTTTCTGTGCACCACGACTGACCAGTCCCAAAAGAGGTCCTGTACCAAAGCCGGCAACACGGGTGTGGTGAGAATGGGCAGTGCTTTGGTCGCTAGTGCCGCCAACAATCCTAAGAAACCACCTTTCATATTTAAATTATATCTAAATTGAGTGGGACTCAGTCTTACGATCAGTCCTCTTCGAATACGATGCATTTTGGTTTTTCTATTTATTTGCAGTTTGGTCCACACGATTTTGTTGCGACTATTGCTCAAGTCTTTATAACTTAGTTTAAATCTCCTTGCCTCGATTTTCTAATGCTCTACAAAGTTTATCTTCCTGTCCTTTGGATATGTTTACATTTTGTATTATGCATCTCCTCATTATCTTTTATTTTATGGAGGAGGAAATGTTATCTACTTTAAAAAGATGCGAAGAGATAATGCATAAATTTAAAGAGGATAAAAGAAATAAAAAATATGTAAAAAAATATTTCTTTTTATTTAATAAAATATATATATATATACGTAAGATTTGTTTTTAATTTCTGCTATGTGAAATCGTATCTTCTCACGTTCGCTGCTAAGATCTAAAAACTCCCCATTTTGATCCATCAATTTAGTGGTGATGCAAGGTATGCATTATCACACGCAGATACACTATATTTCGTTGTTGCTCTATGATCTTATTGCCTGGAAGGAAAGAGTAGATCGTGTGCTGTGTGCCACCGTTTACGTAACTTCCAGAGATCACATCCACATTTACTAAGGTGCTATTTATGAAGAGAATATCTACCACGTTTTTGGATGTTGCATTCCCTCGTACGTCTTTCGAATCCCAACATCTTCCCGAAAGTGTTGTCTCCCTTAAAATCCCCACCCAATAACCGTCTCTCATGTCCAGTATCATTTGCAGAGTGTAGACATTGACAGATATGGTGATGGCGGCTCCGTCGATCTTCATTCTAGTCTGGATGCGTTAATTCAGATCGACTATGTCGTAACTGCCTTTAGGAATGACAATCGTGAACCAATCCATTCCGTTGGAATACCTTAATGTATTATTTTTTCCCGTGATACTGGGAAACGAATAGTACGTCTCGAGATTCACCAGTTCCATCCAGTATCTCTTACCCCTCTCAAATTCGATCGGTGGATCGAATCTCGTCTTGAATTGATTCTTGGCATTGCTCAACATGACTGAAAAAAAATCTTTAGCTGTTGTGTTATCGGTTGTCTTTTCCGTGTTCCCGGCTATCTTTTCTAATAACAGAGTTTCGTATTGTCGTGACAATTGTTTTTAAAATTTGATAATTATTTTTTTTATATATTGTTTTTCCCTTCTATTTAATATTATTATTTTCTTCTTCTTCTATTCATTATTAATCACATTGTGCAGATTATATAAAAATCGTCGAATCAGTTCCTACATTTTCTGTAGTTTTGTAAAACATCAGATTGATGGGCTTGAAATTATAAGGTCCACGATCCCACACCGCCTTACAATATCACCTGAATTCTTCTTTGTTCATGTCATTGACCACGTGGTCGTCATAGATGCGAGTGAGATTCTTCAGATCTTGGCGAAACAGACACAGAAAATTCAAGTTCTCTCTTATGGTCTGTCTGGTTGATCTGAAATAATTTTGCAACAGATAGAAACAATCCATGTTGCTGTGACATCCTCGAATGTATCGACTTTGTTTCTCTAACAGCAGATCGTCGACGATGAGAGTTTTGTGCTCCGAATTCAAGTCTCGTAGATTGGGCACGTCGTCCGCCTTTTTTGTAAATTACAATTGACATTTCACATTCTATGTTTCATTTCCGATTCTTTTCCCGTCACTTGCAAGATCGTTGCAAGCGATGCATCACATTCTTCGAACTCGTCCTGGTGGTTGAGGACTCTCAAGGTCACGTTTTTCGGTAAGTGTGCACTCAGGGCTTTTTGCAATAATTTGTATTTGGGTTGAAAGAGACTCTTTCCGGGCACGAACAATCTATCATAATCCAACCACTCGGGTCGCAACAACAAATTCATAAACAGTTTCACCTTTCCACAATTCGATTCCCCCATATCAATCCTCTTATGCTTCTGGGAAAGAGTCCGTGAATCCATCTCTTGGTCTTCACTTCATTCCACAATAGATCTTTGATTTCCATCTCGTTTTTTTAATGTTTTTTAATTCAGTTTTGTTAAATAGTTTTTTAAACTACGTTTTTAAAAGTTCTCACAAAAAATAAAAAAAAAATTTCCTTAAACTATTTTTAATCCCGATTCACTGCCGTTCAACGTCTTAGCGAGTTCCTGTATCAGCAGGGTGTCAGAATCCTTGAAGTTTCCAACTTTCATACTTGATAGAATCTCTTCCAATTTCAATGCCAATTTCTGTCGCTTCAGTCGTTTAGCCGGTAGTCTTATCAACTTCTGAATTAAATCGACACTTCTCTTGCTGGCTTCCGAGGCGATTCTGGAACTTGCTTCTGTCGCGGCTTTAGTACCCACGTCCATCGGGGTCATCTTTCCGACCTTCACAGTGGTCGAAGCGATATGTTTTTCTTACATCGCCGGTGGAGGCAGTCGATAGAACTCCCATCATCGAATCCAGCAAGCCTGATCTGCCGCAGATGTAAGATCTTGTAAATCATCTGTTCTTTATCACTAACATATTTTTTAATTTCCTCTTATTTTTTGTTAATGGTAATTGTTTTGTATTTACTATTTTATTTACTAATTGTTTTTCTTCTTTCAACACGTTCACGAACGATTTATACATATCTCTGCCAAAACCCTAAATCACAACAATTCGTCGCATATCCTCACCAACTCGTTCCACACTCCCGTATTACCGGCTGCTCGACTCGCCATCAGGAGATCTAATGTCTCCAGCAGCGAGTAAGGATTACACGAAATGATCGTGGTGATCATTCCCTGTCGGGTGATCAAATTGACGAACACTTATTCGCATCCCATATGGGTTTCACCACCGCCTTCTATTTCGAACCTCTGCTCACATTCATTGTCTCTCTGAAATCGTTGTTTATTCTCATGGCATTCGTCCGAACCAGGAGATCGCCGTAAATTTTCCAACCTTCCTCCTAGTAATGCTTAGGTTTAGCCAGCACAAGTAGATTCCACAATCTCTTCCTTCGTATTCTCGAGCGTCGGCGATCAGATTGTAATCGTTGGTTATTTCCACTCGCTTGTCACCCACGTAGAATATGACATCGGCTCCCCCACGCAAGCCGAATATAGCGTCCGCCCTCGGCGGATTCGTCTTATATAAATTTACGTAATCTTCGAGTTTCATATTGCGAGCATCTACTGTCGTGTCGACGATCATGCTCGTAGTAACCCTCGACTTTTCACTCTCCGTCGGTCTCCATTCTGTCTATCTCGGAACGTCTCAGAGGAGAGTAATGATACTGAAGAGGAGGAGGAAGAGGAAAAGGTACGTAACTAGAAGTTGGACCTGAAGGTGTGTAGTTACAAGTTTGACCAGTAGATCTGTAGCCCGAAGTCATGCTTTCGAATGTTTCAGTTGTTTGATAGTCTCTTTTTTATCTCTTCTTGAGTTTCTGTCACGGGTTTGAATAACTTAATCGTCTCTCGTTTCATCTTGATGTCGCCCATTCGTTTCGCCAAATTTCTCTCTTAAATATTCCTCCTCAACTCTAGAAATCGACGAACTGTCTCGTCTTTAAGAATGGAATCTTTGATCTTTAAAAAATGACATGCTCGATGTTTAACTTTTTTTTTCGTTTCAATATTAATTTTATTTATTTATTTATTTTATTTTTTTCTATTTGAATAATATATATCTTTATTTGATAAAAATACATCAACATATAATATATTCCTCTGTCACAGACAGTCTGAATGACGAAAGAAATGTCACGCGGTTTAAAACCTCTCACAATCGTCAAGTAGACACTGAAAAAACCCGACAAAAATATACGTTTTCGCATTTTGCCGCGTGTGGCGTTCGCCTCACCCACTTTATATTTCTCGCCAAAGTGTGAGTAATAGCCATGAGAAGACACGCGACTTTTCGACCGAAAAGTTGATTTTTCGCGCGTCTCAATCGCCATCCCGTGGGGATCGACTGGGCCCTAACTGGATGATCCTGGAGATTTTCTAAGATTTTATTTCGCCCCGTCTGCGAGATTTGATCGAGAAGACGGGACAGATCCAATTCCCATCTGATTTCTGAGTCGAGAAAAGTCGAGTGTCATCTGGTGGTATACGCGCCCATTTAGCGAGAAATCTAAAGTGGGCTCGTATCGAACATAATCGATTTCTCGAGAAAATAAACTCGAAAATCGTGAGAAATCACCTAACTTAAAAAACAGTTTTGAATGGGCGCGAATTCGCAATTCACATCTACTACATTCGGAATTTTTGAAATATAAACTCCCTCAAAGAAATATCTAAATATGGTTTGTCATCAAAGGAACTTCAAGCCGCCAATGCCGAACACATTAATAACCTCATAGTTCGACGTCAAAAATTAAAGCTTCTCCGATTTTTATGAAATTTTATTGTGTAGTAGATCTCAAAACATTAGGTGACGGGTGTTTCCACTTAAAGCCCTTTCGAGGTTATTACGTCACTTTTGGATTTTGACGACATTTTACATTCTTCATCGCCAAGGACAGGCACCGGAGGCATTACCGAGCGGCTGTTACGTGAAAGGGTCACAGACACATCCTACTCCTTGTTGGACAATTCGGTGTTGGTCGCGTGCTTCGTTGAATAACTTTTGGAAATTCGCTGTTACTGTTTTTCATTCTCAAATATGGGGTAGTGAAAAAAGTATAGATATAAGGTGTAGTAACCAATGGAGTAGATGCTCTGACAAGAAATATTAATATTTGTACATTTTGTACATTATAGATATCGATGAGTGTTCCTCAGACCCGTGTCACAATGGTGGAACATGTGATGATGGTATCAATGGCTATACATGTAGGTGTGTCCGAGGATGGAATGGTTCTCACTGTGATATTGGTAAGTCTTTACAGAAAATTGAAGACTTTTGTTTCAATTCAGCTCTAAACATTGCCTTGAGTATTTATAAATTACGCTTTAATTGTCTGAGTTATATAATATGTGCAACCAACTCTATGCTTGTAGTACGAGTCCAAATGACTGGGTAATTTAATCACTAATTAAAAACATTAAAATCCTATAATGTGCGTTGTGCAGTCCATCGGCAATGTTCATTTTTTATGTTCAGACAAGGTTAAGGAAATTTGGACCATAAAGGGAACCGAAGTATCATTATTGTCACTTAAGACAATTATCTTTATTGGGCTCCATTTTGCTAGTTTGTTTACCTTTCGACATTTATACAGTCTTTTAAAAAAACTATTAGTAACAGTTACATTGTCAACGCCCATATTTTTTACCATTCAGCACAGGTGAAATAGGATATTGAACTCGTCATCTTCCCGTCTTTCTTTTATTTTCAGACTCATTTGAGACTCAGGAAATGGTTTACGGTCCTAGGAAATTCCAACCGTTAATTTCAAACGTTTTAGTGATCTTTTGTCGGGGGGGGGGGGGCGTGGTAACGTCTCAAGATTGATATTTACCGGATTGTTTTGAAGTTTTACTTTGTCGTAGAGCTAAAAAATAGGAAACGGGTGTTTCGATTTAAAGCCATTTAACGTTATTACTTCGAAATTCAACCTATTTTTACATTCTTCGGGGTCAGAGAACGGCACCGGAGGCGTAATCGAGCGCCCTGTGACGTTAAACGGTGACAGACACATCCCCCTCGTTGCTGGGCAATTTGGTGTTGGACACGTGCAACGCTGAATGACTGGCTGTTGGAAATTCGATTCGTGACTTCAAACCCATCTTTCTGTTAATGTTTTTCTTTCTCAAATACACTTTAGATGGGAAGTGAGGAAAATATAGATATAGGGTGTAGTAACCATAGAAGTAGATACTCTGACAAGGAATATTACTATATGTACATTTTCAATTATTCATTATAGATATCGATGAATGCTTTTCACACCCCTGCCAGAATGGTGGAACATGTGATGATGGCATCAATGACTATACGTGTACATGTGCCGAAGGATGGAGTGGTATTCACTGTGATACTGGTAGGTCTGTACTGGAAACTGAAGAGATATGTTTCAATTCATATTCTAAACCTTATTTTAAGTATTTATTTATTATTTATTTATTTACTGGCGTTTAACGGCACTTTCGACAGCCAGGTTCACCTGGTGTTGGACAGTTTTACGGGTGGAGGACGCCGGAGTACCCAGAGAGAACCACCGAGCAACGGCGAGCAACTGTCGGACTACCCAACGTACTAACTGCGCACAGGCAAGGTTAGCATTGGCTGAAGACAAGTGTACTATCGACGTGCTGTACGTCTTAGTACACAGCACAACCGTGCCTTCACATGGGCAATCGGATGATTATTTTTTTCACTTTTCGACATGTATACATACTTTTAAGCAAACCATCAGTAATAGTTACATTGTCAGCGCCACCATTTTTATACCATTCAGCATAGTTGAAATGGGATATTGAACTTGTTAGCATTTTTCTCTATCTTTTATTTTCCGTCTCATTTGAGCCTTAGGTTTTCGAAATTTTGGGAATGTAATCCTCACTAAGAAAAAAAATTATTATTAATAATAATAGTAATAATAATATTGCATATGTAAAATGGTTTACGGCTCTAGGAAATTCCAACCGTTAATGCCGAACATTTTAGTGATCTTTTGGGGGGTCAAAAAATAAATGGTTTTCTGAATTGTTTTTGAAATTTTACTTTGTCGCAGATCGAAAAAATAGGAGACGGGTGTTTCGATTTAAAACCATTTTGCCGTTTTTACTTCACATTGAAATATTGAGCCAACATTTTATCAACTTACCTCCCTGGGATGTTAAAAAGTGTCAGACACATACCTCCCTTTGCTGGACAACTTGGTGTTGGCCACAAGCTGCGTTGAATGACTACAGGAAATTCGCTTTGTGACTTCAAAGCCATCTTGTTTCAAATATTGTGTTTTTTTGCAAATATGCTTTAGATGGGTCGTGAGAGAAGTTTATGGTGTAGTAAACAATGGAGTAGATATTCTGAAAAATAATATTAATATTTGTACATTTTCACTTATTCATTATAGATATCGATGAGTGTTCCTCAGGTCCCTGCCAGAATGGTGGAACATGTTATGATGGTATCAATGGTTATACATGTTTGTGTGCCGGGGGATGGGAAGGCGTTCACTGTGATATTAGTAAGTCTGAACTAAGAACTAAAGGGATTTTGTGTTATGTTTATAATACATGTGAACTTATGTTTACTCTATTGCAGTAGTTAAATTCTTTTCAAACGAGTGCTGCGAAATTTACAAATGAAACTTTTAAATCAGGCAACGTGTTTGAGGTTTGTCCCACGCGATACAATTTTTCCATCAACGATTGAGGTCAGAAGGGAGGCATCTGGTTGCTTTAGAAAAGGGGCTAATGATCGTTCAGTTCCATCTCTTCTGATCAAATATTCTTATCAACTCATCTGGGAACCTTTGTAATAAAGATCATGTAGTATTGACACGATGTCATATTGACCATTCAAAACTTACATATTTCTTTACGTCCGATTGTGTTATGTGATCAGAGTGTGTTCCCTGTCAATGTCCTTAAACAGTGGAGCACATGCTATTAGATTGTACCCATTCGACTGACACCAGACCGCGACATTATAATGTACCGCATTTGTGAGAACTATTTTCCAGCCTCAATTCTCACCAGATCTTCTCTTTTCCCAAAGAAATGAATCCTTTTACTACAATATAAGTAGCATGTGAAATTAGTACTATCAGTTGCTGAATACATTCCTATTTGTTAAATTGAATGATTTCAAAGGTACCTTGATATTTGACGTACCTGAAATCTTAGGGCTAGGGGAAATCCAAAGTCCCATTGCTCCCTTATTTTAAGCCAACGCCCGAGCCAATGCTACTCATATTAAAGGTATCAAGGGGCCCTTTCTTATGATAGCAGGCAAAGAAACCTATGTTAAAAAATGTAGATCACCAGAGGTCAAAATATATATTATCAAAACCATCCCCTATTTAAAATTTATAATATTTTCTTTTCTCAGTTTTCCAAACTGCTGATGCATACCGAAGTTTATGGTTTCTGCACAATTTCACATATACGAAATAGGTTTAGTCTCATATATTTCTATTCATGCGCTTTGCTCCCAAAATTCACAAGTTCCTTAAAGTCTTTCCTCACTGTGGCGTTAGAGATAGGAGAAATTCAAAGTCCTGGAGCTCCCTTACCTATACATCCAGCTTTACCCAAGCTCCACCCCCACACACACATTAAAGGTAATGAAGGCCTCTTTCAGCTGACACCCAGCAAGCAACTTTATTTTGATCCCAGGGGTCAACAAAATTGTTGTTAATGCATTAATTACAACCAGTTCATGCACATCCGTTGCCAGGCTTTAAGTGCTCGTTCCTGTTGGGCTTGTTTGAATGTCAGTGATGGAATGAGTGGCAGGCTCATTATCACAGCCCATGAATACATGAAGACCTGGAATCATTGCCAACATTTGTGACGTATTTATACAGGATACAGTTACGAAACTTCCCACACATATTTATGGTTATTTGCAGTTGTGCACCTTTATTTTTTTCTTTTCAAATTGATATTTTTTTGTAACTTTTATTTTCAACCTCATTTTGAGCATTAGCCGTTCGAAAGTTTGTGAAGATAATCCCACAAAAAACATATCTAACAATCTTGTGCTGTCCTTGGAAATTATGTTTGAAATGTAGGGTGATGTCATAGGGAGTCAGAGGGATAAAAATAAAAATTCGTCGTCTTTTTTTAAATATTTTAATAATTGTAGAGCTAATAAAATTAGGAGATAGCTGGTTTTTGTTTTCTGATTTATCGCCATTTTTGACTTTTTAACGTTACTTCTAATTTAGGGATTATTTTGCACATTTCTCTTTGAAAATGCCGATTCTCAATAACTCACTCTCCATATAAATAATACACATAGATGTGATATTTCACACACTGTTCCCTTCATGGTGGCTCTCTTATCAGCATTATTACAAAGCCAAAATTATACCTTTTTCTAAAATAACGTCAGTTTGACGCTTTTATTTGGGAACATTTAATATCTGACCACTTGTTCACTGCTTACTTCCGAAATTGTGGAGATATATTCTCTGACAAAAAACATATCTTCGAATGCAATCAGCTTTCAGCTGACGAAATAATTCGTATGTCATTCGGGTGATGTAGGACGTCAACGTCACAAAAATGAAAGGTTATCCGATTTACCTGAACATTTAGCATGTTGTAGAGTTCGAAAAGTATAAAATAGCTGTCTTTAGATTTTTTGCTTTAACGTCATTTTCGATGCTTTATGCCATTCCAAAAGTTGATTTCTGGAATGTACCCCTTCATACGATTCGCAGAACTCAGAAAATACAAAAGACACCGCTTCTGAATTCCACAGATATCGTCGATAGCTATAAATGGTGCATCTCTATTTTTAGCTTCCTGAGCAAAGCTCAGGGGAAGCATTACGAATCACTTTCCGTCCGTCGTCCGTCCGGCCGGTGTCCATCGTCCGGCGTTAACTGTACTTTATCGTCTTGTCCTCAGAAACCACTGGGCCGCTTCAAGTTTGTTCAAATAGAGTTGCCACGCTCCATGGGGAGAGGGTGGGTAAAATGCTCCAAAACTAAAAAAATCTCATGATCCCGTGGGTACAATGACTTGATATTTTGTATGAAGTTTCCCTTTGAGGTTTAGAATCAAGTTTGTTCAAACGAAGTTCGTGGAGCAATATTTGCCTTCGAAATGGGAGGGGCAAGATTTTGGGTGCTGCCCAAAATGTATATTTTCTGAACCACTGGCCCGATTTGAACCAAATTTGTTTTGTGATATTAATGAGTCATAAATACTTGATTGCTGCAAAACAATTTCCCGTGTCTTCGGTGGGAACCCCAGGAGCTAAAAATAGAAATATTTTCAAACGCCCATATTTCCCAAACCACACTGAACAGAGAACTGTTATTCGTTATGAAGCATCCTTAGGATTAGTCGAATAGAATGAAAAAAAATGCCATCGGTTGTGTCAGGGTCTTTTAAAGGGGACATCGAAAAACGCTGACTGAGTATATTTGCAAAAATTTAAAAAAAATCTTCTTCAGCACCACTGATAAGAATCTTTTGATATTTAGTATACAATAACCACTGGTGGAAGGCGGGGAGGGAGGGGGGGGGGGGGGGTCAGACACAAGTGTGTCCAAATTAAGCCCCTCGGTTCATATTTGGGCTCAATGCAGGAGCCCGAATGTTAACTTAGGGCAGTATGGTGAATAAGCTTTAAATATCTTCTTCAGCATCACTAGGCAGAATCTTTTAATATTTAGTATACATCATTGTTATGAGGGTCAAATTCAAGTTTGTTCGAATCATGACTCCCAGTTAATATTTGGGCATCCTACGGGGGGCCGAATTTTAACTTAGTACAATATGGGGAATAAACTTTAAAAATCTTTTTCAAATCCACCCGTCTGAATCCTTTCATATTTGGTCTACAACATATCTAATGGGGTCAGGTTCAAATTTGTTCAAATCGAGGTTCTGGGTTAGTATTTGGGCTTCCTATGGGAGCGCAAATGTTAACTTAGTGCAATATGAGAAAAACTTTGTTTTTAAAATCCCCTTCAGATACACCAGTGGGAATCCTTTCATATTTCGTATGTAACATCTCTAGGGGTGTCAGATTCAAGTTTGTTCAAATTGAGTTCATGGCCTAATATTTGGGCTCTGTATGGGAGCCCAAAGTTGAACTTAGTGCATTGCGAGAAATATTCTTTAAAAGTCTTCTTTATCAGATCCAGCAGTGAAAATGTTTTGATATTTGGTAATTCCTTACTGTTTTTCCATAAAATTTGCCTTCGAAACTGCAGTGATATAACTACCTTGCAAGTTTGGCAATGCTTGTCTACAGCTGATAGAATTGTAAGCAGTAATGAGGACCTATGATAATAATCATCTGACATGGTATGAATAATTTCGTGGCTTCATTCTTTTGTAGTGTTGATGAACCATGACTAACTGAATGTGACTTAAAATACTTCGCTGAACCACTTTGTCAAGTGAGCGATTAAGACCCCTTGGGGCCTCTTGTAATACTTCCATTGACCACATATATTCAAAGTTGGGTCGTTAGCGACGATCGGGTCGTCAAGACATCAAGAATTATATTTCACTTGAAAAAGGTGTTCATTTTAATTCCAGTCATACTTTAGTACACATTACTCCAATTACAGGGTTAAACATTTTGAAATTCCAACTTCAAACACCCAATAATACCATTGGTCCTATAATTTATCATATAAGCCATTTTGGACAGTTTTCGTTGAGAGAGGCTATCTTGTGATTCATGTTGTTCCGTATTTATAAATAATACAGCTATCAAACTTCACACACTGTTTTCTGGTTATTTGAAATTGTGCAAGTTTATTTATTTTTTTTTCAAATGTACACACCCGATGCCAGCGATATAAATTTTAGGTTTTATATATGCCTTTTGTTTTTAACGTCATTTTTAGCCTCAGCCTTTCAAAATATTGGGAATATAATTTCCAAATAAGACATATCTAATAATGTGGTGCTGCCCTGTGAAATTCTCAACTGTTATGGTTGAACTCTCTTTGACGTCTTGGTTGCATAGGGAGAAGACCTTGAAATTCGACAGACTTTTATGAAATTTAGTTTGTTGTACAACTCACAAAATAGGAGACAGCAGTTTTTTAGTTTTTAGATTTATCAAAGTATTCACGTTTCTACTTCACTTCAAAGTTCAGGATATTTTTGACATATTTCCTTAAAAATGAGCGACAACGGACGCTTTATTGGTCGCCCTATTACGTTAAAATGCGACATGCACTTCCTCTCGTTGTTGGTTGGTTCAGCGTTGGTCGTGGTCCGTTGGATGACTTCCGGAAATTCGCTTTCCGCTTTCAAAACCGTGTAGATGGTGTTTACAAATGTACTTTTTATGGGAAGTGATATGGTACAATAACCTTGAACGTGTATGACCTGACAAGAATACCTATTTATGTCAGTTTTAGCTTAGTCGTTTTTGTGAAAAATAGACTTTGGGGGTAATATCCAGCACCCTTTACGCTAGGCAATATTAAACAATAATAAACATCACTTTATTCTCAAATATACTTTCCGGCTTTAAAAAAACAGTCACATATTTATTTCCAGGGTAATGTATTATATCAGAATAATAAAAACATTATATTTGAGTTTTAAGCAAAACAAATCCTACATTGACACCTCTTCATTTCTTAAAAAAAAATGGTTTTGCTTTTGTGCAGTTTGTAACGACTCCCTAAAAGGAACTGTGGGTATATTTTCAACTGTCAAAGAAAATACTCTCCATATGTGTGATTAGGTGAATTCTTTTCCTTGTATCGCTTTGATTTGACTGTTCAATCTCCGGTGGGTTTCTGTTGTCTTTCATTGAAGATCGTATTTTCTATCCTCAGTAAACTGGTAATAGTGGAATAAGATATCTGTTTGTGATGTGATATTGACGTTTCAAAGGTCACAAGTATGTTGATAATTCAAATGTTTTTAATGTGGCGAAATTCAGTAGCTTATAGCGAACATTGTTTGGATGAAATTGCATGAAGTGACCACTTCATTTTTGTGGCAGCTGATTTACATCAGCGCCTTTTTGGGATGATTGCCAAACGAATAACATATGGCCTCATAGTGATTTCAGATTGGGTATATTCAATTTGCGATAATTGGAATTGTGGGTCATAGTTTGTAAACGATAAAAATTTCCCTATTTTCCCGCACTTTAAAGATTGAAGTCATTGTTTTCTCGAACAGCATTGGTTAACTAAAAACGTACACCCATGTATTTTATGAATTCAGAATTCCTCTGCTCAAGACAATTATTTTGCTTTGGTCTACATTAAGCTTGTTAATTTACATTGCAATGTTTATACAATCTTTAAAAAGAATAAGCAATGGTAATGATATGGCAAGCATCACAATTTATGCTTCTTTCTTTTTAAAAAATATTAATAATAAATGATGATCGATTACTATGACACAACTAGAAGTATGTACCGAAAAATTGATGGATGGTGGGATTTCGTGCCAGAAAAGAATATAATCATTCAGAGGCGCACCATCCATGATGTGATTATAGCACATACAGGATCTGATTCTATACAAAAAAGATAGGATTATATCATCTCTCAGAATGTGTGATTTCTACGCAATAATATGTCCATAGTAATAATATATATCGTTGTCAGGATTTATAACGTTGACATACGTGGATTCCCATTCTCTTCAAATCTTTCCACTGATCTGCATTGCATATTTTTCGGAAATATCCTTGCTCTCCCCATGTCCTTTTGTAGCGACTTTTGCTTATGTTTAACATGCTTCAAACAGAGTGGGTATGAACAAAATTGAATTAAATTAACATAACTTACATGTACATTATTTTCGTATTGATATTAATGAGTGCAAATCAGACCCCTGTTAAAAAGGTGAAACTTATTAAGTCATTCAACAAGCTGCAGTGACAAACACGGATCGTTATCCTATTTTACGTTTTTCCTTTTCCTTTATCTCCCTACGGCCACATTTCTGAAGGCACACTCACCAAATCTGGCACAATTTCAAACTACTCTTTCCTATTGAACATTCTGGAACTTTTAATTTCCGACATCTATCCAAAATAACCACAACTACTGTATCCAGCCTCGCACTTTCAAATTTTATAAATTTCACCTCTTTCAAAAATAATATCTAGATATGTCGTACCGACCTGTTATGAAACTTCACACTCATGCCTGAAAATAGGCAGTCTGACATTTGCTGAATGAGGTCCCCAGAGGGTGAATTTGATGATGCTATCCCATATGTGGGCCAGTTTATCCTCTGGGTACCTCTTTCTGTTTAGTTTTGAGACCCTGATTCAGATTGAAGTTCACAGAGGGTAAATTTAGTGATGCTACCCTGCTGTGCAGGGTAGCATCATTACTTTCACCCTCTGAGGACCCCATTTTGCAGATGACAAACTGCTTATTTTCTGGCCTGTTCACACTCATTTTTCTGGTCATTTGAAGTTGTGAACTTTTATGTTTTCGTATCAAATTTTGAACCTCGATGTCAGCGATGCCATATTTACGTTTTTTCTGCATCTTTTATTTTCAGCTCCATTTTGAACCTCAGCCTTTCGAAATTTGGGGGGGGGGGGTATAATCTCTACTTAAAACAGAGAATAAATTCATGAATTTTGAGATAACCTATTTATCGTTCATTTCGATATAATAAAGAGGACCAATTACAGTACAGTCACCGTGGACGGTTCAAAATCTATTGTCGGGCATTTTACCCCGGTGCTTCATTGGTGGAAATTTCGCTAGGTGTCATAGCGGATCATCTCTGAATTATATGGGTGGAAAAAATGACAACTCATGGATTTTGACGCGTCCACGATAGCCCTACTGTATGCCAGTTAAAGATTTCGAAAGCATATGCGGCAAGCACAGGGGGCGTCAGCTGTTTTAGGGAGTTTGAGCATTGAAGAGAGGGGGTCTTCCCACAGGAACATTTTAAAACAGTGCTATCAGATAAGGTGATAAGACAACTTTCTGACGAACTGTTTGTAGTTCCAGATGAATAACTTTACGGTTATCTGTTTTTTTTCATTTAGATAACCACCAGGGGAACGATAAAATCGTCCCTCTCAAAGTTTATGGTCTGTTAAAACCATATCTAAAATAGTTGCCGTCGTAGGAAATTCCCAATCCTTAATGCCAAACTTTTAAGTGACGTCATAGGGATCGACGTAAAAAAATTGAAGTGTGTGTGATTGTTATGAAATTTCAATGTTTTGTAGAGATAAGGAACTTACGAGATAGCTGTTTTGTTTTTCGTTATAACGCCATTTTGACGTTCTTAAATTACCTCGAAACTTAACCTATTTTTTACATCCTCCATTATAAGCCCTACCATCGTGGGTCCATTTGCTGCCTATATATTTGTGATACAGTGATGAACCTTCACACTCCTTTTTCTGGTCATTTGAAGTGGTTTCCGTATATGGTTTTTCTTCAAATTTAGACAGTAGATACCAAGTTTACGTTATTTTCTATATTGTTTCTTTTCAGCGTCATTCAGAGCCTCTGATTTTCGAAAAATTTTGGAATATAATCACAAAAAATCAAATTTAAAAAATGGTAAACCCTTAATGCTTTACTTTCAGTGACGTCATAAGTGTAAAACAAATTAAAGTGTGGCCGAGTTTTCTGAGATTCTAGAATGATTGGGTTGATTTAACACCATTTTGACGTTTTTACCTCACTTTCGAGTTCAACTTTTTCACATTTTTGTTAAAAGTCTCGCACTTCAACTTCCGTCAGTACCGACAGGTGTTGCACCCTCCCTTTTGGTAACAGACCTAGCCCCAAATTACACCACGCAACACTGTACTAATGTCATAATCGGCAAGAGGAATACTTCAAGTCATATTGTGTGCAGTTTCATCCAAAGTGTGGCAAAATTGTTAACGCTACGATGTTATTGCCGAACAAACGTCAGAAAACGTCAGCAACTAAATTCACTGCAAAATCTATATTTCTTTTTCGTCCACCCGACTTTTAGGGTATATCCGTTCACACAGACTCATGAAAGTCCGCAACCTTATTGATGAGTATCCACGTTACAAACTCTTAGTCACATATTTTTGAATTTCCACCTCTTTCAAAAACAATACCCAATTAACGGCTGTTTCTCCATCCTTTAATATCGCCGCCTGTATCAAGCCCCCTATTTCAACTTTTGTAAATCTCTTCTTTGATAAAAATCGTATCTAAAAATGTCCGGGAAAAACGGGTATGACAGATTCTTCGGGTGACCTTTTTTTCACACCAACGTCACAAAAAATTGTCTTGTGTCCGATTTTCAGAATTGTTCTACCTTGTAGAGATCAAAAATTAAAAAAAATATACATGTTTTGGGATTTTCTAATTAACGTCATTTTTAACGTTTTAACGTCTGTTACGACCCGTAATGTAATAAATGCCCATAATGTAATACCTACCCATAATGTAATACAAAAACGACCCATAATGTAATACGAACCCATAATGTAATAAAAAACGACCCATAATGTAATAAATGTAATAACGTGTAATAAATGTTAGGTACCCATAATGTAATAAAAATTTTAAAAAATTAGATACAAATTACACTTTTCCAGGCCCGTAATGTAATAAAATTCTAAGCTTGATTTTTGTTTTTTCTCTTTACTCCAGCAGTGCGTTCGGCTACTTATGACACATCCTGCGCCTTCATCAATGCTGCCAATGGCCCCTATGCCGTACACAGCCAACATGTGTGGGTGTGTTGGGATTACGATAGAGAGTATTCCGGGACCTGGGGCGGGTATACTCTGCTATGAGTGGTAGGCATTATCCCTCTTCCATTTGTACCACCCACGCAAACGACTTCCTCGATAGCCTCTACTGCCCTGCCACAATCATATAGGTCTACCTTACAAGACATTCAATAATTTTGATTCCAGGATGGTCATTTATAACTGCAATCATCATATTCGACCGGCTGTTCACTTGCATAAAAGCAATGCGGGTAGCAGGTTCCTATACTGTTAATAAGTGCAAGCAATTCTGGCCAAAGTTGCTGAGGCAGAGGGTGTAGTGGGGTGCAGTGGGGTTTGGGTGCACAATAACCGGATAGTGGGGGGGGGGGCGTATAGTGTGGGATACAAGGAAAAGATAGAACAGAAGCAAGACGTTGAGTCAACCGGCGCAGAGGAATATCGGGAGGCGATATGGTGAGTGTACTGGTATTGGAATGGGGGATATCCTATAGCTCGATGGGATTTGGATTTGGCTACTTTGCTCCAAATTAAGCGTACAATCTATCCTCTGTCTCTCCAATTTTCACTACCTAAACAAATTATTTATATTTATTTATTTATTGGTGTTTAAGGTCACATACTTATGCACGATGGCTAATCGTGACCGTGACAGTTTTACGGGTGGAGGAAGCCGGAGTACCCGGAGAGAACCACCGAGCAACGACGAGCAGCTGTCAGCTCTCCAACATCGTAACTCTGAACTCTGCACCGCAGCACAGGCAGGGTTAGATTGGTTGAAGACATGCGCACCATCGACGTGCAGTACGCCTCAGTACACAGCGTCATCGTGCCCCCATGTAGGCAATCGGGGTGAAGTGTCTTGCCCAAGGACACAACGCGGTTGCCGCAGGTGGGATTCGAACCGAGGACCTCTCGGCTTGCAGCCTGCACCTCTACCAACTGAGCCACACCTAAACAAATTAGTAATTTCCCTGTACTGTACTACTATAAGTTCATGTCGCACCCTCCGCACCTTGAAACCAATGAGCCCGAGCCCAGGACCACACTTAATAACGACCACATCATGTTCCCGGTCCTGTGATCACATGTGTCAAGTAATATTATCAAATGCTTTCCAGTCAAATAGTTTGCACTTCACACATTCAAGAAAGACCTTACATTTTCAATAAAAATTGTATCAGTTTCAATAGTGACAGCCCTGAATGAAATGGTTTCAACTCCTCTCAGTGTTATTTTTCTAAAACCTCAACACACCACGGATTGAACACCCTCAATTGATATGGACCGAAGCAAGTTAAACGCCTTGTAGACTGCTATCATCCACGCAGGCCACCTTTGCGAGAAGATTGGTTAAGAGTATGTCATGTTCACCTGTGGCTGTGACCAGCAACTGAGTCGCTGGTTGTACAAATCAGCCCCTTTGTATTGAGCTCAGAGAATTGCATTCTCAAATAAATTTCACCAGTGGTGTGGCATCACTCATAGTATGCACAGGACGAATGCAGATCTATAATAGTGAGTAGTTTTGGTGGTTCTTGAGATTATGTTGATTGGAAAAGCATTCCACAGCATTTTCTGAGCTGTGGGGACTACCACTTAAACCACCTACATTTCCTGACAGTTCCTGGCGGTTGGCAGGAACTTCCTGCCAAACGCATACTCTATCACATCGACTATTCGCGTGTTCATCCCCGCTATTGTGCCATCTTCTCCTAGGCTACACTCAAACAACATACGTAGCTAAACACCAGGTGTAACATGGGCATATCCGTTTGACCGTGAGGTGTGACCTTGACCATCAATCCGGTGACCTTGAACCTGTGTATGGGCCGATTTTTATGAAACTTGGTGTGTGGTTCGAGCGCCCAACAATTTTGCCACACCCGATGCCCGTCATGTGTGACCTTGATTGATATTCACACCGTTGACCTTGAACCTATATCTCGGCTCATGTTGGGCCGATTTGCGTGAAACTTGGTATGTGGGGGTAGTTCGGGGCTCTCTCTCTCTCTCTCTCTCTCTCTCTATATATATATATATATATATTGAGCGTCCTGAACTACTCCCACATACCAAGTTTCACGAAAATCGGCCCAGCATGAACCGAGATACAGGTTCAAGGTTTAACGGTTTCAATATCAAGGTCACACATGACGGGCATCGGGTGTGGCGAAATTGTTGGGCGCCCGAACGACACACCAAGTTTCAAGACAATCGTCCAGCAGGAGCCGATACACAGGTTCAAGGTTTCCGGTTTGATGGTCAAGGTCACACACCCGGTCAAACGGATACGCCCATGTTACTCCTCGTGTCTAGTTATGCATGTTGTTTGAGTGTAACTTAGGAGAAGATGGCACAATAGCGGAGATGAACACGCGAATAGTCGATGTGATAGAGTAGGCGGTTGGCAGGAAGTCCCTGCCAACCGCCAGGAACTGCCATGACTGTAGGTAGTTTAAGTGGAAGGCCGTGTGGTGGACTAATAATATTACTTGACACATGTTATCACAGGATCGGGAATATGATGTGGTCGTTATTAAATGTCATCCTGGGATCGGGCTCATTGGTTTCCAGGTGCGGTGGGTGTGACATAATCTTATAGGAGTACAGTACAGGGAAATGACTAATTTGTTCAGGTAGTGAAAACTGGAGAGACAGAGGATAGATCGTACGCTTAATTTGCAGGAAAGTAGCCTAATCCAAATCCCATCGAGCTATAGGATATCCCCTATCCCAATATCAGTACACCTACCATATCGCCTCCCGACATTCCTCTGCGCCGCTTGACTCAACGTCTTGCTTCTGTTCCATCTTTTCCTTGTATCCCACACTACCCCCCCCCCCCCCGCCACTATCCAGTCTTGGTGCACCCAAATCCCACGGCACCCACTCCACCCTTTGCCCCAGCAACTTTGGCCAGAGTTACTTGCATTTATTAACAGTGGGAACCTGCTACCCACATTGCTTTTGTGCAAGTGAACAGCCGGTCGAATATGATGATTGCAGTTATAAATGACCATCCTGGAATCAAAATTACTGAATGTCTGGTAAGGTAGACCTATATGGTTGTGGCAGGGCAGTAGAGGCTAATGAGGAAGACGTTTGCGCGGGTGGTACAAATAGAAGAGGGATAATGCCTGCCACTCAGAGCAGAGTATACCCGCCCCAGGTCCCGGAATACTCTCCATCATAATCCCAACACACCCACACATGTTGGCTGTGTACGGCATAGGGGCCATTGGCAGCATTGATGAAGGCGTAGGATGTGTCATAAGTTGCCGAACGCACTGCTGGAGTAAAGAGAAAAAACAAAAATCAAACTTAGAATGTTATTACATTACGGGCCTGGAAAAGTGTAATTTGTATCTAATTTTTTAAAAATTTTATTACATTATGGGTACCTAACATTTATTGCACGTTATTACATTTATTACATTATGGGTCGTTTTTTATTACATTATGGGTTCGTATTACATTATGGGTCGTTTTTGTATTACATTATGGGTAGGTATTACATTATGGGCATTTATTACATTACGGGTCGTAACAAACGTCCTTTCAAGATGTTTCTACCCCTCCCATCCGGGGACAGCCCGACCAAAATTACATAACATATCACAATAAAGATATAAAAAACAGAAATTGGAATAGTTAATGCTATGTTCTGTACAGTTTCATTCAAATTGTCGGGAAATTGTTAACGCTATAACGTTATTTGCGATCGAAATCGGGACACGTTAAAATTAAATTGTACTGCATAAAGTTGAAATTAAGTACTCATCGTCCCGATTACCAAGTCGAAAAAAATAATTAAAATCAGACTTCAGCTTCCGGATAAATGGCGTCAATCCCGTCAGGTCTTACCCCCCCCCCCACCCCCCCACCCCCATTTGGTGACATCCCAAGCTCACGGACTATATCGCATAGCACTATAATAATATCATAGGAATAGCTGAGCGCAAACTGTGTGCTCTTTCAGCCAGTTTGTCGAAAAACTCTTTACGGTATCACGTTATTGGGATCATAAAGTCCGAAAGTTGAAATGCGTGGGATTTTTTTTTTAAAATCATCGTATGTTGTACACCTCGAAAAAGTAGAGATAGCGCTTTCAAAATTTTTCAACATTTCAAAAATGCTTAACATGTTTTTTGTTTCATTAACCTAAAATAATTTCAACTTCACAGGGGCCGACTCGGTGATGGACGTGCTTCCTTGAATGACGTCGGGAAATTAGCTTGCGATTTCAAAATAGTTTAGTGTTTATAATGCATTTGAACTCATGTTTACTCTATTGCAGTGCAATTTACAAATGAAACCGTTTGAACACAGGCAACGTGTTTTGAAGTTTGTCTCAATAGATAAGTTTTTCCATGAATGATTGATTTTCATGCCCAAGTCAGAAAAGAGACATTATGTTATTTTAAAAAGGCGCTAATGATCATTCAGCTCTGTCGCATCCGACCAGATATTTTTTATCATTATTCATCTGGCGACATTATAATATACCATCTTCGAGAGAACTATTGTACTGCATCAAGTTTTACCGGATTCTCTCAATTCCAGAAGAAATCAAGCTTTTTAATATAAGTCTTAGTTGATTTTATTCTTTCAACAACATCTAATTTGCAAAAAGATATTTACGTATCGGGTTGATTTACAAAAGATTCATTCAGGTTTTAGTATCATTATTCACTATTGTCTTCGCAATTTATTTCACTCTTCAGCTAATATTTTTCATGTTTTCAAAGATATATTTTACATTTAAATGGAGTCTCTTTTACCATACATAGCCTTTTGTCGCCACGATATAGCCTTAACTGATGATGTGGCATTAACCACCAATAAATAAATAACTAAATGGTCATTAAAAACATTGCTACATGCCCGTGCTTCCAGGAGCCCTTCAAAACGTTTCTGAATCGCACATTTGCTGTATAGTAAGAACAGTTGTGTTGAAGCAGCACTATCATAAATTCATTGTAGTTACCTTGCCATGTCCACGAAGTAATTGCTCTGCAACTTTCCTCAAACGCTATGTTAAAAGAGAAGAAATAATTGTTTTAATGAATCCTACCTCAACATTATTATTGTATTCTATCCAACGGATGTCCTGATAATGTGATTTTAATATGTATCATAAAGGTGTTCTGATTTTAGTTATGGTTTATAGTTTGGTTTTGGGTTTGAGGTTCGTGTCCTTACCGTCGAATGAGGTAAGGTGTACATACGTTTTCCTTCGGCTATCCACCCACCCACCGATGTGTCTCACCTTTTATAAGATTACAACAATATTCAATGCATGAAGTTTAATCGGGGATCTAGTTTTGATTAGCATTCCAATGTTCTGAACTATTTGCGTTCATTGTGATTATGTTCTTTTAATATTTTTTGGGCGGAAATACTGAATAAAAAGAGAAATAATCAAGCCTGGGTGTTATATGTTAAGCACTGAGATGTTAGTATGGGATACCGCTGACGGAGATTTAATAAATACATGGTCACTAATGACTTAGTGCTTAGCATATATGACTTCTGGGTGTATTGCATGTGAAGCTTGCCAGAAAAGGTAGTGCTACATCACTGATGATGACACCATATGCAATTTCTCCACATGGGAGCAAGGTGGCTGGGGTGCTAGTCGTGTTAATGGTACACATGCAAGATCAAGTATCACTAACAACCCAATTAAATTAATGATTACCCCTACATGCTACGGGGAACATAGAGGGTGAACGTATAACGAACCAGTCAAATGACCATCACCGAGAACTGCCGACAAAAACCGAGAAACAGATAACCTTGTGAAAGGAATGGTCTTTTCCAAAAGATATAGTCCAGGCGCAACATGATTTGATCCGAAAAAAATGGGAACAAGCTGATTTTGGTATCATTCGACGCGGAATTTATCTGGGAACAACGTATCCAAAATCCGCAAAAATCCTCTTTGGGGAAATTTTTTCATGCAAGATGGCCACAAGGAGGGGTTTGATAGAAAAATAAAATCTTTAGTGGCATCAATTTCTCAATAGTCTTGATATTTTGTGTGAGATCTGGAGAAGTATTGTGCGTTATTTGTACTTCAAGCACGAATGCCAATCCTATAAAGCGGAAAAATGAATGAGAAAATTTCACAATTGTTAGGAAAATGGCCCCCAAATCCCATTTTCTTCAATTTTCACACCCATACGAAGTTGAGTCTCAATAGAACAGAAAAAACGAGCTATAATTCTGCTGCTGATGTTTTTCATAACTCCCGAGATGGCCAAGAATGATATCGATCAACTTTCTTCGCAATGATTAAATCTCGAGATGAGATCTGACCGAAATCATGCCGGTGTTCCTCAAGGCACTCTGCTGTCGCCAGTTTCGCCTCCAATCTCAACCGGCTCGGAGTTCAGGCAATTCTTCCCTCGACAGTCAGAGACACATTTGATTGCGTTCGTTCTACATGTGCATATATTCGTTCCGCAGGAGTGTTTGGAGGTCATTTTGCATTGGCAACGTATAAATTTCACGAGAGCTTCAGGCGCTGCATCCGGTCAGTCATCACGGGTATCAACTCATTTTCGAGAATTTCCCAGCCCCATTTCCGAGGATCTAGATATCAATATCCAATTGCTTCCATTTCATCGTTTGTAGGTGGACTGGCAGTCTGTGAAAGTATGCTGCGCGTTCAGTTTGAGGTAGTTTCTGAGGTTCGATTCCTGTCTTGCTGGAAGTGACCATTGTCATGAAGTTTGAGTATCTCAAGCCATTCAATGTGTCTGACTGCTTGCCAGAGTACAGCATTACAAACAATTCATTCTTCCAATTTCTGCTTGAGATACGGCGCTGTCGTGCATTGTTGCTAATATCTTCTGAATCTCCCTTGACTTTTCTAACCTCTTGAGAAGCTGTGTGTTGCGGTGGCCAAACGTTGCCGAAGTAACATCACACCCACTCCATGCATGTTGGAACAGGAGGTGTCGTCTAGTTGTTTCTCCGATCTTCGCTATTATATCTTCCATGCCCCCCCCCCCCCCCCTATGTGACTTCCCTGCTTCTGATTGGAAACAAACATCAGCCGAAGTATGATTCCAAGGGTGAATGGATAGCATTAGTACATCAGTATCATCTGCGGCAATGACAACTGAATTCCCATGAGATGAACGTTTGATGGCACTTTCAACAATCAGGGTATCAGCATCGCCCGAACTGCAGTTAACAGTATGTCCACACGCTCTCAGGTTGTATCTGCAACTCTCAGCGTAGTGTACATATTTCTGACAGCAATAAGGTGGAGATTCCAATCATCAACGCGTTCACCTCTGATGAACATTTTCAGTGTCTAGACATATTCTAGATATTGTATCCATAGCTTAGCACTATCTAAATCTCCCCTGTTGATAGATTTCTGTCCACTCCCAACGCTACATGAGCTCCTCGGAGCGGCATCAGGTTCAGCCATTTCTGAGCTAGTAAGGGCATTTAACAGCTTGTTCGTTAGCGCAGCTTCGACCAGCAAATGTCCCCGCATTGCCCTTGTCACTACTTTGCCGGTTAACATCGAACCCACAGCGAGGGGACCATAGACCTCCTCCAGGCCAGATCCAGCCATCATTGGCCCGGTACTCCCGAGAAAACTCATGATTATGTGGAAACCACCTAACCGACAAACGATGTTCATCGACTGAGCAGTTATTATCTCAGTGGCCTTCAACCATAACAGCTGGTCAAATGTGACACACAGAGAAGGGATGTTCATGCGTGCAGCTTGCTCCGAGATGAAGTTCAATGTAGAGGAAAATGCATGTGCTATATGATGGAGTAAGATCGTTTATAGGGAGGAAGAGTACCTTTGATTTGTTGGGTTCCGTGAACCCTCCATTGCATGAGCAAGTTGCATGAAGCCGGACCAATTGGGTACAGTGTTATCTTCTGTGTTTGAAAGCCACCCACAATGCCATAGAATGTCAGTATTCAAACTCGGTGAGAGGATATTGGGGGATTGCAGTTGGACTAATGGTTTGTAACTTAAACCACAGAGTCCTTTCCTCTGTGACTCCAAGTAATCAACTAATGGTATCCCTTCATTCTCCAACATTTTCTCAACATCGACTCGAGCTCTCCGTTTTATCGCAATGGGCGATATAGGGGTCATTTGGTCGTGATTTGGAGTGGATACTGCAATTATACCCATACCATGTAGTGAGCCTTTTCCGTCGATCGTGGCAACGTTAGGGTCGACGTTATCTGCAACCCATTGTGTGAATTCACCGGGAAAATAATTAGAGGTGTACCTGTCGACCGAATCTAGCTCCATAACACCTTGCTTATAACGTTTGTCTTCGTCGTAAGTGATAAAAAACCCAAGCCTTGAGAGTTCATTCACAAGCCATCTTGTGCATGATCCATCTCTATCCCAAACCCGAATAGGGTAGGCGTTATGACTGATCTTGGCCTTGCCGACTGGACTATAGAATGGCCTATGCTGTTCCGTTTGACATCAGATGGAATCAAACATTGGAGAAATGACTGTAAGTAAGCGGGGATCCAGGTTCTGCCACGCTGGAATGTCCTTGATATCGTCGGATGTGGGGTAGGATTCTGTATTAAACTCCATCTCTCCCAGTTGCTCTTTGATCAACTTTGCCGAAGTTACAATGATTCTTTCGGCTTCGTCGCTTATTCTCCCTTTCTTATCGGCGTACCTTTTGTCATTGATCATATATTCCGCCATGTTGCGGAAACATACGACATTGTCGCGGCCCTGTACTCTAGCGAAGAAGATAAAATTTCCATACCGATCGTCTAGTTTCTGCTTCAGCCTTTTTCTGTTGTATACGCCTGATCCACCGGTGATTTCTTCCATTCTAGAATGCAACTCAGACAAAGTGTACAATTCTGCATAGGTATTCTGCATCTAGTAGGTCGCACATGCACTCAAACCAATACTCCATATCATGATCAGAGATTTCCGCCCAGCTGGTATGTCCTCCGGTGCCAACTTCATATTGTCAAGAAATCTTGAATGGCAACGAGCATGGTAGACAGCTTCGGCGGCCACCAAATCAATGCAACTCAACAAACGAGCTCTAACTTCTGATGCGAACCTGCCCCCTCTCTGTTCGCAATGCCCAAGGAGTTTATACCGCATAGGGAGTGTTTCGACAGTTCTGACAACTTTAGTCCTATCAGGGTGGAGTAGATCAATTACCGCCGATTGGCCACAGAAGAGGCAGTCACAGTTGAAGTCAAATGCCGGCAAACTAGATCTCGCTTTCTTGGCCGACGGAGGCTCAGTTTCGGGAATGCTTGTAACAGCGGGTCGTTTTGCGTCAGTGAAATCTCTGCGACAATCTGCATGAACCAAAACTACACCCATAGGTATGACATACGAACAGGATCATAAATCAGTGAATTAAGCATGATGCTAAAATAATAGAGTATGATACTCAATTAATATAGTATGATACCCAAATAATATAGTATGATACTGAATTAATTCAGTATCATACTCAAATAATTGAGTATCATACTTAATTATTTATGCAGCATTTATGAAAACATATCAAATAATATAGCATCATACCAAATTATTAGAGTATCATACTAAAAAAAACAATTATGACCCTCCCGTACGTGAATCTGATTTCAGTATCATGCTATTTTATTTATGCTGCATTCATGAAATCGTGCACAATATAGTATGATTCTAAATTAACTGAGTATCATACTAAAATAATTATGTATCATGCACAAATAATATAGTATGATTCTAAATTAATTGAGTATCATACTAAAATATTTAAGTATCATACACAAATAATATAGTATGATTCTAAATTAATTGAGTATCATACTAAAATAATTAAGTATCATACACAAATAATATAGTATGATTCTAAATTAATTGAGTATCATACTAAAATAATTAAGTATCATACACTAATAATATAGTATGATTCTAAATTAATTGAGTATCATACTAAAATAATTAAGTATCCATACACAGGCTCCTGTTGTAGCTTGTCCGTAAGGTATGTCTCCAGGTCTGGCCTCGCCCTCATATTGCAGAATTTGAGCAGCGTGTGGATACCCTTTTTGGAGACTTTAACTTCATCAAAACCAATCTGGCATATAACACAGGAGTCCTCTCTTGGAAACAATGGACTCCAAACACCAATGGAATGCCCAGAAGAAGCAATTCCAAATCACAACATGGGTTAGGTTATGTGGACAAGGAAATATATACTTCAGTAACAAAAACCAAACGTATTATATGAGAACAACAAAGCGTGAATCACAGGGCGAATATACCGAACTGAAAAGAAATACAAGAGGACAGAGAAATAGAAAACAAGCAAACCGACAAGTAAATGTGACAAACGATTGCCTCCTGTGTATGTTAACACCGCTAGGTTTCAACAGGAGACAAAGAAAAAATGACAAGCATATCAAAAACAATAATTCAGGACCGTGTGACCATTAGCGAATAGTTTTGTGTGCCGAGTGATCGCAGTATCTCGTGATATGTCAGATAAACAGGCAGAAACAGAGTTTGGCAGTGAGAATTCAATGATTTTTCAAATTTTCAGAAAACAACGCTCTTTATTCGGGATGCGCACCGGCGTTATGGACTGTGATGATACATACACTCTTTATACTCTATGTGTTAGTGAGTAGAAAAAAACTGGATTCACACAAATCCATGTCCTCACGTTCTCAAACGCTGGAATGCTGGTTTCGGAAAATTGATCGAAATTTGCTCTTACACCACCATCAGTATAAATGCTATAAAAAAAATTCCCCAAAGCGGATTTTTGCGGATTTTGGATATGTTCTTCGGGAGACATTACTCTTCAAAATGGCATAAAAAACGGCATGTCGTAAATTTTTTCCGCGTACGACCACTTTAATTGGTTCAACGCCTGTACTTTGAAGAAATTGTACTGTCAGTCCGCCGTCTACTGTAGCCCAACCCTTGAACGTAGCTCCTTGACATTTTCGGAATTTGTTCTACGATCCCCGCTCAACATTCTCACTGCATCTCCAACCGCCCCTTGATCGCGTGGAAGGCCCTGGAATCGCGTTGAAACCGAGAGGACGATTTGTCCCTTATTTTTTACAAGTATGTAATATATCAAAATTTCAAAGAAATAGGACGTGATTGTTTTCCGCCGTTTTGAAATATGACATCACTTGCATGTGCTTGTATTTTAATTCATTGAAAGATGGAAAAAAGTAATTTTTGGACATTAAAAATGTCGGTGATTTGACTTAAGAAGTGTGGTGGTAGGCTATTGACTGGAGTGATGTTTTATTACAAGATCGGACAACAAATTGAACCCTGCCTACTGTCTGATGTGAACGAGTCTATGGCAGATCTGCCTGGGTGTGTTTCATTATTTTACTTAACCAGTCTACCTACCAAAGCGCACCATGTAGACAACAGCCGGCAGCCTGAAATGCCATTCCGTAGACTAATTGCGTTTTCGAGTTGCTCTTCTTGAATGCTGATAAACGTAGTTAGACTCAGTAGGTGGTTTCGAAATCGCTAAGCGAATGTCCAGAAGTCACCGAACGATGCACAAGCCTTGATCGAGTATACCCACCCACAGAGCAGGGCAACAAAGAGGTTAATGTTTCTGTAAGTTTAGTAATATAATGCCATTTAATTTAAAATGTTTGGAATGAATTAAAAGTTTTAAGTTTTCGGACTTCCATCACCAATAAACATTTGAATTAAAGAAAAGAACATTGAACATTTTCAAATAAGTCGAAAAATAGTGTATGAAGTTTGGTAGCTGATTCTTTTATAGATGTAGAGTTACATGAATCAGAAGAGAGCGTTTCTAATGCAATATGTTCAAAATAGGCTAAATTTGGAAATGGAGCCAAGCCTAAAAAAAAGAAAAAAACGTTATCTTTTAATTTTCTGAGCTCAACAACATATTAAAATTTCCAAAAAATCGACGTATTTTAATTTTTAACCATATGACCCTCTATGGCGACGTCACCTGAGCGTTCGGGTATAACGATTGTGAGTTTGGTAGGAAAGCACCACTTTAGTAGGATATGTTTTTTATGGAGATTGTATTCCCGAAAATTCGAAAGGCGAATGATCAAAATGAAATTGCACATAAAAGGTATATCAAAGAACGTAAAATTGGCATCCGTGCCATCGGATGTGTCAAATTTAAATGAACAAATATGGTTAACAAGTTAATGTGATCACAAATAGGAATGGTAAGTTTCATAAGTATATCCACTATTAACCCTTTACCTAACATGAAAAGCAGACGAAACTAGCAAAAAAGAATTCTCAAATAATTATTTTTTTTCCATTTTTTTGTCTCAAAAAATAGGTTATGACCCCTCATTGGTACGAGTTCGCCGAGGTTATACCCGTAACGTTGGGTAAAGGGTTAATATGGTTAGTAGGGTGCAGCTGAACTCAAGAACGTAGGTTTTTCATTTAGAATAGATAAAATAGTCTAAACTTCAAAGTGAAGTAAAAACGTTAAAGTGGCGTTAAGTCGAAAAACAAAAAACAGCTATCTCTTAATTTTTTTTAGCTTTACAACACACTAAAATGTCAGAACAATTCGACGTATTTTCAATTTTGACCATATGACCCCGTAGACATCACCTCAGCGTTCGGGTATAAAGGATGAGTATTCCCAGGACAGCTCCAAATTTTTAGATATGTTTTTTGTGGAGTTTACAGTCGCAAAATGTCGAAAGCTTGGACCTAAAAATGAAGTTGAAAATAAAAGATATAGAAAGAGGTAAATTTGTTATTGCTGCCAACGGTTGCATAAATGTGAAGTGAAAAACTATAACACAAACTATTACAATAGAAACAAAAAAAACAACTCCTACAACTACCACGCCAGCAATTATTGAACAAATACTATGGTATACCAAGAACTACAACATGACCAACATCTACTACATAAATAACTACAATTACACCAACAACTTCGACTTCAACAACCACTACATCTACAACAATAACAACCTCAACTACAAAAGGAACCTCGATAACACCATCAACTACTGCTCCACAATCACTTTCGCTACCGCAAAAAACAACTACTACACCAACTAATGCAACACTAACCTGGACCATACGAACAACTTCAACGACAACATTAACGTTGCCAACACCAACGACCTTTTATTCAACCAATACCGCAACACAAAGTGGAATACCGACCGAACAACGTCCACAATTACAACTACTGTACCAATTACTACACACCAACGTTGATAACACCGACAACTACAGTACCAAACACCACCCATGGAAACATCGACAAGTAAGGTTAAAAAAACGCCAATATTTACAGTACCAAACACCCCCAAACTCCAAACTAACATATCAGCCACACAATATCAACAACTACAACTACAACACTAACCATCATAACATCTACGAACACACCAACCACTAGAACCCATCATCAAGCACCACAACACCATGCATTGGAAAAAAATATATATCAACAATCACGTCAATCTTGACAACTCCAACTACAACCATTTTCACTACATTGGCGTCGTCGACAGGATGTGTTACCGCATTGATTGACTTTGCCCCATGGCGACGTTTTGGCCGACGTTCCAGTAATCAAGCGGAATAAAGAGAGATCAATGGAGCTACTTCCTCAATAACAACTGCTAACAGTGTTCGTTTCTTTATTCTTTTAGGCTGTAAAGATAGACAATTTGGATTCAACTGTTCTCATATATGCAACTGTGAAAATAAAGCAGAAATTTGTAGTAAAGCTGATGGACATTGTATGAGCGGGTGTAAGCCAGGATTCAAGGGCTCTGGATGCCTAAAAGGTAATTAATTTTATTCTATGAACAACAATAAAAAAAAAAGAACTGGAACGAATAGTATATAGAAATTTATCACATTGCTATTCTGTTTTCTTGCAGAGTGCGTGGACGGACAATTTGGATCCAGTTGTATACATTCATGTAAATGTGCGAACGCATCAGAAATCTGCAGCAAAACTGACGGACATTGTTTGAGTGGCTGTAAGTCAAGTTTTACAGGAGACGGATGTCAACAAGGTTATTATTAGTAATTTACTTTATCATATGACTTCATCGTTTTCTCGGCTTATTACCGTTTCGTATTTTCAATAAATATTAATTTGTACTTCATAACACCCTGAATTGATTTGAGTTGTCAATTTCAAAGACCGCTTTCTAATTGGTTAAATTAATTAGCGCTTCATAACACCTTCAGTTGATTTGATTGGTCAATTTCTAAAGAACATTTTCTGATTGGTTAAATTAATTCTATTTACTGCTCTTGTAATTTTGCTATAGTGACTTATGACGCCTGACGGTCAAAGTGAAATTCCATTCTTTAACCCTTTCTATCTAAAAGATGTGTTTTTTGATAACTGTGGTGTCATATGGTAAACAGAATATGAAATTCGTGATTTGGTCACTCGATATTTATGAAACACGTCTACGAATTTCACCTATGACGCCTGACGGTCAAAGTGAAATTCCATTCTTTAACCCTTTCTATCTAAAAGATGAGTTTTTTGGTAACTGTGGTGTCATATGATAAACAGAATATGAAATTCGTGATTTGGTCACTCGATATTTATGAAACACGTCTACGAATTTCCCATTTTGCCGAGTCAGTGGCTTCCTCAATCCGTAAAACTATCTGATAGAATATGACCTTTGTTGTTGTGAAACCCATTAAATCAATAAAAAAAACAAACAAATAAAGAAAAAATTAGATAAATACAAATAAATAAATAATAAATAAATAAATCAATTAATCACAATTCAAAGGCCAAAATAAGGGAAAAACTAAAACTAAAATTAAAAACAAAAACGAATAAGCCATAACACTAGTTACTTCTCAATGCATATTTATAAGACATGAATTGCCTTTATTTCACACCATTGGTCGCCACTGTGTAATGTCTCCGTTAACACTCAGCGAAGATTGCTAAGTGTGTGTGTGGGGGGGGGGGGGGGGGGGGAGAGGTATGCTTCAATTATTTCAAAATACTTCTGATGATCCGCTGATACGCTTTTAAGGACGGCAAATGGTTGCATCACAAACTCGGGTACTGAAAAATAACAATTATAATAGTTCTCTTCACCAACGGTGCCTTGTACAATGGATATGGGTTGCCCCGTGGACCCAACACGATTTATGATCACACAAAAACGCTCTACACAATCCTAAAATATGTTTAGCTGCTGGATGGAAATACTAGAAAGTAACTGGTTGTTGTTGGGTGTATCTGTCGGACAAAATAATTAGTAATGGACCTGCTACAATGTAACCCCTCGTATATAATAATAACTATAAAGGCCTTAAGGGAGATATTTACGATTTGAAAATATGACAACGTCATTTCATCAAAAGTGTCCTCAAACATAAATTTTGCTCCTGATAATTCACTTTATTTGAGAGTAATAGAAAGGTATACAGGCAATTTGATGAAATTTTCTATCTGCAGATAGTTGCAAAAATTGAATTCTTTCCCGTATAGGAGAGGCAAAGGGAACATAAGCCATCAATTCGTTCTACTGACTGTTTTGAGCGGACCATGCAGCCAAAAAATAATATGTGACGTGTTAATAGTACTAATATTAGTACTAATATTAGGCGTTTGCATTTTTTCCACCAACGTTCTACCTGTCCCAACTCTAGGGTAGTATAACGCCTTGAGTGGATCAATGGCACTAAGGGATAACAGTTGGCCTACAAGGGGTACAGAAAGTGAACCTATTCTCCCGGATCAAAATTTGAATTAAAACAGAATAAGAGAATTTAAGTACCAAAAATATTTTCGAGTTACCGTATTTATTGATTTAAAACATTAAATATTTAAAAGATGGACAGAAAATATTATTTGTAGTTCCAAAAATTGTTTATTGTTTTTACTCTGATTCTGAAGCGAACATGTTCTTTACAGTTTACTCAGCAGATTAAAAGTGATTTTTTGAACACTTAAAAGTACTTTGTTAACTTTTTTCATGGGGTAATGACAGTCAATTTATGTAAGGGTTTTCAGATATGCTTGTAGCGATACGATTTATTTTTTAAACAAATATCTCACTTAAAACAGCGACGATTGTTTATTTTCATCATGGATACGTACCGGTTCCAGTTACTGTTGATGATTCAGCGCAGTGCTGGCAATTGCGGCTTCTGTAAATAAACGTCCGGATGTTCTTTGTTTCTCGGGAAAATTTATTAATTGATTTACATGGACTTTCGACACAGTAAATATGTAACATGTCGTGTAGTTGGCTAATACATTAAGGCTCTGAGTTTTCATATTAGGTTCGGCCTCGCCTCACCTGACATGAACTTTCATTGCTTTGTATGGAAATGTATCAATAAGCAACACGCCATGTAACTTATAATGATTCTACAGTGGACAACAACAGCGATCAACATTTCTATAATGCCGCGACGTCAATAGCAACGTCATCTGTTTCGCGGGGAACCTTTTAAGAAAACCCACCTTCACCATCAGTTTTCCATCTCATACCCATACTCTATACCCACTTGTTTTGTAACAAGTTGCTCCCCCCCCCCCCCCCAAAAAGCTCTGGTTCCTATGGGAATTTAACACTAACTGCTCTCCCTCCAGGTAGTGAAGGTCTATTCATCGCTACTATACTACTCACGCTGAATATCTATCGTTTCAGACAGGGACATTTTGGAAATACCTGTCTGACCATTGGTAGTGGAGGTGAATGAACTATCAGTCATTTAAAACTATGCATTTTATTTGTCTATGCATGTATAGGTAGTTGGACACGGTATCATTTCCAGTATGGGTGGGGGAAATGGAGTCTAACTGGATTTTGCCCAATCAGTTCTTGTTTACAGCCAAATATGGACATTGTCTATATACTCCACAACGACAAGGAGACAATCGTGAAGATTTAATGTATTCCAATGTTATACATATTTTGTTTTGATAGCAAATCTATTCCAGAACGTTCTTATCACCTTCAGTGGAATGTGCAAAGCAATATTCCATGGCATCTTCATTGAGGATTTAAACACAGTTTGTCCAAATATATGTAGCTGGAAATGAATGGATAAATAAATAAATTGTGACGATTCTTCAAATATATGTGGTGTTTTATGAACAAGTGTATTTCATATATTTGACTCAATACACAAGCTGGAAACAAATTGATAAATAAATAATTAAATTGTGTCGTTCTTCAATATGTTTGGTATTTCATGCAAAACAATGAATAAATAAATAATAAATAAATTAAAAAAATAAAAAATAAAAACATAATAAAAATAAATATAAATAAATTGTGACGTTCTTCAATATTTATGGTATTTATGCACAAGCGTGCTTCATATATTGGCTCACAACACAAGCTTGAAATGAATAAATGAGCAAGCAAGTAAATAGATAAAAATAAATAAATAAAAATAAAAAAATAAATAAATAAACAGTGATGGTTCTTCAATATTTCTGGTATTTTATGCACAAACATATTCATATATTTGGCTCGATGCACAATACATACCAATGTGATCGATTATTTTTTCGAATGTTGCAGTTGTATTTTCTCTATTACAGCATGCTGTGTCCACACAAAGCAGTAGGCAGGCTAAATCCTTTGCATATTAACTCATTGTGAACATACAAGCAAACTGACAAAAAGCAAATAAATGAATATCTTTTCAGAATTTTATCTTTTTATGCTTCATTATCTGTGCCATGAATAATTACCGATTTAAAAGTTAAAGAAAGATTCACTGTCTACCTGTTGTTTTTAAGATGAGGCAGGATTATTGCGTTCACAGACAATGAAACACACAAATCAGCACAAACACTTCTAGAGCTAGATAAAATATAAGTTGAACTTTAAGTGTGTATTAGGGGCGTTTGGAATTCGATACAAGGCTGTGATGTTGTTTTTAAGTTGGACTGAGTTTATTGGGAGTGAAGCGTTAATCCAGAATTATATTTTAATACTTTCAAAAAACTAATATTTACAGCATTTGCAGATGATGATGATAATACTCCTTCTATTATTGGTGCTGTGGCCGGCGTCGTGATGGGCATTATTATTATTGTTGCTGTATTCTTATTTGTTTGTATGCGAAGAAAGAGGTATGTTTTAGTTTTAGTTTCCATGTAATCATGGACTTTACATTTAAAAAATCGAATTGTCCAATGCTTGAAATGAATTTCAAACAAAGGAAGTTGAACACCAATGTTCTGCCTTGATTACACGTTGTATGTGTGTGAAAGTGGTTTTACATATTCTAAATTCATATATTTTGAATTTAGTGGGTATATAGTAAAAGAAAATCACATTTACATTTCTGGTGCATTTGTTTTTTCGGGAATTTTCAGCATTTGAGAATAAATTGTTTTTACAAGAATTATCAGAACAAACACTCGCGCACAAACAAATTAGGTTAGACATTTCTGCAATATGAAGCCGTTCCCTGCACCTCGTGATCATCATCGCTGAATATTATAAGACTCAGCTATTTTCAATATGCAACTCTCTTGTTAATTCTCAAGTAAGTGAGCCTCTTGTTATTCATGTTTTTCTTTTTCTTTATTGTTATATTTATCTTTACCAAATTATTTTCCAGGGGACTTCTTAAAATCGGCTTCTACGAAATTTCTGACTTTTGGTACTTCTGTACATCTCGATTTGTTCTCTGTCGGCTATGTAATGGTATTTCCGAAAATTTTCGTTCCATCCAGAACGCCAATAAAGGAGCTGAAATTAGCCAGTTTCATCCACGACACACAATTCTGCTGTACGATTGGGCTGACAAGTTCCTCCTATTTGAAGAATAACGTATTGCCAATGGTTAAATAAAGAGATGCATCACCCACGTCAACATACCACACAATTTCAAATGAAATTCACTTTTTGTAAAATTGGCCGAATTCCACATGTGACACATTTTTTAGTAAAATCTTGTTTGGGTATTCATCGTTGAACAAAGTTGCTGTAATAGGCTTTTTTATCGAGAACTTTTTTATTATTGGGATTTAACGGCAATTTCGATAGCCAGAGTCTCCTCATGTCAGTATCTAGGACTTAGCCCTCATACAGCTTTGGTGGCTTGGACTGGAGTATCGTTTTATTTTTTGCAAATTTATTTCATTCACTTTGCATTCCTATTTCTATCAGTTCGAAGGGAAAAGTTGAAAATGCTTTGCATATTTGTATATATAATTGACTACCGAGCATATTTTATATTGAAGGTTGATTGTAACGTTTAAGCCAGTGTCTGTTCTTAGTGCATAATGATGGGCACTGCCAGAAAATAAATGCTTTCGAAAATTTGGTAAGTTTAGGTGCCCTTTTCTCCATTGGGAAGTAAGAGAGGACCAAATGTAGTTCACATGTGTACACGGCAATGACAGGAAAACTACTTTCCTATGATATTTCATTATGAAAAGTTCAACCCTCGGCCGTCATGGTAAGTTGAATAGTCGATTTGTTAAACAATGGTTATTTTTCGCGAAATGTGCTAAATTTCGTCAGGTGTTCACACCAGTTCAGAATAGTAAATCTAAAACACATTTCATATCTGTTTGCACGATCAATTAACAAGAATATTAGTTGTTATAAATTAACTTAGAAAGTCTAAGCAAATGCCTATGCTGGTTGTATGAACAGATGGGTATTGTCAGGAAAAAAAATTCTTTTTGAGGATTTGGAAAGTTTGAGTAACAGCCCTCTCCAGTGAGAAATAAGAGAGGTCTAAATGCTTTGTATAGCTGTTTTTCACAATCAAAGTGAAGTCTACTTGATGTTAAGTTTCAGCAAGTGAGAAAATGTCTGAAGGATTAAACGTGGAATTTGCTGTGGATGTTTTACGGAATATCTCCACATTATTTTCTGCTGCCGAATGCAATGTAATCCTGTCGAACCCTGGATGGGTTTTAACGTCATCTATTTTCTAACATGTGTAAAGAAGCGGCCTTTGGTCAAAGAAACCGCACACATAGGCTATGTTTGAGACTACTTTTCATTATTTACTCCACTTGTGCTCCGCCGAATGAATTCAATGGCACCTGTTAGTTGAGCAAATTTATGGGTGGTTCGTCGGAAAGATGTTGGGGTGCCCTTCGTACATGCAGCCATAGCTTTCAAGAATCTTTCTGAATGTGACTAAATATATGACCACGCCTTCAATGACAGTGGTATGAGAGATACAATTGTGTAGCCGCATGTTTCATGGCGTTTTATGTAGAGGTGTAACGAAATTGGAAAAACGTCTGAAATGCAGGCGCTAACGAGAAAAACGTCATACGTTCTGTATTTGAAGGCAGATTTTATAAAATATTTCAACTTTGTTTTGGGAACCACGAGTACTGCAATGTCTCATGATTTCAACGACGTCCTACAGTGAAATGTAATTTTCCCGTTTTTTCGGTCACGTGGCTTTAGGCATTTCATGAGAATGCCAACAAAAATGTGACGATCCACAATTTGCTGTAGGCGAATATGGAATATTATACTGGTATATGTAATGATTCGAGGGATTAAGGTGTCCACAAGATGGGGGTGAGTGTTTTGTGAAAACAAAATGAGGTAAAAATCCCAAAATGACGTCATATCAAAAAATTCCCAAAACGACTTCCTTTTTCATTACTGAGCTTTAGAACATACTAAAATTTCATGAAAATCGGCTTAATTTATTTTTTGGGTCAAGTTGGTTGAATTTACATCACCCTATAATTCGGCCATATATGCCTTTTTGGTGAAGAATATATTTCCCAAATTTCGAGATGGGAAGCTTGATACCTGAAATAGTATTAAAAGAAAACTATACAGCGCAAATATATCATAATGATAAATGTTTCCAGAGTGCTGGACAGCATCACCGAAACATTACTAGATGTAAATATATACAGTGTTTGGGTACTTGAAACATTTGATTAATGAACATCGAAGTAATATTTTTTAAATAGTTAAGATTTTAATTTTGATTCGAAGACTGAAAGAGATGGGAGCAATATCTCAGACCCAGTCAATTTGTTAAAGTGTTTCGGAGAATTGTTACTCAAGGAACATCCTCCATATGAGGCTTGGCTACATGAAGTCTCTTCCAGTACATTGTGACATAAGGAGCGCAGAGTGCGTTTCGAAGCCAACATTTTCACCAACTCTGAAATGTAAACTGCAGCTTGGTTTGATTGTGTCTTGTATGTGAACAGAAGAATTTTAAATTCTATTTTAGCTGGGATAATAAGTCACTTTTGGAAATGCGCTTTGCAATTTCAAACTCATCTGGAGCCAGTACTATAAAACTTTTACAATTGTACTTTCTAGAATTGTATTTCCTTCCTATTAATACAACCGACTAAAATGAATCATTAGCATTTTAAAAGATATGGCAATGTGTCAGCTGACAAATTGCGACATCTTTGAAAATGCTAATGGTTTATTTCAACCCATTTAAAGTCATAACTAGAAAATACAATTCTAGAAAATATAATTGTAAAAGTTTAATAGTATTAGCCCCAGGTCTACATTTTTCATGACCAACTCTTGCAGCGTACATGTTTATATCTATCCCTATCCTAACCCTTCTGCTTAGATAACGTCCCTGTCTGAGAAATTATTAGGTTAGACAGTGAATTTGGTAGTTGGTACAGTTATGAATCTCTAGAATATATCACTGCAAGAATTTACAAACTTTCCTTTATCACCGCGTGCAGAATATTTTTGCTGGTGAAATAGGTTTATCTATAGAAGTCTTGACATCGGCAATTCAGATTCATAAAGTTGTTGCTATCTAACATTTTTGCTGCATTGACATCTCTAGTTTCTGGTTTTCTGTTAACACTGGGAAACATAAGAACATTTGGACACTTTTCACAAGATTTAGTTGTACGATTTAGGTGTAGCGTTCCACATATTTGCAGCATAACATCGTATTCTTCACTAAATTGACAAAACTACCCATGGTCACAACAGTCCAATTAAAGTGCATTTTGGAAAAATTGGCCAACATTCACATGCTTTTTCAAATCACTGGCGCCTTATTTCTCACACTTTTACCATTTACAGATGGGGCAAAAAAACAAAGTTGCTGATATACGTTGTGACCCAAGGCGTAACATTCGCCCAGTTCTGGAGGCTGGAATTCAAGTTCTATCTTATTCGTTTCAAACGTCACCATCGTTGCGTTCCCGTTTCTAACAGATCGAATACAACTAAAAATGCTTTGCATATCCGTGTATATCATTGATAGCCCAGCATTCGTGTCGTTATAAGTTCTGTTGCAAAGTTGTACCAATGCCTGTTCTGGCTGCTTGAAGATGGATACCGTCAACAAATGCTCGCTTTTCGAGAATGTAAGATGAAGTAACCATTTTTTCAATTGTGAAACAAGAGAAGTCTAAGAGTTGTATATAGCTTTAGTCGGTAATGGAAGTGAAACAACTTTGCTGTTATATGTTATCATGGCATTTTTTAATTCCGGGCCGTTGTGATAACTTACACGGGAGTACTGTCGGGCGATGATCGTTTTTCACAACTTGTCTCAAATAAATTTAGATTAGCGTTTCTCCTCAGTTCAGAATGGAAAATCTGAAAACGTTTGAATATTTTTTTCCGTCATTTTGTGTCGAAAATATTTGCTGTTGTAAGTTCTCCAGTAAAGGCTAACTCAATGCCCGTTCTAGTGCACAAAGATAGGTACTATTAGAACAAAACGACCATTTTTGTGGGATTGTGTAAGTTTAAGTAATCATTGTATCCATTCTGAGGTGAGAGATGCACAAATGCTATGCATAGCTTTATATGTTATAAAAGAGAAAGAACGTTGCTTTTATAAGTTTTAGTTATTATGAAACGTTTAATTCCGTGGTGTTATGGTCGCTTGAGCAGGAATACTGGCACACAATGGCTATTTTTGCACGGTTTTTATATAAAGATTTAAATATATTTCCCAGCATTTATTGTTTATTTTTTTATTCATTACTCACAAAACACATGTTGATAAAACATGAGAGGCTCAGAACAACTAACATCTTTCTCTCTCTGTTTCACTCTCAGTCTCTCTCTTTTCTCTGTCCCTGTCTTTGCATGTCTGTCTCTCTATCTCCCTTTATGGGTCCTGTAGTGTGGGTGAATAATTAAACAAGGAAAGTATAGTTATTTATTTCATTTGGGCATATATACTGGATTCGAAACTTTGTCTCCACAAGCCTCCCTTCTACTTACTATCTCATCTTTACCGAATGCTGAACTGCATTGTAACAGTTGCACTTAAAATAAAATAAAACCATGCATTCAGTGCATTAATTCACATATACATTGGGTTCCATTTCTATATATACGACTCTACACCTATATCGTCCCCAGCCTACTGGCACATAGAACACATTGGAACTCCAGGGACGATATGTTACTTCGTATGAAGTAATTGTCTCTGCTTTTTACATTTTCACTCTTGCGATTTGGATATCTAAAACAGCAAAGTAGAAGATTTTTCCGGAATTTTAGTTCATGTTACACACATTTCAGGATCAAGTCAAAAGAAAGGAAACAATCTTCAACGTTTGAGGCAGTTTATGAAAACGCCCCTGGCCGTGGTGAGTATTTGTGATAGCATTTCATTCCGACATTTCTTTTTTCCTACCCAGATTGCATCATTTACATTTACTGTTATCACCTGCAACGAGCCAAGGGTTTTCTCATTATATGTCCTGTATCTGTCATTTTAATTTTGACATGTCTTCCCACCATTTACGTTATTGATTCTACATTTATCGGTCACTCACAACACAATACAATTCGAGAAATAGTGGGGACCACTGATGTTTTAGTCTGTCAAATTCTATAGCTGTAGCGCTCAAATTGGCTGTGGTCTAGGGCAAAACCTGTAGAGGGAACAGCTTTCAGTCGCCAGGCTGTTTGACGTCTTTTTCTTGTCGTATATGTTTCCCGCTATTATTACCACTTTAGTGGGCATTCCTTAGGCCATTATCGCTAATTTCCTGGGCATTAAGACGCGATAAATACTCAAGTCATCACGTGACATGCTGGGCCTCTAATGGGTTTTCTTTCCCATTAGCACCCTCGGCCTGACACGTCACATGACCGAATTACCTCCCATTCCCGATTTTCTGTTTCTGCTTTGTAAGTTCGGATGCTGTGCGAAGTAAACAAATCTCACAGCAGTTACTTGAGGTGATTACACCAAATATAACCTATTTACTGAAACATAAGGGGCCAAATAGTGATATAATGTGAGTATATTTATGTATCATTCTGTTTTTGGAGCTGCCAAAAGTCTGATCCTGGATTTTTAACATCGGTTATTTTGTACTTGTTTTCAAAAAACTTCCAAAAATAAACTCCGTCAACTCATGAATATTCAATTACTTTGGCTTGTTTTGATCACATGGTATTGTTTGAAACAAACGACACGCATTCATTGTTATTTTCAGGTTACTTGAATGTCCTCCCCTATTTGTGGTAATAACAGAAACAACATGATTTTTGTTGGGTGTTATGATTTATTAACGGCCCTACAGAAATGATTAACAGCCCTTCATCTCGGGCCGCTAATAGACCCTTGGGCTGTTAATCATTTCTGTAGGGCCGTTAATAAACCATAACACCCTCAAAAATCATGTTATTGGTATATTTGCTTATGCTTCACGCAATAATCTTGCCCAACACTTTTTCCATTATAGATGTGAATTGAAAAAATAATGAGTGTTTGAATGAACTGTCAGTTTCATGTTATGTTTCGATTTTCTCAGTCTCAGCAATATTTTCTGATGTTTGAGAGCTATTCGACAAGATACTTTATATATCTGTGAAAAAGGTGCTTGGCTTGTTATTGTACCAAACGAAACCAGATGGTCTTTGGGTCAAATGTCACGCCTTGGATACGAAAGACAATTTTTGATTTTGTTGATTCGAGTAAAATTTTTTCTGTGTTAATAGGGTATTCGACAACATATTTCCAAATGGGTATGTATTCTCATTTTAGGAGTCCAAGAATTAAAAAAGGAAATATGGAGTTACACTTTTTTATTGGGGCTTGAATAATATCTCTACTTATGAAATGTCTAAAAATGCGAAGAGGCAATAAGTATTTCATCAAGTGCTACCCAGGTCTGTCCATGTGTCTGTCTACATGTTACTCATACTTCAATGCGTCATTCCGAATTCACGTTCACAATATATCTTTAGATTCCTTTAGAGAGTGTTTCATCATTTACAGTTCCACTAGAAATCGTAGTCCAAATCAACCCTCAAGCTACCAGTCTAATTCTGTAATAAACCCAACACCATTATGGCCTGGACCATTCTTGCCCTAAAATAGATTCACTCATCTGGAATATTTAATGTGGTCAGAAAAATGAACCCAAGGTTCTCCTTTCTGACAAACTGATATATTGCAGACAATTGTGTCTAAAAAAATAATATAAAGACTCATTTTCTTTGAATCAATGCGAGAAATGTTTCTCCATCGAGGCTTGATTTGACCAAATGCTTGATGACATTACCGTTAGAAATGGAGACTTGTGACAGCCATAGTTTTAGGAGTTTGGCCTATAGTTCCACTAATTGTGTTAATATATTGGTGTTTTCAGTGGAACTTGAATACTTATAATTCAGATAACTAGAACTGGAGCACGAAATAATATCTGTACATCCTTGTGAGTAATATTACATCATATTACATTGATGGTAGCCTGTCCGAAAATTTGCGTGAAAAGTAGGTAAACAAACAGCCAATAACAGAGTCGAATTCCGAACAAAATTAAAATTGGGTCCTAAGAGCTTGAGCCCAAAGGGCAAGTTCGATTTTAAAAGTTTTTTCCGTGGTAGCTTCAGACCTATGAGCCTTGATTGTATTAAAATTTGCTACTGCCTGTTTTACACAAGGCAACATTAGCTCCTTTTGGTGGAATTATTGGAAACTTGAAGAGTTTTCTGTTGCCAAGAGAAGACCAAACTAGATTCTTAGATTTCACATTCAGTTACATTGTTTTGGCCCTTTATTGTGCTAAACCTCTGCTATTTGTCGTTTCAGGGTGGTAACACTATCTTTTAATAGCTCATTGAATTGAAATGTTACAGTTATTTCTGGTTTGAAAATGAAAGCCAATTTATTATTTCAGATTTCCTTTCCACAGACTGTGGAGGTTGCAGCTCTTCATTATGCGAAAACTTAATTATTTATTGATTCTAGCATTGTTGCTTTACACCCATTTTGTGGATTGATTTGACCGTTTTTGTTGCGACCATTAAATGAAAGATATGTTCGATTTCCAGATCAAGCACTTGTATGGTTGTATAGTCCTTGATCATGCAAAAGGATGTTATTTTCTTTTAATTAGTCGGCAATAATTTTACTTTCTTTTAGCAAAACAATTCAAAGTTGAGAGGTTTTTAGCTCACCTGGCCTAAAAGGCCATGTGAGCTTTCTCATCACTTGGTGTCCGTTGTCATCCATCGTCCAGTGTCCGTCGTCTGGCATCCATAAACTTTTCACATTTTCATCTTCTTTCCTATAACCTCTGAGCCAGTGTGAACCAAACATGGCAGGAATGGTCTATGAGAGGTCCTCTACAAGCGAACCGCATTTTGTTCCCGTCGGATGAAAAACGTGGCTTCCAGAGGCCAAATGTCTTGAAACTTCACAAACATGAGGACTGGGATTCCCGCTACCAACGATCCTCATTTAATGTTGATCAGGTTACAAACATGGCCACAACTTCAGCTTATAGTTACTATAGAAACCCTATGGGAAATCACATTTTAATCTTCTTCTCTGGAACTACTGAGCCCACGTGAACCAAACCAGGCAGGGATAGTCTATGGGAGTTCCTCTACAAACGATCTTCATTTTGTTCTGATGAGTTTGAAAATGTGGCCGCCAGTGGCATTCTTTGATTCTGATTGGTGGATTTTGAAAAATCTCTTCCTCTAAAACTGCAAGGCCAAATGTTTTGAAACTTCTCATAAATGATCACCAGCACACCCTCTACCAACGATCTTCATTTAATGGTGATTGGATTACAAACCTGGCCGCAATTGCGGCCTATACTTACTATAGAAACCCTATGGGAAATCACATTTTCACCTTCTCTGGAACTACTGAGCTGACGTGAACCAAACCTGGTAGGAATAGTCTATGGGAAGTTCTCTACAAATGATCCTCATTTTGTTCTTGTGGGTTGAAAAACGTGGCCGCCAGAGGCATTTTTTTGATTCTGGTTGGCGGATTTTCAAAAATGTTCTCTTCTCTGGTCTCTAATGATCACTAATGATTAATAAAATGGTCACTCTGATCACTAATGATCACTAAAAATCACTAAAATGGTCACTAATGATTACTAAAATGGTTGCTAATGATCACAAACTTTGACCATTTTAGTGATTATTTTAGTGATAATTTTATTGATCACTATGGACCATTTTAGTGATCATTAGTGATCATTGGTGACCATTTTAGTAATCATTAGTGATCATTAGAGACCATTTTTATGATCATTAGTGAGCATTCATGACCATTTTAGTGACCATTTTAGTGACCATTAGCAGTCATTAGAGATCACTTTAGTGTTATTAGTGCCCATTTTAGAGATCATTAGTGACCATTTTAGTGATCATTAGTGATCATTTTACTGATTATTAGTGACCATTATAGTAATCATTTGTGATCATTAGAGACCATTTTAGTGATAATTAGTGACCATTTGAAAAACATTTAAGACTGTTTGATACCATTTTGTAGCTCATGTGTTGTTCAATAAGCAGAAGATTCCTGTAACAGTGATGGGTGGAAGTTTGTTATCAAGTTGGAGTGTGAAGATTAGATGCATCATTCACTGACTTGACATTTATCTGACTTTTATGTTTTGTCTTTTTAAAGTAAACTGTGTCAAGTAGTGTGAAGTCGAGCAAAAACCTATTTTACCCCAGAGGTGCATCACTGTAATTTCCCATGATGCACTGTGGGAGAATTTGAAGCAATCATCAATCAGTAGGTTGGGTAGAACCCATGCCATCCTGGTATGTAATTGGCCAATCAGAGGTTGACAGGTTGGGGTATCACCCATCCTATTCTTGTATATAAATGAAAGAGCATTGTCCCTTCCCCAGAAATCTATTAGCTCGCTACTGAATAAGATGGATTTACACTATTCTTACTTGCATAAAACTAATTATTATCGACACAGACGAGCATTACACAAAAATGAAAACAACAGATGTCCTATAAGGAAAGATAATGTAAATACACCTGAATTTATAGTCAGCTCTACCTATAACCAACTCCTGTATACTACTAACCTGTCGACATCAATGGACCTACCACAGATTTACCAATGCCAGAATACTAAATCGAGCAGAAAGTCACTGGTATCAATGCCTCGAATTGAAAAGCCCCAGGCAATATGGCCACTAACAGGAAATGTACCACCAGTTGAACCTTCCTACCAGAAGAATCCAACCACGAAAGACACAGAAGATGGTTACTGTCTCGACAGGGCTGGGATAAATTATGAGCTCCAAAACAAAGGACTAGATAGGTTGAGAAGACATACAGATCAACTACGATTTCTAGCCTATGGGAATCAACAGCAAATCAAAAATGCGGTAAAGATGGCCAGCATTGACCCGATTGAATGCATATGTGAATGTGCAAAGGACGTTTTGAATTTCAATGTACCAATAACAATGAGAGAATGAGCATACCTCATTCCACACAAGTATGAAATCAGGAAAATAGCCAAAAAATTACCTGCTGGGAAAGCAAGACGAATCATACAGGAAGGCAGTTTTTTTAGGGATGTTGCTGAGACCTGTTCTAGCTTACTTATCCAAAATCCTCGGAGAAAATCTGTAGAAAGCCAAACAAAATGGCCCTTTTCAGGGCCATCCAATTTCCTAAAAAGAGAATCTTTTTTTCACAAAAAACAGCACGCTCATTTCCTATTGCAACGATTAGAGAAAGTCTTCTCACAAACTTGACAACTAAATCTAACTACTGAATCCATCTTTTTCTCAATGTTTTCAAACTATTCTCAATCAAATGATTTTGAAAGAATGATAAAAACTGAATGAATGAATGAAAACTTTCTGCATGCTGAAGGCGCACAGGGATGATGTGGGATTGAAATCCTTGTGACCCTAATAACTTTATATGCTTTATAGCTTTATTTGCTTTATTTTACATACAGGGCGGGCAGGGGGGGGGGGGGTGCACCTAAAAATAGGGTACATACAGGGCGAGGTGACGGGAGGGGGCCAAACGAATTTGGGCACCAAGGTCAATGGCCTTCAGGTCGAGGTCTGACCCCAGGGTCCTGGTAAAAAAGGCAGATCTCAACCTTACATACTACACATGTTGGACAATTTCACAAGACCGGTGACATGGAGATGTGATACTCGCAGTATATATACTACTCAAAGTTTGCTAAGCATCAAATATTTGACACATCATTGTGAAATTTGCTTGTGACATATTTGCGATATTTTTGGTGGATATGATTGAGGAATGTATTGAGATGGTCTCCAGTGTTTACATTTCGTGTCAGTCATGGAAAGCATGTACCCCTTGATTTTCATGATGTTTTCGTGTACTGTCTACATGTACATGACATGTGTAGTGTATTCAATCTTCATTTCAACTCAAACTTCTGTGATTTAATGATTAAATATGGCAAATGCAAATGTAAGAAGACATTTGTCTGAAGCAGAAATTTGGCAGGCTGTAGGGATGGTGGAGCAAGTGGCTACCCATCGTCAGGTTGGTGAAGCCCTTGGTGTGCACAATACGGCGATCACCAAAGCCTGGGCGAGATTTCAGCAGTATGGCACACCAGTAAGACCGGATTTTGATCATTCAGGCCCGTAGGAACCGCTTTGCCACAGCAACCCATCTTTACAGTCACCTTCAGAATACATCCAGGATAAATGTTTCGACTCAGACTATCCGGGCAAGGATGCACAAAGGTGGTCTCTGATCGAGAAGACTATGCATTCACATTCTGCTGTTCTCAGAACCACCGCCAGGCACGATATGAATGGGCCATGGACCACATTGGATGGACCAGAGAAGATTGGCGACCTGTCCTTTTTACAGATGAGTCAAGGTACTGCCTAGACCACACAGATAGGCGTTCTAGGGTATGGAGAAGACCAGGAAAGCGATTCCATGAGACCAACATTGCTGAACATGACCGCTATGGTAGAGGGTCAATCATGATCTGGGCGGCATCCACTGGGATGGACGTACAGAGCTCTGTGTCCTTGAACGTGGTACATTGACTGCACAACGGTATATTGATGAGATCCTGGATGTCCACGTCAGATTGTATGCAGGTACAGTGGGTGATAGATTCATTCTGATGGACGATAATGCCCTTCCTCATGTTGCCCATGATGTCAGCGAGTACCGACAGAGGGAGGTGATTGAGCACGTGGAATGGCCAGCAAGATCCCCTGACCTCAATCCAACTGAACATGTCTGGAATGAGTTGCAGCTTGCAATTTCTGCCCATCCAGTCCAGCCAGGAAGTGTCAAGGAGCTTGGTGCTACGTTGGTCCAACAATGGACCAACACCCCACAAAGAACCACCAGGAACCTGATTGGGAGCATGAGAAGGTGTTGTCAAGCTGTAATTAACAGTAATGGGTCTCATACTCGATATTGAACCAATACCAGTTCGCTCCGTCAAATTTTTAGCATATTGAAAAATTTCCTCTTTTACCAAAAATATCCATTTTCCATGGTTATTCTATTCAAAAGCTAAAAAATATTGTCAAAAACAAATAAAATCTTAATTTCTGTACTTAAATCATTAAAGATATAATTAAATAAAAATATATACACTTTTCATTACAATATTTCAACTAAATCGTAAAACAGGTAGTTGGATGTACTTCGTGCTTAGCAAACTTTGAGTAGTATATATTGATTGCATGAGCATGTCCGTGATGTTCATTAAATTGTTGACTTGCTTTTTAAGTATAAGAATAATTGACACTTTGTCAAGGATTCATTGTGTGAATGCATTTTCCATTATTTTTTACTGGAAGCAAGTTTATGTAATAAAATAAATCTACAGTTTGTTAGGGAGTTCAGTTAACCCTTTACCTAAATGTAACAACCAAAGCCGACCAGTGCTATTCACAAAAAGAACACCATTCAATTTTCATTTTTCAACTTTTTGTCTCAAGAATATTTCAACAACATAGCTTATGCCCCCTCATTGGCACGTGATTGCAGAGCTTGTCCCAATGAGGGGTCATAAGGTTTGTCTGTGACCCCAAAATGAAGAAATAGTTATTCAAGAATTTTATTTATAAATGTCGTCTGTCGTTTGTGTTAGGTAAAGGGTTAAACCATTACCGATTTTATATTCCAACGCTCTCTCTGGCATCTGCTTATCTTGCGTTAAATTTCCCTTCTTGCATAACTTTGTACATTCAAACTTTAAAGGTATAACTACTTTACAGGAGCAACAGAAAAGCCTTCTCAGATTTCAGAGATAACTGAAACTGCAAAAAGTTCCTCCAAAGCAACATGTAGTGGTGCAAATGATGAGTCAGTGTATGAATTAGCCACAGAGAACGATGGACGGGAGTCAATGGCAGACGTACAGAATGAAGACCCACAAGCAAAGAGAAAAACAGGTGTTCGAGTGGATGATCTGTGGAATTATGTTAGTAAAATGAGACAGGATACTTTCGAGGCTGAGTTTGAGGTATGTGCGGAAATAATTAAAATGATTTATATTCTATTGACAATGCATCAAACTCACTCTATTGATTACGCTTTACTGTGTGTACGTGTAAACCGTTACTTATCCCCAATTCCTTAATTGACATTTGTCATCAACCGATTGTATCGGTTGATAACGAATGTCGAATAAGGAACTGGGAATTAGTAACGGTTGTCACGTCCGTTTAGTGTGTTTCTTGTTCGTCTATTGTGAAAAAATCTTGCGCGGAAAGGTTTTTGTTTCGTAATATTCTTGACAAGCTACGTTTTCTAAATTTAACAGCAAGCTCACAGACCATCAGTCTAGTTTCTGTTAAGGGCTGTTTACCCACATCTGATGTAGTACGCTCGCACTCTTCAGTTGATGTGAGTTTATGTTCTTTTACTTACAAAGATATACATATATTATTTCGTCCTCCAGTTACAGATATCCCAATCAGTAAATATTTACTTCACATTGCAAGCATCAAAATATTAACACAGTTAGTGAAACTACACGGAATAATCAAAAAACTACTGCTGTGAAGAATCTCCATTCACACTTGTTTAATAAACAATCATTTTTGATGGTATTGGGAAAGGCATTAAAAACTTTGTGAAATGAAGTTCCAATTGAGAAACATTTCTTGTGTTGATTGGAAGAGAATGGATGTTGATGGTTATTTATTTATTTATTAGGGTTTAACGACACATTAACAGCCAGGGTCACATCATGTCGGTGACAGTTTTACGGGTGGGGGAAGCCGGAGTACCCGGAGAGAACCACGGAGCAACGACGAGCAGCTGTCAGCTCTCCAACATCGTAACTCTGAACTCTGCACCGCGGCACAGGCAGGGTTAGATTGGTTGAAGAATGCGCACCATCGACGTGCTGTACGCACAGCGTCATCGTGCCCCCATGCAGGCAATCGGGGTTAAGTGCCTTGCCCAAGGACACAACGCGGGAGCACGAATCAGTCATTGAAATGGTCACGCATCCAACTATTAACCGCACTGAATGTTGATGGTATTTTTCTTTCTAGATCCAATCGTCTGGAATATGCAAGTAAAAAGTGAAATATTCCATATGAGGGTATCTAACTACAAGCAATGAACTATGTCAAGGCTAGATTGATTGCGGGATATTACAGCAACTAATTCCTTACATAATTCGACTGGTAGCTTGTGTGCCAGGGAACATTAGTGATCGTGAAGTTCCAGATGTTTTGTATATATCTAATTCATTCGTATTTAAAACATTGCTCGTGACTCATCAGTTGGCCGAGACCATGCTCTGATTCGAATGATGAGTCATAAGCTTTGTTTGGACTGCAAAAATTGAAAACACAAGCACCACGAGGCGTGGCTAAATACGCCCGTTAGCCATTTTGAATTGTACCAACTTTGGTTGAGATCAAATGATCCAAACTAGACATGTCGTTCGGAAACCAGAAATGTTCATAGACGGTTGAATTCTAAGTCGAAAAAGGGTCGTAACTCATGTAAAAAAATTGACGGACCCCCACATTCGAAATTGGCCGGTCTTACTCGCTGGGTAATGCACATACCAAATTTGGTTGAGATCAAATGATTCAACTGGAGTTACCGATCGGTAACTTAAAATATTGTTTTAAAAAAATGGAAGTTTTTCAAACGGGCCTATAAAAATAAACAAAAATAAATGGCTATTTGTGTGAATAGTAATGGCTAATGGGGAAAGTTACATTATGTAAAGTAAATAGTTAACAAAATAACATGATACCAACTGAACAGCTGCAGATACATAACGGCCGCCGTGGCCTGGTCGCTTTCCATGGGTTGGCAATATTTCCATGAACGCAATAATATTAGACTCCAAACACTAATTATTGACATACTGAGCAAATTTTAAATTTTAATTAATGAAGCACTGGGTAATTTGAAATTGTAAATTTTGTAAGAATTTATGCTCAGATGCTGATGTCGAAGTTGATATCGCATGAGATAATCTTGTTGAGGAGAGTGATGGTTATCCCATCTGCATTGGTGTTGGTGAATGCCCTTTTACGTCTTCCAAATTTATCCACTGTCATTTTACTTATTTTCTTGTTGATTTTATTAATATCAACTGCCTACAACGTTTTGAAAATGATTTCCCAACAATAATTTCTTGTCAGCTTATGAACACAAATAGTACATCAGCTAGGTGGTCAAAATTTGGCCTCCCGGTACCAAAATTGGTGGCAAATTCTCAATGGTATTTTTCGAATATTCGGGATCCCTGCTACCAGGAATGGTATGATAGAAAGTCTGTATCGGTAGCTTTCAATAAAAATGACGGCTCAAATGTTCACTGCCCTCTTGCGAATTGCGTTGATTTTGACTTTGGAGGACAGGATTAAGTTTTGCCGACCTGAGTTCACAATGTTATCGAAAAGGCTAAATATAACTATGAATCAGAACAAACCGGGATCTATGGAAGAGGGGATACCAGCAGGGACCCATGCAGAATTCTCTAATTGGGAGACCTAGCCAATCTGCGGTTGGGGATATTGGGGGGGGGGGGGGAGGGGGTAAACCATGATATTTCGATGGTTGTTGTGGATTTCGGAGTTCCTCCCACAGTCCTAACTAGGGTTCTCCCGTCATTACACCCTCCTCCCACTTCCTTTTAGTGGAGTGGAAGGATGGGGTAATGGCCAAAGAGTCCTAGTTAGGACAGGGACGTGGGAGGAAGTGGTAATGGTGGGATGGTCCTAGTTATGATGAGGCCTTCCTGATAATTTTTGTTCAAAATTCAGTGCTTTTAAGTTTGACTCTGAAGGAATTGTAGCATGTGGAGCCCTATACTGAAGACCATCTTGGGGGCTTCATGTTATGTGAAACCTGCAATGGGTCAATGCTCGTTTTGGTGTGGGGTGGGGGGGGTGGGGCATGGCAGTTTTTCTCTCTGTTTGGTTTTTTTGGGGGGGAGGGGGTATTTTCTGCTCGTCGTACCTGCGATTTAGCTGCTCAGCGAATCATTTGATGACTTTGCTACTGTGTGTTCTTCCCAGTAGGCCGAGGGCTCACAGGGACTGATACACAGCAGTTATGCTATCTGTGAGGTCAAACACATTTGAATAAACTAAAATAGCTCACCCAACTTGGTTACCTATATATAGGTCACCAACTTGGGTGAGCTATTTTAATATAAACATCAGAAGCGCTTTATAAACCTAATGCAAGTACGTATTGATGTGCATATGCTCGTCAACATGTATTAGTTTTACAACACGCTTCTGATACTTGATATCAGGTTATTTGTGTGGGTTACTACACAAACACACGCTCTTTGTCATCAGTGGGCGAGCTGAACTAGAACCATAGTTCATACTCGTGTATTCTGTGGTATGCAGTTAGCATCAAGTTTGGAGGATCACTTCACACGTGCATCCACTTTTTTGTTGTTGTTGTTGTTGTTATGTGATGGATTCTTGGAGCATGGGTGGTTTCAGAATTTAAAACAGCACGTAATTGCTTCAGTGTGCTTCCTAAAAAGGGGATCAATGGGCGATGAATATATAAATGGTATATATATCAAAGTAAATATTAGCTTCAGCACATCGCCCCCGAAAGCCAGTCTTCGGTGTAGTGGAGCGATGTTACAAACTTGGACCCAAATGCATTCTATAGGTTCTCCAGTTGGAACTACAGTTCCCCTGAACTCGCCCCCAGCGCTGGTCTAACATGACTCATGGAGGAGACATAATCTGGACATAAGTTTTAAAAACTTGAAGTAAGCAATTAGAACTTGTGTCTGGATTATAGAAATAGAATCTTAATACTTTCTGAAATAAACTGAATGATTCTTTTATGTTAAACCAATTTGAGAGAAATAAGAGATGGTTTCCAAATTAACCACTCCGGGTCGATGCTTATAAATCACCGATATCAATGTCATCGTCATCGCTGTCCTCTGAACTAGATGATTCCGAGTCGTTCTGATTGGCCTGGTTGTCGCAATTTTTCAAACGACACATCTCCGTGCAGTTCATGCCATTGTCAATGCATGGACACTTCATCTTCTTGCATTCTCGGGAACAACTGCAAGACAGTAGCTCAAGGACTTCGTCGGGTGCCGGATTTCCGTCCATCCATTCAAATGTCAATTTGCCCTGCGTCGGTAGAAACTAAGGTCCATCCATGACCATTTGTTGGTGACGGTATGTCTGGTTCACCCTCCATGGAGCGTCTCCAGATGGCAGCCTGATAATTTGCACGCTTACAGTGTTTCTGGAGGCAGTCTGAGCACGGTGGCAACTGGTGAGACTCAACCTTCCCTTGTTTAGAACAGAACAGATCGTATCGAAGGCTGTTGACATCTCCTGCAGTATTCTTCGACCCGTACAGTATGCATGTGAAATATTCGAGTCGCCTGTAAAGATCGTCCGAAAGCATCCAATCTGATCCCAACTCAAAGAAGGTAGCTGCAAAGTTTGATTCTCTGCTCATGAGTTTCCAAGCTGGTAATTTCCCGCGCCCAGCAAAGGCGCTAACCGAGTCACAACCACTGTAAGCATGGAGTCCTATCAGTCCTCGGCAAACTGTTTCATTGTAATTCTTTGCTATGCCATGAATGTCTACATATCTAGTTCTGCCGGCAGTCCCGCACTTTTGTAACAGTGGAACACGAAATTCTCCAGAGAATGCTAGGCAGATTATTAGAACGTCAGTGTCTTCTGAAGAAATGACGACTGATTTGATGCGATCAGACTGGGAAGCATGTTTGGCATGAAATACAAGCCTGGTGTCTGCTTCCTCATGGGAAAATTCCAATTCAGAAACAAGTTCTTTTCCACGAGAGCTGATTCGAAAACACTTGGAAAGTAGAGTTACATAGAGAGTTCGATCACCAATGTCTTTTCTGTAGGCCTTTCTATCCCATTCGTGAACGAGAAATTTAATCAGTTCAGTCTTATTTCTGCTCCCCTGAAGGAATTTGCGCCACTGGCGAACAATATGACTACTTGAGATCTCTTTGAACTGAACACCGTCACCACCCGATGATCTCTTTTCACGCTCAGCCGTTTTTATGCTCACATCTTTATATACATCAAACACAATGCCTATCCGTTCACTTTGGCTGCTTTGTTTCAGAGCCAGAGCTAAAACAGCAGATGCAATCTCACCAAATGTTTTCTGGTCACCTTTGATCTTCTGCACTAAAGCCACCCCATCAATAATAGTTGCGCATGGCAGTGGGATTGTGTCAACAAAATCTACTTTCTTTTGTAATGCATTGGCAAGAGTAGCTTTATTCGTTTTTCTTGGAGTCCCATCTGGCACAGCAAGGGACCATGGAATGGGACCCAATGGGTGAGATAAAACAACTTTCAAATCTAATTCCTTTCTTGTTTTGCTAACAAGAATCATCTGCGTAAACAAGTTGCGGTCACTTTTAAGAATAATCTCCTTGCCTTTAGCATATGTGATTCTTTTCTTTTGTTTCATTTCAGTGAATGTCTTAAGTCTATTTTTTGAAATTGGTCTGTGAAATGTTTCGTCAACACCTGTTTCCAATCGCTCCGATTTGAAAAGTTGATACTGATTTTCCCCAACTTGTTGTGCCCTTTCAATATCACCAGAGACAGTCTTTGTGGCCTCCCGTGCAGTCGACAAACTGGCCAATTCGTGATGCCCATCGAACGGATTTGTCCAATTTTTAATTGTGCTAATAACAGCAGAAACCAACTGTTCATCCTTCTTCATTCTGAGATTCGTGAGTTCTGAATGGCTATAACCATTTCTTTTGAGTCCTAGCAACTCACGAAATATTCGTACGAATGAACATCTGTACTCCGCGGTTAGGTAATACCGCGAGACAGTACAATCCTTCAAACTGAATCGTCTCACACCTGCAGATGATTTCGTATCTTTATTCACAGTTTCCTCGATTGTTTGGTCAATCGGTATCCTCCCGTATGGGCTGTCGGCTCCAACTTGGACAGAAAATCCTCCTTTTTCGAAATGTTCCTGAACTTCTGGGTGACTATCAGGTAACATAGACATTTCCGCATAGTAAACTGGTAAGTACCGAGCATAGTTCATATTGTCATATGCACAACACCATGGAATCATCCGCCTGATGGCCGCCATGTGAAGGCCCCAGTCACCCTCTCTTGTCGCCCTTATCAATGCCAGCAGTACGTCCCCTACCATGTCTAGATACGACATCCAGAAACTCGACATTGCACCATTTGACTGCCTCAGATAAGTCAGAAACTCACCAAACATATCCAATGTTCTTTCCACAACCTCACTCTCGAGAATACTGTGGAAGCTTGCATTACTAGATTCAGTGTTGAGTTCAGCTATAATGTTGAGGAAGCGTTCAATTTCGACTCCTTGCAAAGTATGTGTTTCCTTTGTCCATTCCAAAAACCTCTCCCAAGCAATCCGTATCAATGCCTCAAATACATATTTGTGAGTGCGAACTGCACGATTATAATGTTTACCGCTCATCACGGATGTTACAGAACCCTCTGCGACGATGCCAGATTCTATGCAAATGTCCCGTAGGCCTGCATCCTGGAAACGTTTTCCGAGTATGCTCAAAAAGTTACAAATCGTGTGAAATGTTCCCAGTCTCAAAACAATTCCCGAGAAAATGTCCTTTCTTTTCCACTTTACCTCTGCAACTTTTGCATATAATGCCTGATCGAGCACGACAACTATGCTTTTAATCTCAAGTTTCCGCTGAATGAAGAGAGTCCGTCTCAGAATTTCTGAACACGTCGCCAAATCTGTGGCGGGAGAGCTGATAGTTGGAAGATAACTAATTTTATCTTGTACAACACCGATCCCTTCCCGCATCTTGATGTTGTAGCCAGTCCAGCCAGGTATTGTCGAATTGGAAATTTGCTGGTGAATAGCTCGAGATATCGCCCAGATCATGTTTTTTCTATAAGCACTATTTACACACATTTTCTGGGCATTCTCAACAGTTGATAGTTTACCCGGACCGACTCTTTTCCCAGCGTTGTAAACAGGCAGTTCCAGTGACTGTGGCGCGATGCTTCTCCTTTTATCTTTGACAGAAGAAGTAGATTTCTTCTCAAGCTCCGGGCCGAATACACGTGGCTGAATAATAATTCCATTTACCCGATGGCTCGTTCCTCCGCCCGTTAAAGTTTCCTCCAATATGTCAATATTGTCCCAGGCCAATGCAGTGGGTATGTTGGGAACAACATTGCTTGGTAAGATGAGATTTCCGTCACTAGAAATCTGAAGCTTTTGCAAACATAACGAAGTGTCATTCTCCTCAATTTGATCATAAGAGGCACCATGACCAAGTCTGTTCAAAGCCTTGATGAGTCCTGTATTTCCAGTAAGTGCCTTCACTGCGATCGGTAAAACAAAATGCTTGAAAGTCTTTTGTCTTCCGGCGCTGACACTGTAAATCATATCTTGGGCAAAAGAATCAGTTAGCCATTTTACTCTTTGGGGAATACTAGGAGAACTGAAGTCTGGTTGTCCGGTTAGAAGAGTGGTGAAAAACGTTTTTAATTGCTGTGGTATGTTGTAAAGATCACGCAAAGTCTCAGGGTATATGGGCCATATAAATGTTGGGTTGCGATCTTTGATTACTGTTCTCAGAACATTGGCTGCATTTTCAATGAGGAAGCTCTCCGTCGGTCCGTCATGCAGGGATCTTATTTAATCTTTCAAAACCTGATTCTCTTTTGCTAAATCGAAAATTGTGATCATCTTTGGCATGACAAGAAGTTTGCCTTTGTCATCGGGAAATATATATAAACTGTCACCAAATTCGCATTCCAGACTTCGCCGAATGTGTTTCTTAGTTGATGCCCGAATATCCGTTATGCCGGCAGCCTTCATTTGGTCTATAACGATGCTAGATAATTGAACCATCTTCTCGACACGAGGACTGGCGAATAAATCGTCGCGAATAAACGTGAACATCTGTGTATATGCTGATCTCTCGGCGTCATCATATTCATCGATAGGCAGTTCATGAGGCTTCTTCTCCCCAGTCGAAGATGTCACTACACTTTTAGTATAAATTCTATAACAGCTCCGATGGTACCACGCCTCGGCTGCTACTAAGTCACGGGTCACTATAGGCATGATTTTTTCATCCATTTTAGCTATTGCCGCTTCTCTCAGGGTTCAGTCCGCTCTCAAATCTACACACATAACCAGTCCTTCTCTCGTTCTAGAATTTTTCAAGTACTTCACCCTCGTGCAGAATATACATTCCATATTGTAAACCCTAGAATTTGTGGAATCCCTCTTCCGATCTGGTATATTTCGCTTAGTTATGGAGTCAGCTTCAAAATGTTCAATCTCATTTTTGCGCACAGTTTTAAGTTGATCTAGAGCTCGTTTGAGTGTAAATCTTGATCTACATTGTCTGTGGTAAAGAATTTCTGGAATTTCGTTGGTTTGAGAGATTCTATCTATGTTCAGAATAGGTTCGTATGCTCTCATTTTAGCTGCACCCAGAAGCGACTGCCATGATCCAATGTCTCTCAATTTACTCAAAGGCGAATTTACATCAGTTGTAGAAAAATGAATCATGCATCCACCATCGATCTTCCTTATTTTTTCAACTGGTTCACTGTACACAGTGATACTAACCCCTTCATCGGGTTCCCATGGGTCAAATACATCAATATCAGCAGACATTGTCAACAAGCCAACTTATGACGTTGCCGGTATGGGCTTCCGTACTTTTTTACACACCCGAAGCGAGTAACGTGTCTGACAGCGAATTCAAGTCATTTTTAAAACTAGATAAATTTGATGTGTTTTCGACGTTTCGGGTATCGGATATTCTCGGTGCGTGCTATAATGTCAAACAATTGTTATTATCAAGAGAATCCGATCCAACAGAACAAATTATGTGATAAATTCAAAAGCGCTGGGCAAGTAAACTTTTATAAACAAGGTATGACCTCGACAATTTCTGTACGGAATGCTTGTTCGACAACAATTTTCAGTATCATAAAAGTCGCGTTTTTAAGACAATAAGCTACCGATTTGAAATTGCGATCACACACATTTAATGATAGTTACACACACTCTACACGGATTTACAGCTCATAATTTGCCACCTGGGATGGTACCGACGAGTTGGCCTAGCTGATGTACTAAAATGTCCACAAAAGACTTGGGCTGTAGGTTGCTCCCGTTCCGTATTGTAATACAATGCCATAGCGGTGGTTCGATCCCACGCTGAGAGTCTTTCCTGCACCACCAACCCCCGCTAGCGAAACTATACTAAACCACACACACCACTCGGCCACCGACATACCATAAAAAGAGAATGACGGGTAACCAAGTGTATATGAGGTCAGTTCAGAACACACGAAATACTCAAGTTATCAATTATTCATCGTACAGTTGCATCGCTAAATTCTACATACTATCCTACATGGAAATCAAAGAGAACGTCCCTTCTTTGAATTTTCCGTGTGCCACAGAATCAAGGAAGGATGTTGGCTTTATTTACAATGACATAGTGGAGGTTGTATAAGTTGTATAAATGTGCAAAGAAAGAGAAACAGCCCATAAGCTCTTCACCCTTTTCACTGCATGGACGAAAGTTGAGGCTTCTTGTTTATTTTGGGGCGACTCATATCAAAAGTTGGAGTGACTTGTCTAAAAAACGCCATGAAACGCCAGTACGAAAGTTGCTTTATGGCCTTGGACACTCGTAAAATAAAATGCATTAAATATGAAATGGAATTATTGGTTTTATCGCAGGCGACACATACTTTCAAAATGAAATTCAATGATTTACTCTCCTTTGCCTCAGATATGAAACAGACTGGAAAACTTTTGAAATGAAAAATAAATTTTTATTTAAAATATTACTTTAAATTTTATTACAAAATTCTTTTTTCTGCTTTTAAATTAAAAAAAAGTTTATTCAGTACGACCATGAATAAAATAAATTAAAAATAGAAAAATAGAAAATACAAAGCAGAAAGACACTGAAAAAACTTTTCGTACATCATAATAATCGTCCTGTGATATGGAACATCTTGAGGTTTCCAGACTGACTTGGAAGTCCCGTTTTACATTACTAACGATAGTGACTTCTAAATGCATTACACACTGTGGGAGAGTTCGACTGTGGTATTAGATAGTAGAGATCTAATTGCATGACACATTCTGGGGGAGTTTGACTGTAATGTTAGGTAGTCGAGATCAGCCTTTAATCGGGGACGGCCTCGTTTTTCAATTCATTACAAATTGTTTCTTCTAGTTGGCGCCTCGAAGATGTATTCACCCCCCCCACCCTTCGATATGTTCTCGTTCAACTGTAGATTTTCGAATCATGTCACTACTACTACTGTCGGCATTTATCTAAGTTCTGATGATGTCCTCTAATTATCTTTAATGGTCACAGTTGATATATGGAATTACTGTGATTACTCGAGTGGGTATTTTATCTGATGGGTTATCTCATTCGCTTGATACGATTTGAGTTGTCTGTTCCATTCACAACTCCACTGACTCTGGGACACATTCGTAGGAGTCATGAAGGCAATGGGATGATCTAGGAGCATGCTGTCGTACGCGAGCTGGGGGATTGAATGCTATGGGGTTGTCTGAGGTATGAGGTACATAAAAAGCTTCATAGTAAAATACAATATTCATGCTAGTGGCAATTAGACCTCGCCATTCTAATGAAAAGTGACAGGATCAGGAAACTGCGGTACTACACAAAAACACAGACATACTTCAAGCTGATCTTTGGACAGAAAACGGCGACTATAGACAAGACAGTTCCAGTTACCTAGGAGCTATAAAGTCCATGAGATGGTGTAGGTGTCTAGAGAATTACATAACCCCTTTCACAGATCCTCTTCTAGGATACGTTTTTTTGTTATAGAAGTCCTATTTTTCTGAAATTACTCTAAGACAAGTTTGCTCAATAAGATTTGAGGCATAAGAGCTATAAAATGCTAAGGCTATAGAAGGAATGCGATGGTCTCTGAACACATATACAGTTGAGTCAAATAGACGTTAGCAGCAATAAAGGCTTTACAAGATTAATCCATTTGTTTGGAAAATAGCATAGCACCAACCTCCAGTACAATATTAGTCTCTTGATAGATGATATGTTTCAAAATCAAGTGGTGCGCCAATAGGAGTACACATCGTCAATACTGTACTGTTATCACAGATAGCCAACATCGCCACGTGGCTTAGAATTCCGCATTACCCATGTTGTACTCTGAAACATCAAATGGGTAAGTAGTCGCAAGGTATAACAGTGGACGTACTACCAACACCAGTCATATGATGGTATAAAGCAAACGGTCAGTAAGTAGTGCCAAGGCCTAACTGTAGATCACTGAGGGTACAGGCAGTCAATTTTCTACCATGCAGGGTACGGCAGCACGCTCCGTAACATTGCATGACCTTGCATTACGTATTAAATATAACCACCATAGCATGGTACAAACAGTGCGTTGCAGATAAGTAAGCATTACCAAGAGCCAACAGTGGACCCACAAAGGAACAGACAGTCCATATTATACTACCGTATTAAAAAACTAGTATGCACCATAGCAGCACTCTGTGATTTATCAGTACATGCGGCCTACAGCCGCCAGCGTCTCTATGGCGCCCCGGACGCGCAATTACCTCTCGACGCCATTGGTAACATCATCGATTTTTCGAGGAAACTTCTCAAGAAAACGATCACCTTAACCATCAATCTTGAATCTCATACTCGTACTATGGATGCAAACCATGTGCATACATACAGCACCATACATGTCATAGCATATTATAGCATATTATGGTTGGTCACGATCAGCCATTGTGCAAAGATTTGCGACCTTAAACACCAACAAGTGAGCACGGTGGCTCAGTAGGTAGAGATGCAGGCTGCAAGCCGAGAGGTCCTTGGTTCGAATCCCACATGCGGCAACCGCGTTGTGTGCTTGGGCAAGATACTTAATTCCAATTGCCCACCTGGGGGCACGGAGGCGTTGTGTACTAAGGAGTACTGTCCATCGATGGTGCACTGTCCTCAATCAATGCTAATCCTGCTTGTGTAGAGTTAGTACGATGGGGAGTCTGAAAGTTGCTCACCGTTGCTCGCCGTTGATCGGTGGTTCTCTCCGGGAAACTCCGGCTTCCTCCACCCGTAAAACTGTTCGACATGAGATGACCCTGGCTGTCAAAAGCGTCGTTAAACCACAATAAATAACTGAACATCAATAAAAATGCATACTTTCGTACATAATTTATTATGCAGTACGTATACTCTTTGCCAGGTTCAGTTAAATAGAGCAAAAACACGTCTCACTTCGATTCTGCCAAGAGTCTGGCAAGGGTTCACCACAAGCCGGCAAGTAAGGGAGGTGTAAACCCTTCTACGTCACCAGCATAGGTTCGTTTTCAACGCGGATGTTCCTTACTATGTATTGTGCTAGTCCACACTTTACCTTGCTGGTATTTGAGCGATAATTTACAGTTCCGTCACTGCGTGACACATCATTTCACTTTGAATAACAGAAGCATAGTCTTGTAATACGTTTTATAAGCAGGGTGTCCAGAGAATTATACAGGGCCCAGTTCTATAACATTTTTATTAATGTATTTTCTAGAATTGTATTTTCCAGTTACGACTTCTAATGAGTTGAAATGATTCATTAGCATTATCAAAGATGTGTCAGTTTGCCAGTTGGCAAATTGCCATATCTTTTAAAATGCTAATTGAATTTAGTCAGGTACATTAATAAGTCGAAAATACAATTCTAGAAAATGCAATTGTAAAATATTTGTAGTATTGGCCCCAGGTGATTTGTCGCAAGATAACGTTTTCCCGAAAATGTTTCTGTTAAAGTGGTTAACTTTAAGCGAATTGATTTTTTTCTTCACTTCAGAAGCTACCCAGTGGAATGGTAAAGCCTTACGAATCAGCTAAAGCCAATATGGTGAAAAACAGATATCGAGGAATATATGCGTGTAAGTGTTAGGTAATTTTGCGGGCTACTTATCATGTTTGAATCGACAGTAATGAAATGTAATGTTTTATAAATACATGTACAAATATTATACATGTCCCGTGTCCCAAATACACAAGCAATCGCAAATCAACACAAGTTCAGGTAAAAATTTCTGCAATCGACTTTCAATAGTGTTATGTCTTTTAAAAGGCCGAAAGGTTATCGACGGTTGAGTGTGTCTAGTTTTTTTTTAAAGAATCTAAAAATAATTTTAACAGCTTGAGTGGTGTCGTGTCTGGTAGCGTTCTGCGTAGTGGAAACTGTAGAACCCCAAAAAATCAGCTTCCTAGCAACGACAAACCTTTATCATTCGTTTCAACCAGACAGTAATTAGTGGAGTATGAACTGGAATCTCATTCAGTCGGAATCGCGTGTAATATCAGAGTGCAATACGACCTTGCAAATTGCATATAATGCAAGCGTTCACAAAGTAAGTGTTGTTTAGTGTGTCGGTCAGCACAAAACTTAAATAACGCTGCGACACACTGGACTCGTGTGCAAATCCGTCATATATGAAGACAATGAAGGTCCAGCTGATCAAAAAACAAGTCAAGGACGTATATATTTTGACACTGAGACCCCTTGTTGGGCCATACAATATGTTTTTGGTGTCTCTCTCTCTTCTGATTTACTGGAGCCAATACTATAAAACTTTTACACCTGTATTTTCCGGAATTGTGTTTTTTCTAGTTGTGACTTTAAATGGGTTTAAATCAACTATTAGCCTTTTCAAAGATATGGCAATTTTCCAGTTGGCAAATTGCCATATCTTTTAAAATGCTAATGATTTAATTTATTCAGTTATATTAATAGGTAAAAAATACAATTCTTGAAAGTATAATTGTAAAAGTTTTATAATATTGGATCGTGGTGGCATAAATATTTGTATTATACGTTTCGTTTTCAGATGACCACACACGAGTGAAACTGTCGCCACCAAATGATGACGGCTGTGATTATATGAACGCCTGTTTTATCGCGGTATGGTTAATTTATTTTCTACTTTTTCAGAAAGTATTTTCATTTGTGTATAATATACCTTAAACGATATACGGGAAGGAGGGGGAGGGTGGGGGTGGGGTGTTTCAGCATACTCTTGTGGATTCTACGATTCGTGGGACTGGCTTACTTACATGCCAGATCCAGTCTATATGGTTCTCTAAAGAGTGAGGGACAGATACTGTGCCGTCCAATACTAAACTTGTTCACTGAATAGCACACCTAGGAAGCAGTATACTTTTCAAAATCAGTTCGAAGTTTATATTTCAGGTTTATATGGGGCGAATAACATGCTAAAAAATTCAATATAGAGTTTCATATATTTATATAATAAACCTCCCGGATGCGTGAAGAGAGTCCACATGTAAATATATACACAAAACGACAAGCGTGCAAGAATAGGTTAATCGATATGGCACGAGTGCCAGCGCGGAAGGATAGAACAAGAGGCCACAGGCCTCGAGTTTTATCCTTCCGCGATGGCACAAGTGCCATATCGATTAACCCATTCACAAACGCGTGTCGTTCTGTGTTTATTACACACCTTCGCGCCTATAAAACAATTATTAGAAGGACATTCAACAATTCATTTGATAATTATCACCAAAAAGAACTCATTTTATCGCCAACCAAACTTGCTAGGGGAACCTGTGCTACTCTTTCGTCATCTGAGTTCCAATGTGTTCTATGTGCCTACTGGCACATAGAACACATTGAAACTCAAGGGACGACTTTTAGCTATCGCTGGGGAATGAAATTGTAATTGTGGTACACGATTTGTAGAAAATCCCTGTGAAATGTCGCTTCTTTATAAAATAGTCCGTCAACGATTCCCGTTCCACACACGTGCGGAACAGGTTTTTATTTTCCGCACGGTTTAGTGTTGCTGTAGATAGGGATTTCATAGAACAGGCGTGTAATAATACTTTGTTCCCCACAGAAGCTCTGAAACCTCATGAAATATTAGTTGAAATGTAAGGGATATACAGTCAAAAAATGCAATTTTCTGTTGTTATTTCTTTTCCTCTCTAGCCCCTTCACTTCATCCATAGACATTTTCAGGCCGTTTCGTTTTGTAAACGTTATAGAAATATCATTTGAGCAGAATTATTATGTGAACTATAGATATATGTATGTATATATATGATAGCAATTTATGTTTATGATCCCCTTCTTGGCTAAACTTGCTGACGAGACTTGATTTTTCTTTGAACGTCTCCTTTTTTGTGAGTCGAGTTGTTCTGTTTTAAATGTCCCCATAGAGTCGTATAACAGTGGAGAGAGAGAGAGAGAGAGAGAGAGAGAGAGAGAGAGAGAGAGAGAGAGGATATCCAATAAATCTCATGGTCACCAAGCCGACAGGGACTTGCGTGCAATTATTAGCACACAATCTCTCACATGTCAGGAATAAATGGCATTACGAGACATGCAGAGAGGCGAAAGTAGAACTTCCTGTAAAAGTAATACATTCACAGCATCAGTCATTTTCTTGCGTGGGCAGTTCGTACTCAATGGTTTCAATTTGCAAAATGACAAATGATACCCCTTAAACGGCGTTTTTGGACTTCCTAATAATTACCTGTAGGCACATGTTAATAGGCTTATGTAGCGTTGATTTGAGGCTTCCAACTTCTCTTTTTACCTGCTGTCAATTGGCTATTTTGTCAATTGTACCGGAATAAAACTTGAAGACACTTTTTTCGAACCTTACTGATGGACACGGATCTTGATTCCAAGGAGTTACAGACTCTCTGATTCAAAACAAAAATCCTCACAAGTTTTCAGGAATTGGATAGTTCCGTATAAAAACACCAAGTGTTATTAACCTCACCTCTTCCAATTATCATGAAACTTCAAATACATGTTTGACCTGTAGCACGTAGTACAAATAGCAAGTTGTAATGAAATAGGTCCAAACCTTTCTGATATATGGCCCGAAAAAATCTTGACATATCTCGGGAACTGTGAAGCCAATCTTGATGATCTTGGTGTTGTTGAACGGGAAGTATTAAGAGGATTTCCCAAAATGCCGTTAGCTGCAACCTAGCGTTAAGATGAAATATAAGACTTTTTGACCTTAAATTGACATTCAAGTTGCATTGGCCACGTGACCTCAAAAGTTTGAAAGTCCCTTCTCTTTTCTATATAATTAAATAAAACTCTTACGTGTGTTGTCCGGACATATTTCTGTTAACAATTATTAACTGTGTTCTGTTCTCCTGTGAATTGACAGGCTTGGCAAGTCAGGTAAGTCACAGCTTTTTTGGTTATTTCGCATAGCCTATCCTGTACTGCTTGGCTCAGGTGTAACCCAAAATTAACCGATAGCACCAGACTGACAGTTTGGGTATGATAGAGCTTCGTACAGTCTTATTATGGCCATATCTGTATCTGAGACATCCCTCCAAGATTTGTGAGTTTTTGGAAACTGGTGGTACGCGATCACATTGATGATCGAACAATCCATCATAAGATTGATGCAAAACAGTCCACTGATTTAGAACACAAATGATGTCATGATGACAACACTGATCGTAAAATGTGCCTCTTTCTCGACAAAAGCGTAGTTTGGTCGCGACGCATGCGCACTTGTAGATCAAAATGTCATAATGAAAATATCTAAGAATTGAATAATAACTGTTCGGCGCAGTTCATGGTAAATTTGCATGTGATCAATTTGTTTCATCACCTCGTGGATTTCGAACAATCATTATTAAATTCTTATGTTTATTCCCTTCCTAAAACATAATTAGTTTATGCCCGGACAGGATATCGAGTTGGCTTCTCTACAAGGCACCGTCTTGACTAACCATATGCCGGTCAAGTTCTGTTCCGAAAAAAGGAACAAAACAACATAGCTTCTGATACAAAATAGTTCCCGTAAATTGTCAATCTAGAGCCCAAACTATAGCTCACAATCGTCGAAACCGTCTCTTTATAGAAGGTAAACAGAAATTACAGAATCTAATATAGACTTTGGAAATGTAGTGCGTAATATCAATACACGATGTTCAAATGTCACGAGATCAACTGATATTCATGGGATAAATCACATGATCAACTGATATTTATGGGAAAATAACATCACCTGAGAATCCACTGACAGTACAGTGTTCATTGCAGAAAATTTAAGTTGTGGTGTAAATATTGCGAAATGAAGAAGAATTGACTTAAAACAATTCTACATTATGTATAAAACATGGCGTGGGTATGAACTCTTTTGTTGTACAACGATCCAGTTGCATTGTCTAGTGGGAGTTGTTTTGATCAGCCCTCGAGAATAATATTGTGTGCGTTCAATTCTTCTTTGTCCTCAAAGCTTTTTATATGCTTTCCCATAAAATACTATTAACCCATTGACCCCTGATGGAATCTTCCATGTCAGTGCAATGATTGCAATTAGAAGAGTCCATATTTATTATTTGAGGATAGACCAGTTAGTTTTTCAACCAGACAATGCAACTGGATCGTTGAGAATATTGACTGGTCTACCCCACTTTTTAACTCAGCAGTCATCCTACTAAATGAAAGTAAGACATATCTTGTTTCTGGACTGGAAAGCGGCCGCTCGGTTCAAAGGTTGAACAACGAAAACCACTAGTGAGGGAATGTCTTATGTTCACTTGTGAAAGCTAATAATGATTTATGTTCACTTGTAAAGATACATGCAACGGATTGAACTATTTTAGGTCTTCAACATTTATTTGTCTTTTCATCGCTTTTCATTGTTGTGTGAATATGTTTGATAGATTTTCTGTGTTGATGATGAGAAGCAGCTCCCAAGTCATTACTCTTCACGTGACAAGAAATTCTTGAATAACTGAGATGACCCTGTTTTGTCTTATAAACATAGTCTATGGTTCCTCATTGGAACTGGCTACATTTTGGAACCAAACTTATAGTTCATTGTCACTCTCATATTATGTCTGTTAGATAAGCGTTAATGTGTAATGGTCAGCTGGAGTTAACATTAACAATCAGTTGTTTTGCAAGTGCTTACAAAATAAGCAAATTTCTAACACACGCAACACATAAAATGAAAAATCCATACGTTTTGATAAAAAGTACAATAGCAAATAACAAAGTAACATGTTGACGCGTCGACGTATTATTTCACGAAGCAGGCAAAAAAAAACAAACAAAAAAAAACTCTCCTACAGTACGTGGACAGTGTATTATCATTAAATCACTCGGAGAGTGGAGATTCCACCGAAGCAATAATTGCAAATTTGTTGCAAAGTATAACAAGCACAAGCAAAATTCCAGCCAATGGACCTACGGGTTATACCCGGAGGTCCATTGGCTGAAATATTGCTTGTGTTCTTTGTCCGCATGTACAGAAATTGAAGGTGATACTTTGGGTGATAACTCCATTCCCTGGGTGATTTAGTTACAATCCACTCTCCACGTACTGTAAGTAACAATGACATACAATAAAACCGTCGTGGAGAGGTTACTCTCCACGGGTGCGAAATATTTCCACGTACGCAATAATATTAGATCTCAAACACTAATTATAGGACTAATCATCAAAATATTTAATTTATGAAGCAACAGGTACAACTTGGTGCTTCATTAATTAAGATTTTGCTGCTGATGATTTTTATTATCCGCTAAACGCATGCGTGGACATCACTGCCCACGCATGGCTGACAGTCTGTCTACGGCGACTGTAATGTACTCTAAAACTATGTTGTTATATTTGTTCGTGTTTCGATATCCAGTCTCAAAGTGAAAATGTGCTCGGTTTTGCTTCGAAAGGTCGACGGTTCGATCTGCGCTGCGTCTTGGGACAAGACACTTAATCCCGGCTGTCGACACGAGGATACGGTGGCGCTGTATACTATAGCGCACTGCATGTCGATGGTGTACTTGCCTTCAATCGCTACTAATGTTACTACTTATGCTGGGTAGTTAGAGTTGGAAAGTCTGACAGTTGCTCTCCGCTGATCAGTAGTTCTCTCTATGTACTCCGTTTCTCCCACCCATAAAATATGTTCGATAGGATATGACTCTGGTTGTTGAAAGTTTCATTTAACCCCAATAAATAAACAAAATAACGTTCTCTGTTTATAATGTTTGTTGTACGCTGGTTCTCACGATCTAATGACATGATTGAATACAGCAAGGATATCACAAAGCGGACAGAATTTTTTAAAATTATCTATCTCTTTCTATCCCGTAACACTGTTGAATCTCATCTGCCGAAAAAATAAATGCGAGATCATTGAATCTGAGACGTTATGTTCGTTAAGTTTTCTTAATGGGGTTTTGGATTCACAGCATTTTACTATGGAAGACTCGATCCATTTGTGTAACTGTGTCTCGATCGAATACAGGTCTGATTGCGAGAGAAACCCCCTTTTGATCACAAAACTGTGCTTTCATTATAAGGATGATTAAGTACCGCGGGTGATCAAATGCTATATGGAAGAAGCTCGAGAAACCTTTAAAGAATAGACACTCGGGCCGTTGGTCCATTACCTGGAACTGTTTGTATACTTCTTACACCTTGATTGCCAGTTGATCCTAATTTCTGGAAGGCTCTAAATGAAATCATTCTGGTCCTCAAATCAATGCTAATATTTCCTGCCAGGTAAAGATAAATCAATATGTATTATTATGTGCACATTATGCTTATAGAGAATCTTTAATCGCGACGAGACTCATATTTGTGGTGTCGTATATCGTGATAATATTAATAATAATGTTAACGTCTAGAATCCACCGCAGTGCTCTCTGACTTACATTATTTATCAGTCGCGCTTGAAAAAGCGAGTCTGTCGAGTCGCAATAAAAAGATTCTGTGCACGTACAATGAAAACATAACACTCTTATCTATCCCCCAGTCAACAAAACCCATAACCACGACTTCTCAAAATAGTCGTTAACAAACAAAAATCCACACTTAACTGATCAAAATAATGTGACTCCGTTTTCATTTCTCTCAACCCAATGGCATCTGAGGAAATTCCTTCAGCATGAATGAAATTATAGATGGTGAAAATAATCTAGTAGTGCACAAGAATTTCTTTAAAAACCATGACGTTACTTCATTCATAGCTTTTAGAAGCGAGCAAACCAACATGAGCTTGATTTTACGGTACAACATTTTCTCGTTGTAACTTTCATTTTTTACGATTCACCTTCATCCTTTTCCTTTTGGTGTTTTGCATGGTGGATTTATTTATGTGCTGGGTCGTGTAATTCCCTGCAACATGCAATATATGTTGAGGCAAACTAGATGCATGGTTCATTGCAACACTACAGGTTTTTGAAGGAAATGACTTGTGATTGCCAGAACTGGTACTGAAATAGTCCGTCCGGTGCGCGTGCGTTCGTTTCTTACGACGGCTTGTGACTTTTACCGCAACTGCAACAGTGATACAAGATCTTTTGTCACCGAATTGTTTCGCTACTGCTACTACTAGTATAGTTAGTATCAGTATAGTATAGTTGGACTGGTCGTAATCCACGCGTGGGCAGTGATATCCACGCATACGTTTACCGGGTAACAAAAATCATCATCAGGATAAATTAATTAAATTTGTGATAATTATTCTTATAATTAATGTTTGGAATCTAATTTTATTGCGTTCGTGCAAATATTTCCCACCCGTAGTAAGTGACCAGTCCACGGCGACTGTAATGGACCAAGTTTTGCGATTTCGCTTTTAGGTAAATGGTAGATAAATCACTGCACAGCGAAATGAAAGGATTCAAGATAATAAAGCATTGTAAGGGCCAATCTTATAAATCTTTGGAAAGGAGACATTTACTTACTGCTTTGTGATACTTGTTTAACATCTATGGATATCATTCCAATAATGCTTGATCACGTGGACTATTCCTGAGATAACTAGACTGCCATTAACTTGCCACTAAAGGACAGAGGAATGTGGACACACGTGCACCTAAGTGTCACAAAAGTAAATATTAAAAAAAAATATTGCACTACTCATAACCAGCTTACCTTTCAAGTGTATAATATAGTTTAACCACCAGGCCCTCTTACAAACCTTGTATTATTCCAGTTTACATGTATTACCCACAAACTCGCTACGACAAAAAGATAGAATACAAGCTATAGTTTGACTACAAAGGCATATTTATCGTATTGTAGGGCTATCAAAGAGGCCGAGAATATATTGCAAGTCAAGGTACGTAAACTATTTTCTCTGTTTAGCTTTCACAATAAACGATGGAAAATTAATGCTTGCTTTTAATTTAGGAGAAGGTAGAAATTGCTGATATAGTACTGTGTTCCAATTGCCACTTGAATAAGAAATTATCATTCGAATAACGATGCAGCAATCATTTCATAGGGATTTTGCATCAAATTCAATTAAACGCATTCGTTTTCGATCATTTTAACCCTTTACCCAACGAATCGCCCGCATCCGCCCGCGTAATATGCAAATTCAGCAGCTGAAAAAATATTATTTTTCGAAACATTTCAACAAAACCATATCATGTGACCCCTCTTTGGAACGAGCTCGCCGAGCTCGTTCCAAAGAGGGGTCACATGATATGGTTTTGTTGAAATTTTTTGAAATTAAAAAATGATATTTAAAATAATAAATTTTGAAATCGTCTGCGTTAGGTAAAGGGTTAAACCAACCAAAAGATATTTTAAAGAGTTTGTCAGACTCAGAACGTTATTTCATGACACTGTTCAGCTTCGGGGCTTCGCAACATCTGCTATGAAAGAAATGAATATATTTCTACTTATATTGTTCGTATTATCAACGTCTATCGAAGCAAATGAATATCTCAATTTATTTATTAGATACGATTTTCTTTCCCAGAATTGCCCATTATCAATCTTGGCAAATATGACGTCACACGCCGGTTATAAGACGCCAATATTGTCCGATATGAACCAGACTGGAGTTGCTCTCCTTGATCCCTTACTTTTAATAAGATTCAAAATAGAAAGCTGAGATTCACCAAAGCGAGAGAAGAGATAGTTTAACTAGCCGAACATCGCGGCTGCCCCATTGGGGAAGCCGAAGCGTTTGGAAAGCCGAAATAAATTGGAGCAGAGGAATCCTCGGGCTTTGTTGAAAGAACGAGAAACAATAGCACTATCAGAAAACTATAACAAATCTAAGCACATTTGATTTCGTTTAATAAAAAAAATGTTAGTTTCATATCGGCCGAGATATCAACCCTCGGTAATTTCACATTGGCCTTCGATTTTCGGTCTCAGGCTGATACGAAGTTACTGTAGTGTAAGTAACACTTAGTTACATATGTCTTCAATCCTTGAGTCTGAGAAGTTATAACTGATAGTTCGTTCCAATGAGGGTCATAACCTATGTTTTTGAGACAAAAAATGAAAAAAATTATGCTTTTCATGTTAGGTAAAGGGTTAATAAATCCTACTTCAGAACGTTCGGAACACAAGAAAGTTAACTGCGACCCAGCCAACAATTTGATATCTGAAGTCGAATGGATAAATTTAATTAAAAATACTGGAGAAGTAAATACAGTCACTGAGAATTTTACTCGCACATTTTTGAGTATCATGGATAAATGTATTCCAAAATCTGGGTCCCAAATTGCCCTAGAGATAATTATTAGTTTAACTCAAACCTCAATCTAAAAAGTCGCCAGCGTGACAGAATGAGAAAACAGGTTATTTGTACTCAGGCTGAGGATGATTTGTCTAACTACAAAAAAGACTATGCAAAAATACGTTAAAATTCTGTATGAAGCGAATCTTGAAAATACACCTTCATCGTACCATCCACAATTCTTTTCTGGCATGCAATAAAAGATCTACTTGATAAAAACAAAGTTTCAGCAATCCCTCCATAATATAAGATTGATAAAAATTCGCCCAATGATTTTGTTTATACCAATGCAGAAAAGGCTGACTTGCTTGACAATACTTTTGTTTCGAATACACTAATTGAACACACTGATCAAGAACTCCCTGAGTTAATTCCCCATCCCAGTAATATAAAAAATACATTTCTTGCCCATGATGATATTATCTTCGCCATTAAATCACTAAAATCGGATAAAGTCTCCGGCCATGATGACATTAGTGTTCGTATGATAAGAGATAGCGCTCAGTCAATTGTAAGTCATCCTATTATTCAAACTATCATTTGAAAACTGTGTTATGAACGGAAAAAGTGGAAGTGATACAGATATACAAAAAAGATGACACAGCCGACAAAACAAATTACAGATCAATCTTACCACTGCCACGTCCAAGTAAACTGTTAGAGAAGGTAGCTCTAAAATATATTTTTCTCACTTTATTGAAAATGGTCGACTTTATAAATACCAGTCTGGTTTCATCCCTAGTCATAGTAACACTTTTCAACTGATTGAACTTTACAACTCCATATGTAACTCCCTCGAGAAATGCCAGTTTACTTGTTCTGTATTTTGTGACATTTCGAAGGTTGTTGAAAGAGTCTGACATAAAGGTCTTATTTTAAAACTCAAGAATAATGGTATTTTAGGAGATGTGATTCTATGGATCGAAAACTATGTATACAACCGCAAACAGAGGATTATTATCAATAATATTTGTTTTCAGTGCCATACATTAAAGTCAGGCATTTCCCGGTGCCCCGTTCTCGGCATTTCTTTTTCTTGGTATATGTCAATAACATAGCTAATGCCGTGGACTCTTTGCCATGAAGGTATACCGATGATACATGTCTGACATCCAGTAAAATGATCTAGAAACCATGATTGTTACCTTAAGCAATGACGTGGAGAAAATTATTGCATATTCTAAAAAGTGGTTGGTTTCTTTCAACCCATCCACGACAGAAAGTGATTTATTTTACTTTCAGATAAAATTCCACATTCGCAAGTATGTCCTTCGGAAATTACACCATGTATTCATATAACTCCCGTAAACATCTAGGCCTATATAATTCAAAGTAATTTAAACTGGAACACTCAGATAAACGAATTATGTAAAAAAGTCTCATCAAGATTATCACAGCTGAGAAAACTAAAACTAGTTTTGTCTTGCAAAACACTTGAACATATCTATCAATCTTTCATAGTGCGTGTGATGGATCACGGGGACGTAGTCTGGGATTCTGTGCCCGGCTACCTTTTAAAAAGGCTAAAGCGTCTACATCTTAGCATGGCACGCATCGTTAGCGTCTTAACAAGATCGGTGTCTTCCGAACGCTCATTCTGAAACTTGAGTGGGTAAGTCAAGAACAGCGTCGTGAATGTCACAAGCTTTGTACAATATACAAGATAGTAAACACAAATGCACTAGATTACTTAACCAACTTGTTGCCGCAAAACATAGGCAATACATACGGTAGAACCTATGAAATGCTGACAAACTTCCCCTATATCGAGCGCGGACAGAGCATTTTAAGAGGTCCTTCTTATCATCTACAGTCCAGCTATCGAATAGGTTACCCAGCGATGTGTCTACCTCAGCAATATTGGGTGAATTCAAAATACGTCATGCTTTTATGAATGTCATTGTTAAGCCCTCCCCCCACCCCACCCATCAAAGAAGTTATTTTACTGCTGGAAATAAGGAAATAAATATATTACGCACAAGTTTAAGGAGCTGCAGGTTTTAATGGTGACAAATATGCAAACTATATCTGTGATACTCCAATATGTAGGTATGGTAACCCGGATGAAATTAGTTTTAATTTCTTCTATAAATGTCCTCTGTTTGTGAAGTAACGAAATAACATGTTAAGAGAAATTGCCACTCCAAATGCCAATACTCTGGATGACCATTTTTATGACAAACGAGATTTGCCATTGACATTATAAAGTATTGCGATGAATTGACGGTAACATGGTACGAGGTTTGCGGCTCGGAGCTTATGTTCTACCGACACGCGACTATATGTTCCAATAAGACACTACCCATAGCCCAAAATCCACATAGTGAAACACGAGAGGCTTATTTACTAAACTCGTGATCGTTAAAAGTTGCCTTGTTCAAGGCAACTTTTAATGATCGGAGGTTTAGTAAATGAACCTCTCGTATACCCACGACGGCAGTGGATAAATAATGAATAAACCAGATAAACTCACTCCATCTCAGTTCAGTAAATCTGTTTGTAATTTAAACACTTTATACGGAACACCCTCTGCTGCACGTGTGAAAAATCCAGAAAAATGAAGCGGCTTGCTAGTCACTCCCTTGATAAAGCAATTACGAAAAAGGCGACGTCATTTCCAATATTTCGCGTTGTGACGTCAGACGGTAACATTTGCTACTGGAGCCGTAAACATAAAAGAAACTATACCAGCCCTCATCCAATGAGAGGGCGAAGATTTTACTCTTATTGGAACATATCATCTTTAAGGCTGTTCAATAATACATCTCATCCAGTGAGCGTTTTAAATAATCGACACCCACACAATGAGTCATAATCCGTGAAGCGGACCCCGAGTCTCAAAACAGACGAAGAGTGAGACAAAGGACTTACAACCGGGAACTAACCTAGCAGCTTGCATGTTGCTTCCCATAATAATAAAATACTTGAGATCTGCGAGCCCCGAAATAGCCATAAACACACCATGTGTTAGTTGATAGACTGAAGGTTTCCTTTTCTTTGAGCACACCCCTCTCATATTTCCCATTACAAATATTAAAGTTTGATTTGTCGTTCTTTGTAGCTATTTGTATTCTTTAGGTTAATTTGTTTATGTATTATGTAGGCGAGGAATTTAAATAAGTTCTTATAACTTGTGTTCCAATCCTGTTGTTAATAACATCTAATCGGCAAATAAATATGTTTAAACTATGTACCAGTTGGAGACTTTGTATGCCTCTAACTTCATCAGATATACCAAAGCGAGGAAAATTTACTGACGGAAAAAAACGCAAGTTCAGTTTTGCTAATATAATTTTTTTTATCCATAGACCAAATGTAGTAAAAATTGACACATAGCAACCTCAGTGTAATATCTAAAGAGTATTTTGTTAAAATTCAGTCAACCAAGGCCACGTTTTCAACAGATTTTTCGATAAACAGTACACATCGATTGCACAACCTTTCATTTCAACTCGATTGAAAAGCAAAATGGCGCGAATGTCCGAAGCTGATAGGGGTAGGGCTGTTGCTCTGATTATGCAGAGCCAATCGCAACGTAGCGTTGTCCAGCAATTTGGGGTCAACGATAGCTCGTTTAGTTGGGAGTCTCAGAGCCACAGCAGGAAGATTAGCTGACGGTCCCTGGAGCGGACGTCCGCGCATTACGTCTCCACGTTAAGACAGAGTCATACGCCTTGCACACCTCCGTAGCACATTTCAGATGGTGACGGAGACGGCGAGTCAGGTTATAGGCATCCATGGTCGCCGAGTGTGTCCAAGTTCAGTTGCTGGAGTTTAATTTAGAGCCACGATGTCCCTTCGTTGGTCGGCAACTTATACCCATGCAACGTCAACGTCGATTGCAATGGCTTCGGGCACATACACCAAATCGAATTTATTTGGCCCACGGGAGATGTGTGTTATTCTCCCACGAGTCTTGGTTCACGGTTTACAGGTCAGATGGGCGACAACATTGCTATTGACGTTGAGCTCAGCGATATTCTGACGCGAGTTAAGGAAAGTGAGATGGTTTGGGGGGGGGGGGATTTCTCATAGCATGGCACTTTTCATGGTTATCCAAGGCAATCGATAATGCGAGGCCGCACTTTGCTAGGGTTTGTCGTGACATTCTCAACCAAAAAGAATGTCCCTGTTCTCGATTGGCCACCCTACAGTCCAGATTTGTTCCCGATCGAACATTTGTGGGACGGGCTGGACAGGAGGGTAAGGAAACGCGTCAGTGTCCCAAACAACGTCACGCAGTGGAATAACATCCCACAATGGACCATAAACAACTTGATGGGGTCAATGGTAAGGGGAGTTAGAGCACCGACTGAAGTCCTGGGTGGGCACACCCACTATTGATTTTGATCAGAAATAGCGTAGGGCACCCCACGTTTGAACGTTATCTGTGGAAACGCCATCTGTGTTAAGGAAACAAAAATCGTTAAAATTTAATCAATAATGAAGAAATAACATCAAAATCTAAACAACGAAATAATCGTCAATAATGCATTTGAAATATTTACCTCAGAAAAAAACTTGTGTTTCTTTTTTCCGCTAGTATATAAAAAGAAATAAACTTTCCGTTCTCAGTTCAATTAGTACCCACATCATTGCTTAGTCACATGTGATGTATACAGTGGACAATGGACAAATTCTCCGGGTCATATCTCAAGTGATTTTGTTCATTAAATCAGACATGCATCTGAGAACATCGAACACTTCAGTTCATGAGTACAGTACTCAAAGATGCGGATTTCAAACTCAACACTTTTTCCTAAACAGTGTCCGAGTTCACAGTTCTGCTAATCATACCGGTCGACTCATCCTCCTATCTCATGGCAATGATCTGTTTCAGCTTATCGGACCATATATTGCTTCTCAACACAGGGGTCATTCCTCAAGACGTGTTTACAATCCACTAAATGTTTAAGAAGGACTGGGCGTATCATCTTCATTTTCATAAGATTGGCACTGTCAGAACGAATGTAATTTCAGTGTCCCGCAGCACCGATGTAATGAGTCATTTGCTTTGTTGACAACAAATGGAAAGCAACTCTCCCTTACTTTTTGGCGAATAATAACAACTTGATAATTACTGGCTTGAAAAGACAAAGAACCCAAAGCGTGCATATCATACTAGTTTGCCTCCACCCCCACACACTTTTCCATATGACCCATCATTACACCGAATTACAAAGAATGGTTTGTGTCACATCAAGCCTCGAAATATTTCCATAAGCTCACAAAGGCTTGTATGAGCTCGTGGAATTCTGGAGACGCTATCAACACCTCAAGGCAAAGAACGAACTACACAAGGAAACACATCCCAAAACGATGTTTTTGAAATTATTGGAATGATACTGGAAGATGAGCAACACCACTTGAGTTGTTGGTCGGTTGTGTACACCGTTTCATGTCGACGTCCATGTCATTTTAGGACGATACATTGTCATTAAGTCAATATCAGCGTCAGCTGGGGTCATGACTATCTACCCGTGATTGATGGTGTGCTGGAAGAACCTGATGCCCTGGTATATTGAGCATTGGTCGCCTTTTACTCTGGCATATTCGTTCCTGGGTTTACGTCTACAGGAACGAGAAATCAAGGGTCTCAGAAAACTGAAACTACTAGATTCAAGAGAGCAGTGAGAATCAAAACGTCATGGTTAGATTCAGTGAGTGGCATCTTCGGTGCCTTTGGACCTCTGTGTCAGTTTATTTCTGTGTCTGATATGTCAGTGCCACGCACTATGTCTGTTTCAGACCATTGGGGAAGGAATTGGGGTGTCAACATTGAAATGGCTTAGATCAGCCTTCCTCACTCAAAAGGAATGAATTGTTTTCCATCAAAAAGGGCAACTGATGTTGCGAGCGTGCCGAGTCTCAATAACCAATAAAAAATAGTCGACACACCAAAATTGCGGAGTTCTAAGATCTGAGATTTGCATTTCTTGTGGCTCGTCAAGGAATTTTGCAGTTCTGTCGTTGACTCTGTAACACTTGCAACTAATGCGTGCGGAATATAAACACCACAGTTCTTCATAAAAGGTTTCGCCGTGCGTCACTAGCCCAGGACAACACACGCTTTTGTGTTCACGATAGATTGTGTGATTCCGTTCGTTCTTTCTTCGCGTATTCGGAAAGCCATCTGTTGGGTGTTCATATTGCTGTCGCCGAGGGAAGTGTATTCGCAGGAGCACTTTCCCTGGACAACAAGAGACTGCAACTTCAAACACTGATCGCCAAACTTGTCATACCATTGTTTTAACTACCGACCCACTTTGTTAACAAGCCACTATCATAGCTCTTTTGAAAAGTGCCGAACGCTACTTTAGGAATTTTCACGGCATGCATGAGCTTGATGTTTACTCAGCAGTAGAACAAAGATGATCGACATGAAATTGTTTTGTTACAATACTTTGGAGTATACTCTCCGAAAATTCTAACAAATTAACAATTTATCAACACAATCTTGCTGAACTAAGGCTCGCCTTGTTAACAATAGAATCTGTGAAAAACATACCCTCGTTTCAAATCGTCTTCACAAAATAATTTAGCACTCTATCAGTTAAGAGTACAGACAATTCAACACTTTCCTAAGTTTATATTTACTTCCTTGCATATGTTGGATGACCGATTATACCACAACGTCCGATACGCAATTGTTGTACTCCTGTGTTTGTACCTGATGTTTTTTTGCGCAGTCAGCATAGTACGAAGGTACATTTGTAGGTCGCACGCAGCTCCGATTGTTCAAATATGATCAGCCTGACCCAACGCACCCCTTGGGCGTTCACATACTGAAATGTTAACCCCGTGGAGTGATATCATTCTGACTAGACCCAACCTTCACAATCTATTAGGTTGTTTCATGACAACCTCCTCACATATTCTGTTGCACGGCACGCAATGCAGCTGGAAAACGAAAGTCATCCCATCAGACGCGTCAGATCTGCGAGTCCGTTTCTTAGTAGGTGTATCAGGGGATTTGGCTTACTAATTTTTATATTGAGCAAGATCTACGTTCAGACGCATGATACCATCTGGTTGTGAGAATGGGACTGGAAGCTAGCTCATCATCGAGGTCATTGTGCAGGTAGTCTCTACGCGTTTTACTACATGGTGAGATCGAGTTTATTCGATCAGGGACAGCCGATGTAACCATTAATTCCATTCGTCTCACAAGTGAGAAAGCATATCTGGCCAAAACGCGGAATTTGAAGCAGAAATATACTCGAGTATAGGAGTAGTAGGAGATATATGGATCGGGCCTGTTTGGGGGGACCTAGTGGGGGACCTAGTGGGGGACCTAGGAAGTGACGTCATGTCACATGGCCTGGTGGTACCATGTTTGGTTGGCATGGTAACCCGCGTGAGCGGCCATCTTGTGATGTCATCCCCATAGTAAAACGTGATGCTAGTGCGCATGCGCAGTGCGTGTTGTTAGGGTAATACGTGTTTCCATCGACCATTTTGTATACTGGAGGCCGCCATCGTGGTTTCTATGGTAGCACGTGGTTGCTATGTATGTGACCCAAAAGCTTATAATATGAGAGGGGTATGTTCGGAGGGTATGTTCCAACATAGGTACGGTAGAATCCAACTTTACGGAATCGGCTAGGAATCTCAGTTATGGAATGCCTTATATAGCTCGTTTATATGTATACAGGGGAAATGAAGCAATCAGATTCAACCTTCATCGATATTATAGACGAGACTGAGATAGGTATAGCTAGGACATAGTGTTACAAGTCAATATTAATGGATGATAGTTTAGTCAATAGTGCTGGTGCAAGGCTGAAATGGCACAAGACTGCTGTAGAAGCTAATGAAAGGACAGATAGACCATAGACAAGTAGTGGCCTTGGAGCTTTGGAGATAAGATGGAAGCCATTGGTAAGACTACCTGTATAGGAGTTGTATAGGAGCTGGATCAAGGTATCCTTAAACACCGAAATGAGGCTAAGAGGGCTGGTAATTTACGCCTCATTGGGGATTTCTCATGGCCCTCATGGCCTCATGCGACTAAAAAGGGTGCTGAAGGCCAGACGTGTTCCAAAAAGGGGTGCCGAAATTAGGGTGCCTGGGGATATGGGTGTTAAATACCGAGATGAGACTAAGAGGGATAGTAAATTATACCTCACTGAGGGATTTTTTCATGGCCCTCATGACCTCAAAAGAAATTAGGCTAAGAGGGATAGTAAATGAGGCCTCATTGAGGGCTTTCTCATGGCCCCCATGGCCTCATACGACTAAAAAAGGGGTGCCGAAGGCCAGACGTTTTCTAAAAAGGGGTGCCGAAATTGGGGTGCTTGGGGATATGGCTGTTAAATACCGAGATGAGGCTAAGAGGGATAGTAAATGAGGCCTCACTGAGGGATTTTTTCATGACCCTAATGGCGTCAAAAAATGAGGTTAAGAGGGGTAGTAAATGAGGCCTCACTGAGTGATTTCTCATGGCCCTCATGGCCTCAAAAGAAAATGAGGCTGAGAGGGGTAGTAAATGAGGCCTCATTGAGGGCTTTCTCATAGCCCTCATACGACTAAAAAGGGATTCCATAGCAACAGGCGTTTTCCAAAAATGGCATTCCATGGGTTATGCCTGTTAAATACCGAGATGAGGCTAAGAGGAATAGTAAATGAGGCCTCATTGATGGATTTTTCATGGCCCCCATGGCCTCAAAAGAAAATGAGGTTAAGAGGGATAGTAAATGAGGCCTCATTGAGGAATTTCTCATGGCCCTCATGGCCTCATACGACTAAAAGGGATTCCATAACCAGAGACGTTTCACAAAAAGGGATTCCGTGGGACGTGGCCATTGGATATAGAGGTGATGAGACTCGGATAGGACTTCATTGTAATAAGGGGAGATAACTCTGCATACAGATTGTGAGAAATCAAGCAATCTGATTGGTTAGTTAGCGTCAGGAACGTGAAGTGATTAGGTGATCTAGATAAATGAAACAACAAGAGCATTCGGAATAGAGCCAGAACTAACAAGAACAGACCAGAAAAGCTAAAAATAGTAATAATAAGCAAAACTGTTCCAGTTGATAGGCTCTTATACTCTACTGGAGTATACTCCGGGACAAAGGAACATGGTTAGGTAGACGAAAACTATTGCATAGATAGATAGAAGCAGAGAATTCTGAAAGAATTCGAAATAGTAAAACTTGTCGGGTTGATTGTGGTAATTCTCCGAATCGGGAAATTACTCCTGTACAAAGGAACATACCCTATGAACATACAGCTGTCCTATTATAAGCCTTTGGGTCACATAGCAACCACGTGCTACCATAGAAACCAAGATGGCGGTCTCCAGTATACAAAATTTACTACAGAAACTCATATCACCTAACAACACGCGCTGCGCATGCGCACTATCACCACGCATAACTATGGAGTTGATGTCACGAAATGGCCGCTCACGCGAGTTACCATGACAACCAAACATGGCGCCACCAGGTCACGTGACATGACGTCACTTCCTAGGTCCCCCACTAGGTTCCCCCAAACAGGCCCGATCCATACATCTCCTACTGCTTATAGAAAATGGACAACGTGATACCTAGGCACTGCCAAAACGAGTTCTGGTCCAGTAACTAGAAAAACTGAAGTGGATGAATGGAAATTCTTTTAACAAAGAAGAGAATATCGCTATATACACAAAAAAAAATCGAAATTCGTTTGGCACTCAAACGACGTTTGGTTTATTGATTTGGAGGAGGTTTAGCACACTTGAGGCTTGTCAATAATGAGCGTCGTTGGAAAAATCACAACAGTATTGTTAACCCTTTACCTGACCCGAAATGCAGATGACACTTTGAAAACAAAATTCTTGAACAACCTCTTTTGTGTCAAAAACATAGCCTATGGACCCACATTGGAACGCGTGCAACGAGCACGTTCCAATGGGGGGTCACAAAGTATGTTCTTGTGACAAAAATAATGAAAACTGAATGGTTGTTTTCATGAATTGCGCGGGCCGATTTTTACGTTGGGTAAAGTGTAATGAAACATTATCCGACCAACTACGATAGTGATGGATCAGTCTATTTCCGACGGCATTATTAATAACCCACACCGATTCTTGCTATCTAAGTATATGTTGCATGGTGGAACGTTGTTTTATACATGATTTTGATGGGAAGCCGGTGCGGAATACCCCTTCATGCCTGGAATCTTTCATATGCAAAACCTTGTCCTAGAAACTTCAATGAACTGCTGTCCACAAGTCCTTTTCCAGTTTGAGGCATTCGACTATTCGCTGACGATACGTCACTTTATTTAATTGTTGAAACCCCACAACTTGCCTCTGAACTGCACAACCGCGACTTATCCACAATTGAACAATGGGTTCAAACATGGTTAGTGGAATTTAACCCACAAACACTGAAACCATGCTAATATCACGTAAGACCAAACCTATTGTACACCCCCTCTCCATTTAACTAGTACCCAAAAAAGTGAAGTGACCGAACATTAACACCAACGTCTCATTATAAACAATCATTGTACTTGGAATGATCACATCGAACACATCACGTCTAAAGCATGGTCAAGAATCGACATAATGAAAAAACATAAATACTTCCTCGACCATAAGGTATTGGAGAAAAAAGTTATTTTGCATATGTTAGGCCTCTTCTTGAATATTTGAGATAATATTGCAGACTTGGAAAAAATTCAAATCGCCGCAGCGAGATTAGTTGCGGGTGCGACTATTAGTGCTAGTAGAGCCACTTTATTCATTGAAACTTGTTGGGAAACTCTCCAAGATAGACGCAACAAACACAGACCTGTTCAATAGTTCCATCTGCACCACCACATGACGCCTCCATATCTTGCCAATAAGGTTTCTCCATTGATATCGGCCATCCGCCATCCCTGCCAACTTCGTAACAATACAATACACCGTGTCCTGTTCTGTAACACTCGGCTATACCAGACACCCTTTATTCCTAAATACACAAGTGACTGGAATAATAGCCCATCAGATGTACGAAAACATAACTCTGTATATCAGTTTAGGATGTTTTTAAACAAGGACAAGCGCCGACCGCCCTCCTTCTTCGGTGGAGCGAAATCGCGCCGAGCTCAGATCTATCATTGTAGATTACGACTTGGATGTAGTTTGCTTAATGCACACCTCGGCAGTAATCACCTTTTCAACTCAACTTATTGTCGATTTCGGGACCTCGAGACAAGAAGACATTTCTTTCTGGTATGTCCGCTCTATGCTCTGTTACGTAACGACACGTTAGGTATGCTTCTCCAATGTGTACATTTTGATGCCTGTTATTTGGTTCCACGCGTCTTAAGACAGAAGAGAACCATATGGTTTTTGGAGCAGTCCATGGCTATATTCTACAAACTGACCGCTTTACCATATAAATTACCGTTATTCCTCCCGTTACTGGAAGATCACCTGTGTAAGGAAATATACCCCCCTTTCTGACTTATAAAGATATTCATAATCTGCTGGCTAGATCAGTGATATGTCAGTGCAGCCCTCCAGACAAACCCGTGAATGGTTAGTGATGATCATCTTTTTCCGACTCTTTCTCTCTTATCCCTCCTTTATCAAGAACTTAGTTTGACGTGTTTTTTTCCATATCATTCGTATAATGTGTGTTGTCATCATCAATTCTGTTACATACAGAAGAGAATGTGAACATACCTGATACCACTGTCAGCATTCAACTATTTTTGTAATTGTATTCTATCTTGAAACGACCTCGAGAAAGCTTAAACACATCAATTCAGCGTTCTAGGGAGGTTCAGAATTAATTCATTCCTCTTGCTTTGAACCCTGAGACATAGTCGAAAGGTACATTCATTTTCAAGCCAGGATCAATTTGAGCTTGACGAGCTCTGTCAAATTAAATACAATGGCTTATATGGAAGTTTTTTAAATTTGTATTCACTGACAGGTGTATCACAATAATTGAAACAGTTAATAAATAAGACCAGTGGTTTTACTAAGGATTACTTATCATCATTGAACTGCGGCGAGGAATTGGTGAGGGGAGTGTGGTGGGTGAGGGTAAGGTCTGTGTGTGTGTGTTCAGTGGATTGTCCCTATGGGATTAAATAAAAGAGACTCAGCGATAATAAGTAAATTACACTACAATAAACACCCCTCCCCACGAAAAAAAACACTCACAACACAAAACAAAATTAATTGATGACATTTTGTAAACGTATTTATTTATTATATCTGATTTTCCTTTCCCAGAATTGCCCATTATCAAGCTCTGCTTCATGACGCCGATCTCGGCCGTTATGAACCAAACTGCAGTTCCCCCTGAAGCTTTACTGGTGCTACTAATTTGTGTACAACGAAATCGTTGACCGTCATTCCCCAAACGCAATCAGGAAAATTCACGTTACCAGGCATAATGATGTAGTTTGAAGCTAAGACTTTGAGTGGTAAGGAATTAACGATGGCAAAAAGTAAAGAAGCAACAACACTTGGACAAAATTGTAACATATCTGTATTATTTGAGTTTAATAAATAAAAAGGCTATCATTTGGTCAGTTTCATATCGGCCGAGATGTCAGCTCACGGTAACTTCAAATCAGCCTTCGACCTTCGATCTCAGGCTGATATGAAGTTACTTCGAGCTGTTACCTCAGCCGATCTGGAACGAACGAAGTAATAAACAATAAAGGTCCATAATTTGCTGTTTTTATTTTGGTATACTTTCTCACTTTGCCTGCATCTTCATTTTAGACCGTGCGTGAGTGGCATGATGTAATGACTGTTTACATTCAGCCATTCAACCAAGGTTTTCGAGAAATCGAACATCTTTTTTCAGATCGGTATTCCTACTATCTTTGACAAATCTTCATTTATACAATGACAGAGGTTTAAGCTGTTTTCACTTCTGTTCTTGCATTTTTCTTTCTTTCGAGAATTCTCCAATATTGCACTGATTCATGTTCCGTTTTTCTCCCATAGTTGGCGTCATTTCGTTGATTTTATACATAATGATTCTTTATAACACCTTTTTATTATTGCTGTCCCGCTATTTGATGAAATAAAAATGTGGCTCTTATAAAGATTTCAGGAAAGAGTAATCGTTGGGCGCAGAACAGTTCTAACTGCTGTATCAATACATCAGCTCACCACTGGTCAATATAGCAGGAAGCTGCCATGCCCATTAAGTAGAGCTGTAGGTTTCTAAATTTCTTGTTCGGTTTCGGTTTTGGTTTTTCAGGTGGCGAAAAACCTCGGTTCGGTTCGGTTTTCGGTTTGTTCATGAGGCCAAGTAAAATTCAATAAAATTCATTCTTATGTCCAGAGTCATAACTGAATGGTAGTGAAATTGAGTGAAACTCAATGAATGCCCGAAATAAGCTATAACACATGAAGAATCAGGAAGGCCAATATAATAATTACCTAAATATACAGAACTTTTATTGTGCTTGGCCATTTTTCGAGGTCTGACACCTACACGCAACTTGAGGAAAGCTGCAAACACAACTAAACTGAAATGTCGGAAATTCACAGAATTTAGCCTTCCCAGAGTAGTGAGAGTACCCAGACACTGCCATTGGCAGTGTCTGGGTACTCTCACTACTCTGGGATGGCTACATTCTGTGCATTTCTGCAGCAAGCGCTGGCAAGAGAGTATTTAATAAAAAACGAAAAACCTTAGATTACGGGATGTCGACGGTTTCGGTTTCGGTTTTTTAAAAAAATTAAAAACCTCGGTTCGGTTTCGGTTAACCTACAGCTCTACCATTAAGACTAATAATAAAATAAAAATATAGGAATTTTCTCGTTGACATTTTGGTCCATATCTTCCAGTTTAAAATTTCCCTGCAGGCAGTACATTATAACTCTTGTCTATTTCGTGCTCGTTGGTGGTTTTTCAGTTTAGTTCTTTCAAGTCTCGGATGTGAATCCAAAAAGTATTTTGTAGTTAATCAGACCAACATATTTGTCGTGCCATCCTTTCTTTTCGTGTTAGATGAAAGGTACAAAACTTTCCAGAGAAAGACACAGCTAGTGAATTATCTTATGCATTTTCATTATGACAGGGGCAACTAAAGATAATATAAACGATTTCTGGTTGATGATATGGCAACAGAAATGCAGCACAGTTGTTATGCTGACAAACCTAGTGGAAGAAGCAAGGGTACGGCATTGATATATACTTTTAACAGTTAAATACTTATAATTATTCACTAGATATGATTTTCTTTCTGAGAATTGGACATTATCAAACTGATATGACGCCGATCTCGGCTGATGTTTTACCCCTCGATGCGTTACTAGGCACAACCAGTTTATTTACAGCGAATTCAATCACCGTTATTCGTCGAACGCAATAAGGACAATTGGCGTTACCAGGCAAAAGGGAGTAGTTTTTGCATGGTGAGGTATTAATGATGGCAAAAGGTAAGGATTAATTAGGCGAGAAAAGGGAAAAGAGTTGTAACAAACTTCAACGCAAACTATGATTCCGAATCGTAAGCGGAGATTCGTCGAAGAGAGAGGTACGGCGCGGCTTCCCCAGTTCTGTTAGATGAACTAGGAGGCGGAAACTGTGGACTTTATGTAAACAATTAGAAACACCAATAACGCTAGAAAACTGTAACAGATCTGAGTACATTTTTCAGTTGTTGTTTTGGTTTAATAAATAACGAGGTTATTACCTGGTTAGTTTCATATCGGCTGAGACATCTACCCTCAGTAACTTCATATCAGCCTTCGACCTTTGACCTTCGGTCTCAGGGTGATGTGAAGTTACCTCGGGCTGATATCTAGGCCGACATGAAACTCACGTATAACTTCTAATTCTTATAATCTTTACTGCGTCGTAACAGCAACATACAGTACTATTTTATACCATGATTACCAATTTTACTATATATGAAAAGCCTATGACATAAATTTTAGCTTTACACACCAACCGTGATGAACACGCCAGCAATGGGATTTCAGTAGTAAAAATTTACATCTACAGTAGAACTACATCCACGTTGACCTTTGGTGACGTCGACCTGAATGCAAACTTGTCTAAATTTATCGCACGTCGCCTCGCGAAGAGTGAAATGGAAGTGGCAATTATTTATTACGTTTTTAAATGAGTTTACCTCATAAGATGGCAAAAATTAACAAACATGCATTGTCTAATGTTAATAAAGCATGCACAACTCGTAAAAGTATGTTATTATGTTATTAAAACGAAAAAGGCTCAGTTTCTTTTTTTCATTTCGTTTCGGCGATAAAATTGACAGCGGAAGTACCGCCCACCGATCCTCGTGCAAACAAAAACAGATTCGCTCGCATGTACGTCTGTTCTCAGTAAAATCGAGAAAAAATAATAGCGGCTCTTAATAATCTGACGATCATGGTATAAATAAAATATACCCAAAGTAGCTTGGTGTACCAAATGTTCATCACTCGTGGTGAAGTGGTGTTAACAGCGCGCCAAAGGTACACCAAGCTACTATGGTTATATTCTTTATGTAATGAGACTGAATATCGCCCGTTGGAGTTAGAAGTACAGAACTTTTACATATACTGAACGCAAGATATTATATGTGATAAGGTAACATACATACACAAATCTCGATCTTCCCTCACAGCAAAGTATCACTGAAGAAGTGCTCAAATTCCCTTTTATTTTTTTCGCCGGTGATGCCTGCCTCTAATACTCATTCTTGGAAAGTTCCTATGAATCAGTGTCAGGAACCGATACCATCTCTGGCAGAAAGCCAAGAGGGAACATTCGTTGTAAACCATCAAGCAATCATGTCACGGGTTCGCGCTTCACAACAATCACTTGTTCAAGTAAGGTATCAATTTCGTGGTAAGCATGGGCGGTGTTTACAAATGAATATCTTTAAAATTAGTGAGGTTTGAAAACTATCTTTTTTCGTGAACGTTAACCGTTGTTTGACATCTAAGGATGCTATATTCTGATAACACACCGAGTTTTGAAATTTCCATACATAGGTAGTCAAGTAGGTATAACCTGTTCAGACTGAGACTTTGCCTTTTCTACAACTGCTGCTCTGTGCTATACCGCCCATTCTAACAATCTGTCATCTTAGGTTTAATCAATTAATTCGTGAGCAGCAGTTGACAATGTCTTTGGTTACTTATATGTAATTGAAACTTTGTGAATGGGAAAAGCGTAGGGGCCCGCAAAATCGAGCATGCGAAAGTCATATGGAAGAGACATTGTGTTATTCGAAAAACTTAATCAAAATTCGAACCCCGATGAGAACTAAGTTATTAAGTATATTGGGGTGTGATGTGTCCATATGTAGGATGTACCAAACCACGATTTTCATTCAATTCCCGAAGGTACCGTCTAAGTTTTTATCTTTTCAGAACCCGACACTGCGATCGTCAGAAGCCCATAGACTTGGGCTATTCTACCAAAGACGCATGAATTTTTATGAGACATCACGGTTCCCGTAGTTTTGTTGTTATATTTCTTTCATTATATCCTCCTGCCTTCTACAAATTAGGAAAATACGAACATTTCCGTCAGCCCTTTCAGGTAACCTTTTCTGAGATTTTTTTTATCAAGAGAATAGGAAGGAAACAGAGATATGTTTGCGATTAGCATTCAATAACACTTTTGCTTAATTATTTAATTAGTTTCATCCATTTAACCAATAATATGCGGTGATATAATACACGGTTGGGAAAGGCTCTAAGAACACTTTCCGATAGTTTGGAACATCATTCCATGTCTTTTTCAAACTCGAAGAACAGTTTATTTCTTCCTTATTACAAAACAGATCGAGGTACACGAAAAGGCAACAGGTGAATATTAATACTGCAGTAAACTCTCTTATCGGTCGTCTAAGTCTAGTAAAATAGGCGATGGAAATGTGCAAGATCCTTCACGCTCATCTCCATATCAATGGCCTGTGGAACCTGAAGTTTCAAACAATGCCAACGCATTCTCACTTTCACGCAAACCGTTTTTAATTTGGATTTTTCTGAAAGGAAAATAGTTTGTCACCGTACGGATTATTTTTTATATCATTTTAACACTTTGGGAAAGCTCACAAATTTACGTATTTTCTACAAAAATTCATCCCAAAACGCCAACAGTTTCATGGAACAATACCTCTTGATTCTATAAATGTGCGAATGACCTGAATATTTCACTGACTTGTCACAAAAACACTTCTCCATAATAGAGCTGTAGGTTTTTAAATTTCTTGTTCGGTTTCGGTTTTGGTTTTTCAGGTGGAGTAAAACCTCGGTTCGGTTCGGTTTTCGGTTTGTTCATGAGGCCAAATAAAATTCAATAAAACTCATTCTTATGTCCGGAGTCATAACTGAGTGGCAGTGAAATTGAGTGAAACTCAATGAATGCCCGAAATAAGCTATAATACATGAAGAATCAGGAAGGCCAATATAATAATTACCTAAGTATAAAGAACTTTTATTGTGCTTGGCCATTTTTCGAGGGCTGACACCTACACGCAACCTGAGGAAAGCTGCAAACACAACTAAACTGAAATGTCGGAAATTCACAGAATGTAGCCTTCCCAGAGTAGTGAGAGTACCCAGACACTGCCATTGGCAGTATCTGGGTACTCTCACTACTCTGGGATGGCTACATTCTGTGAATTTCTGCAGCAAGAGAGTATTTAAAAAAAAACGAAAAACCTTAGATTACGGGATGTCGACGGTTTCGGTTTCGTTTTTTAAAAAACCCCTAAAAACCTCGATTCGGTTTCGGTTAACCTACAACTCTACTCCATAAGCAATTGTTAACAAAAGTTACCAAAATTATTTTTTTCTGCCAAACATTGTCGAAATTTCAAAAATAGACCTCAAAATCGGTATGTTGGCCCACAATCCAAGACTATGAATTAGACGAACACCGATAATTGACTGAATAATAAGAACGGAATGTTTCATAATCATAAATGCAAAAAAAAACAAAAGCAAAATCGATTGTATCCATAATGATCCCAAAATGGCCATCAAATTGTAATTGTATACAGCATGGGTTTGTAAAGAGTATCTCAAGATGCCCCTTTGTGACTTCAAAACATTGCAACAGGCTATAGGATTACGAGTGGTTCGTCTGTTGAGCTTCCCATAAGTGTTACTCATGCCAAAAACCAAGCCAAACGATCAAACCCGCCCGAATATTTATTATTTATTTATTGGTGTTTACTGTTGCATATTTATGTACAATAGCTAGTCATGACAGCAATATCGAGAAAAAGTCAAGTTTAATCAATCGTTTCTACCCTGTTTGCCTATTTTATAGGACTTCCATCCCAAGCATTGGTGACTGGGATCTATTTTACCAGTAAACAGAGCTTGTTGTGTACCCAATTGTACGTACCCAAATCGCTGGACGTTCTGTACACACCAGGTTTGGATATTTTGTTCTCAAAACAATTCTGATCTACTCATGAGTTCAACATGGTTACCAAAGAGGGTCAGATCTGCGCGGGACGACTTTGTGTAATGCCATGCCGCACACCATGTGAACTCTATTCACACCCCGTACCTTGAAGACAGGAGCGGGCTGGGACTTAAAACCAGCCCGGGCATCCTTCACCTACTAGGTCGGCCCATTACTCATTAATATGTTGCTTATTTATTTATTTATTTATTTATTTATTTATTTATTTATTTATTGGTGTTTAAGGTCACATACTTATGCACAATGGCTAATCGTGACCGTGACAGTTTTGCGGGTGGAGGAAGTCGGAGTACCCGGAAAGAACAACCGAGCAACGACGAGCAACTGTCAGCTCCTCAACATTCTAACTCTGTTCAAGCTCCGCTCAAGTAGGGTTACAGCGGTTGAAGACATGCGCACCATCGACGTGCAGTACGCCTTAGTACACGGCGTCATAGTGCCCTCTAGTAGGCAACCGGGATAAAGTGCCTTGCCCAAGGTCACAACGCGAGTCGTCCCGGACTGTGATCGAACTCGGGACCTCTAGCATAGAAGTCCAACAGTCTACCGCTGATCGACCGCACTCCCAATATGTTGCTTATCTGAGAAAATAGACAGAATGCTTGAAAAAACCTAAATAAAATCCACTAAAAATTAAATTTATTTTTAGTTACACAAGCACATGTCATGACTAAGAGAGTAGGAGCCTGCGCAGTTCGCTGATTCCGGCAGCCACACCATCAATAATATCCTTAGTGTCAAGTTTGCCAAGGATCCCTTTGAATGGTGATTTTCATAACTAGCGCTGGTCGTAACGTTGGAGAAAGGGTTAATCCTGCATAGAACGTTGTAACGCATATTTGGAGCAGGTACCAGAATTATCTCATTCATTACGGCAAATAAATGCAAATTTTCACAAGCAGCTCTCAGCCGCCCGTGACAACTTACACTCATAGCAGTCACTCGATAGGCAAATCTCATACCTCCTCAAAAACAGTTTATAGTTCATTGCACGGATTGAAGTACATAGAGGATGTCTACGCTGTTTTAGTGAATATCGGGAATTATCTCATGAGCTTGCGCGAGTGAAAAATAATACTTTCGGGTCCAAAGTCGAATTGGGCTCAATATTACGCAGCAAAAGTCACGTAGCATATAATAAAAAGAAGATCTACGCTGTTTTAGCTTTATTTTTATAATACTTTCAGGTCCAGGCGAATGAGATAATTCCCGATATTCACTAAAACAGCTTAGATTTTCTTTCTATTATATACTACATGACATTATACTGCGCAATATTCCGCACAATTTGACTACAAAAGTTTCAAGACAATAATATAAAAACTGCTGATTGTTCCTTCAAGGCGACGTTCAAGGCGACGTTATGTGCCGAAGCGTGACGTCATTTTGGAAGATACCGAAAAAATTCATCGTAGGGACCTGAAAATATGAAAGCGCTCGAGAAAATAAAACGTTCAGGTCCACACTCATGAAATAATTACCGATGCGGACTAAAAAATAGAGTAGATTTTCTTTTCATTTTATGCTACAAGACGTTTTTTTGGACAATATTCAGCCCAATTCGACCCCAAACGCGTACGTTTCAAAACAATAACAAAGACCAGCTGATAGTTCCTTCAAGGCGACTTCATTTAGGAAGCTACTAAGGGATATTTTTCGTTATTTCCAAATGAAACAAAATACTGCTTTTTGATTGGCTGAGAGGTACGGTGTAACATACAATCCACAGCAGCTTTTTTTTACACTGTGGTTAACCACGGTGTAAAAACAGGAATACACAATTACTGGTAAAGAGGCTGAAAACGTTTAAGGACAATGAGTTAATAAATAAATATTTATATTATTATGAATATTTATTCATTAACTATTCTTTTGTTTGAAAAAATAAATATACGGTTAATTGAATATTTAGAAGTAAATTATTACACAAACATTTTGAAGAAACTAAAAAGTATACATGTATTATGCCGGGATTATTTATTTATTGTGTTATTTTTTTGACATGCATGTGATACGTTTTGTTTTGGTGTCTGCAGCTTGCTTAATTAAAAATGGCTCAAATTAATTTTAAGAAAAGCTTTGCAAGTCATACTGAAACTGAAATTTTGGAAAAAAGAAGTAAAGTAATACCGGTAAATACAGACAAAACCAACAAAAAGTGTGCCAATTTACTAAGAACTTATTTACTGGAAAAGGGAGAAGATGCTGATTTTGAAAGCTACACACCTGTGAACTTGAATGATACATTGGAACACTTTTACCTGGATACAAGAAAAAAAGAAGGTAAAATGGACAAAACTTCTTCCCTGGATAATTTTAGATAGGGTTTAAACAGGTATTTAAGAGCTCCACCCCCCTCAGACGTTTTAATGTTATTCGAGACGAATTTTATTCCTCTAACGAGTGTTTTAACCCTTTACCTAACCTGAAAAGCAGACGACACTTGCAAAAATAATTCTTGAATAACTAATTGTTTTCATTTTTTGTCTCAAAAACATAGGTTATGACCCCTCGTTGGAACGAGCTCGACGAGCTCGTTCCAACGAGGGGTCATAACCTATGTTTTCGAGACAAAAATGAAAAAAATAATGAAAATTAATTGGCCATTTTTGAGAATAGCGCTGGCCGGTTTTGACGGTTACGTTAGGTAAAGGGTTAAAACTGCGCTATGTGAACTTAAATCAGCCGGTAAAGGTATCCAGTAGTACCTGATGCCGATATCAAAAATTTTACAATTTCGTTTGTCGCCCCAGATACCCGTGGGAGTACAGAATAAAGTTCAGCTTGACATGCGATTGTATTTCTGTAGAAGGGGGATGGAAAATGTTTGTGAAATGACCAAGGAAACGTTTTAAGTGAAAATTGACAGCGCAACTCAATTGAAATACGTCTGCAAGGCTCAAGACAAACTTGACAAACTTTCTAAAAATAGACGCGAGACCGACAAAGAAAATTATTGTGGTGTCATGAAGCAAGTGAAAAACTCATCGTTTTGCCCAGTGCACTCCTTTGAAAAATACATGTCCAAATTTAATTCAGAAAATAACAAATTATGGCAGCGTCTCCTTGATTCTTTCAATGATACTGATATCACCTGGTACACAAAACAGTCAGTTGGAAAAGATTCCCTGAGTTCCTTCATGACACGTTTGCGTAAATGATGGTGTGAACTGTCAGAAGTTTTTACCAACCATTCCCTGCGCGCAACAGGTACCACAATTTTGGCAAGAAACAATTTCACACCGGTGTGACAGGAATGATAGTCCGTAGGAACGTTAGTCCTTCTGGACTATTATTCCGCGGAATTATAGTCCTAGGTCTAACATTTCTAGGAATAGTAGTCCGCCGGACTACTATTCCTAGAAATGTTAGACCTAGGACTATAATTCCGCGGAATAATAGTCCAGAGGGACTAATTTTTCTACGGACTATCATTCCTGTCACGCCGGCTCAAATCATGTCTGTAACTGGACACCTGTCTGTTTATCACAGAGTTTCAACCAAGGAAAAAACTGCAATGGGCTCAACAATTAATAAAACTGTTGACAATTCTAGCACACAACAAGAACCTGTTGCTGGCCACGCTGAAACAAATGAACAACCTTCAACTTCAACAGCGCTCGTGACAGTTCCCAGAAATTAGGACACTTTTCTGCAAGAGGACCACAGTGGGGAACTTGAAACATTGGATGTATCGATGCTAGAGGCTTTATTCTCTGACTATTTCAACGACAAATCAATAGATTCAGCACCATTAACAGTAGCTAACGAGGGTCCACGAAGATGCTCTATCTTCAGTAACTGCACCATTGGCAAAGTTGAAATTAAATTCGAAAGTGAAACAACAGTCCCGAACCTTATACACAGCATTAGCTGTCACATTCAATTATAAATCTTTCTGTCTTAAATGTATTATTTCATTTCCATTCGTCCCCAGCCTGTAATTTGGTCAAGTAGTCCGAAAATGAATAGGTCTATACTGGCGCGATGTGCTATGAAGGTGCACGGGGTTGGCGAGGTGTTCCGGGGATGAGGGTCGGGTGATGGTTTTTGTGCTGAGATTGTGTGTCACTAAATTTTAGTCAGAAAAACAGCTTAATGAGCTGGAGTTAATGTCCATTTTGTCACAATTTTAGGGATCGACTGAAGGGAGTGTGTGTGTGTGTGTGGGGGGGGGGGGGGGGCTGGAATTCTGCCACTTCATTGTAGCAAGGAAATCAGCTCATTGGTCTCACTGAGCTAGATTTAAACTTTTTAATGTCAAATTGTTACTATTTTAGGGGCGATTGATGGGGTTAGGTAGTGGGGGAGTACAAGTGGGGAAGGGGGTTGCTGAAATTCTGTGTGACTAATTTCAGTCAGAAAATCGTCTAAATGAGTTTGATTTAATGTCCATTTTTACGATTTTATGAGGTGTTGTTATGAAAGATACATCAGCTGTAGAGAAAACACAACGAAAGGATTTGGAAATAAATCCGTTATCTTTGTGTCTTCCGGGATGTATGGGAATTTACACCGGTCTGGGGTCTCATACACCCTTCAGCTCAACCTCAGGGTGTATGTGTCCCCAGACCGGTGTAAATTCCCATACACCCCGGAAGACACAAGGATAACTAATAACATCCATCGACTAAGAAATATGTTTGAGATAATTTGCGATAATTCACAGGCTAGCGTGTAATAAAACCTTTTACCCTTCACTGGGGCCCGTGGAGGATTATTTCACGAGGTGTTAGCCGAGCAGCGAACTTTTGTATTTATTTTATGTTCTCCTTATTTGTTTTCCCCAAACAACCCTTTATAATTGATTCAACTCAACCGATTTGTATACGATGAAAAAATAGTCCGTCATCGCTGAGAGTGGAATACGATGCTGGGAGTGGAATATCATTTTCGGCGAGTGGGAGTGGAAATACGACTTGCTTTTGGGGAAGAAAAACAAAAGAAAATAAATATCACGTATTTATTCCTTGTTGGTAATGTGGTACATAGGTATCTCAAATCCAGCTCTGGCTTCTCTGCGATCAAGAGGACATGCATTACCTTTTATCTTCGTTATTTCGATTTTACGTTTTACAAAACGAATGCCCCTGAGATAGTGTAATATAACTATGATTCAAGAACGAAATCCGTCCACCACGAAAGTCAAAATCGTGTAACACATGTGTACAAGCTATTCTGAAGACAACTGAAAAACTTTTTATATTGACGTCGAATCGATATCTCTTATCCAATACACCGTTTAGATGTTGTTGTGGAATGTTTTCAAAATTGAAAAGAGGTCGTTCGATGTTAGTTGTCTTTATTATTGTTTTATTGGGTTTTAACGGCACTTTAAACAGCCAGGGTCATATTGTTGGATGCCTTTATTATATTTCGTATCGAAACACAATTCATGGACTAGAATAAATATTTTCTAAACTAAATAATATTGCCCTTTTCGGACAAAAGTGTGTGGATAAATTACTCGTTTGCAAGTTTACGATTCCTTTGTTTATTCTACAATGTCCACTTTTAGAACCATTTGTGCCCTAATATTGAAATACCCTTATCAATGTATCTATTTATAAGGTAGGAACTTGACCTTAAAACAGTGTTTTGAAAATCTCTAGTTAGTACCAGATATTTGACAGGTAAGATACTTAAAGAACTTACAACAAACCATTGAAGGTCATTCCTCCCTCCCCTCTCTTTCCAAAAAGGCTGGTGGTCCTTGAAGAAGTGCAGAACGAGACAACAACATGGACACAGAATGATCTAATCCCTGTTATAATTTATTGCAAACCTTTCTATAAAATAGACATAATTGCCCGTTGTCATTTTCTCAGTCTTAATGAAAGTTTTTTGCTATTCATAAACCAACCTCTATTTCGTAACACATCCAGAGCTTGATTTGTGTAAACGATATTGCGAATTATTATATGACAGAAACAAATCAGGTAATTTAATTGTCTAAAACACTCGTCAGAAGTGTTGATATACTCCTGTATTCCTGTATTCCTGGTCTATTCTAATTTCTTTTATCGATGTCGAGTTGATATTTCACCGCTCTGTCATTGTTGTCAAAAAATAGGGCAGGTAGGTTGATAAAATGATTCCAAAGACCTGTTTGCGATAAAAATAGAAATGATATTTCCAGCTTGCTTCTTCCTTTAATTTCCCTGTTCTAATGTTTAGGAACTGTTAAAATATAACAATGAATTACAGCATGAACAAGAAGTAAAACACCCTGCTTGTTATATATATGTGTTGAAATTAAATTTATTTTGTTGCATATAAATATGGTGTTTTTATTCGAAAAATATGTATTAAAGCAAGGAATTTGCAAACAATTTTTCTGTCATAATAATAAAAACAATAATTGAATTTTCTTGAGGTTATTGATACAAGGAATTCTCAACCATGGAAAAAGTAATATTACTTTTCGTGGGTTGATAATTCCTTGTATCGACCTCAAGGAAAGTCAAGAATTGTATAACGTTTTTCAAACTGGGCAAGCTTTTATGTAAAGAGAAAACAACCCAACCAATTTTAAGTATAGGATCAATATGTGTAACTTCAAGTCAGTCTAGACTTAGGCGCACGTTGTACAAACGACGTTGTCTAGTTCTAGGGTGAGTTCCTGGTGGCAAGAACGCATTACGTCGTAAACGTCTCTTGCCGTGGGCATTGTGTGTGCAACCATAGCAAGAACATGTAACTGGCTTGACACCCGCGAAATATGCTGCCATAGAGGATCCAAATACAATACTGTGACCTTATACCACAACATATTTGACTCATTTTTCTTCTCAAAAAGTAATATGTGTGGATGGGTGAGTAATTGTGCATCTCTACTGGAGTTTTAAGCATTTCAACATGATGTCATGAATGATCACCAACACTACTGGGCACGGTGAAATAAGCGAGTCTGTATTGTAGATGCAAGGAGACTAAATAATAATTTAATCCCAAAACCCAATAAGGTGGTGTGATTAAATCATCACTGATCTTCCTATACAGTTAGGTACTGATTGCGTTGTCTAATCACGGAATGCCAAGTCTCTTTTGTATTTTACCACAAGCAAAAAACCGTGCCTACTGTGTTTAATGGGTTAAATTCATCAATATATTGTTATTAAACCAGACTCGCTCATCGCGGATCTGGTTCAATAACAGTACATGGAAAGAATGGCCAACCATCTGTTCTTGTGCGTGTAGGCTATGTTGAGTTTTCAGACACCAGGAACATCCTGCATCTCTACTAGACTTTAACCTTTCCAACCCTGATATGATGAATGGTCATCAACATTAAAGTACACAGTGAAATGTGCTAGTCTGTATTATGTTTGTGAGGAGGCTCAATAATAATTTAATCCCTTAATCCCATGAAATTGATCCTTTGTTCTTGTCCGTGACAGCTGTGTTCTCAGACACCAAGAGTATTATCGGTCAGACAAGAATGTATCGAATAGATTTTGTGTGCCGGCTGAGAAAATGTTTTGTCCTGATCAGCGAAGATAAATATTAATGCCCCCCTACCCTCCAATCATGTGCTCATTGCATTATGGCAGACACCTTGCACTTAATTTTTGTATTATAATTAAATTTTCAATTGATTGCAATTTGATGTTCTACTTGATTCCATGGGACTGTGCTATACAATTATCGCTGGCAGAGCAGTCTTAAAGCCAGGTTACATGGTTACTTCTTGGTACTGATCATGTTATTCGTACTTTGCAATCAACTCAATACCTCTCTCTTAACTGTTAAATTATTACAAGAATGGAATAATTGTTAATTTATTTATTTATTTATTGGTGTTTAAGGTCATATATTTCTGCACAATGGCTAATCATGACCAAGTAATTGTTAATATATCGATGATATAACTATGTTGGTAGCCTTTTATTTTTACTATGGGAATTGAGTTTGGCAAATCTAATGCACTGTTGGGAATGTAAAATGTATATATGATGAAGTTGAAAAGAAACACTGTTTTATTATATGCTCAGTCGTAATTTATTGAGGAAATGCTTAAGTTCTCAAGCTGTATATCCACCAAGTGGGAGGTATCGAAAATCGGGTATCACGGCAGCTCAAAGTTTATTCAGTTTGTCGCTTATGAAATTTCTTTGCACACGATGGCCTCCAATTAACAATATTGCTATATCGTGTTTCTCGTGTTAATAAAGTTTGGTTTTAAAACCAGTTCTACCGATTTATGAATGGCGTGCAGGAAACACTAGGGAATAATAACTTGCAACTTCAGTGTAAACATAGACTACACAACAGAGGAGAATGGTTAAACAACGATCCGATGATTTTAATTTTGCCCTTTGCACGATTCATCTATAGTACTGGGAGCGCGGTCCCTGGTCAACTCACTTAATCATGATTGCCCAATTAGGAGCAATCAAGATGCAAAGCAGGTTGAAAGTACACTTGTCTTCAACCAATGCCATCCCTAGGTGTGCGGAGATGGTATGCTGAAACGTCAGACACTTACTGGCCTCTTCTCGGTGGTTTTCTTTGGGGGCTTCGACATGACAGGGTCCGAGATGTTGAAAGTTTCATTAATCTCAATTAAAATTCAGATACGCCAATATTTTTGTTTCTGAACCGTGCATGATAGAAAGTTAATCTAGTGCTTTTGTACGGATACCAACGATTATGCCATAAGAGGACAGGCAAAATTATGTGTTTCCAATCGCCAAAAGAAGAGAATGCATATTTATCTATCGACTAAAGAGAATTTTTTGATTTGATTGGTTGATAGATACGTGGTATGAGACCATATTCATTGAAACCACCATACGTCCGCCCAGCCACTGACAAATTTCCCATACCCAGTGGAAGCCTCGTTCCGAAATCTACAAACTGTCCATACCCCATAGAAGACGCGTTCATCGAAATCAATTTACCGATAACTAGAAAAAAGAAATTCAATAATTTTTTTATACTAGTCTTATCGGCATATTTTCACAAAAACTCTTTTGCACAAAAATTCCACAGACACCTGTATGGCTCAACAATGGAAGATAAAAGATCTCATGCTGTGTGTGTTCACACATGAAATAGATTGTACTTCTAAAACGGAAAGTCAATAGATAAATTCGTTACCCCGTGTCTGATCACGTGGTACGGGTTTTTACCTACCCGAAGCCAGCCGTATCCCATAAGGCCTTCGGGTAGGTAAAAACCCGTACCACGTGATCAGACACGGGATAACTAATAATCTCGTACGCACACGCAAGTAAAAAGTTGGTTTCCATGCAAAAACTACTAGATACTCTATATTATTCGTTTCAACTCTGTTTCTGAATGGAATTATCGCATACAATTTTGGATATTGCGATTGGACGAATCAAATTGTATTTGTAGAATTTTCTCTGAAAGTCAAATCCCATTCAGTTAGTCCTGGCGCTCCTTAACTGATGCTTGTCCATTCTCTTGTTGCTTACATACCATCGATGTTTATTTTATTTTATGCAATCGTTTATATGTATCTGGTGAAAGTAGAAGCAAGCCCAAGCACAAAACAAATTAAGAATTATGGGTGATTTTTTCACTTATTATGCCTTTTCTGTTGGATACGCGTCAGTCCTTTTGACAGAATAAGGTCATGTGATATCTTACTTCCAGGAAAAGTGTCTCTGTTATTGGCCTGGCAAAGATGAAAAGAAAGCATTCGGACCCGTTGAAGTTACATTACTGCGAGAAGAGGTGTTTTGTAACTTCACAATTAGACGTCTACGAGCAAGCCAGGTGTGAAATATTCTTATACATTCATTCGTTTTTTAATACAATCGAGCAATCTTTTTATTCACATTAATGACTGCTTGTAGATGAGTGAGTGAGTGTGTGTGTTTAAAGTTTAAAATTCGCACTGGCACAAACATTTCCCACTAAAAGGTTTTTTAACCAGTCCAGTCACAAGCGATTACTCTGTTTATTACTTTTCATTATTAACGATAATTATATTATTTAACCTTTTATCTAACGTAACGGCCAAAACCGACTGCTATTCTCAAAAAGCGCCAATTGTTTTGTCTCTAAAACATAGGTTATTACCCCTCATTGGAACCAACTCGTCGAGCTCCTTCCAATGAGGGGTCATAACCTATGTTTTTGAGACAAAAAATAAAAACAGTAGTTATTCAAGATTTTTATGCAAGTGTCGTCTACTTTTCATGTTAGGTAAAGGGTTAAAAAACCCCAAAAACAATGAAGTCCCCATTACACCCACGAAAAAGCGTCTTCGTTTGCGCGCACAGATAAATGACCCAATTGTTGATTACATAATTCACTTCTTAAGTTATCATTTATAATCAAACCGGGAAATCCCAGTAAATCACACTTTGGAAAGTAATAACATACATTCATTCGTGTTTTAATAAAATCGGTTTATTCACGTTAATGACAGCTTGTAGATGAGTAAGTGAGTGTGTGTGTTTTAAGGTTAAAACTTCGCACTGGCACAGACATTTCCCACTGAAACGTTTTTTTAACCAGTCTAGTCAAACGATTACTCTGTTTATGACTTTTCAATATTAACGATAATTATATTTCCCACTGAAACGTTTTTTCTTGTAATATGCAGCCGAATTATTGTTTTCATGAAAATATACATTCACTAAACCTTGGTGGGTTTCAAACATGATAAAAAATACACCAACTTGATTTAAACTAAGTGATGAGCTTAGGAACTGGTTAAACTGACTGGCAATAATTGAAGTTATTCATTGATGGGCTCTAATTTAGTCCTTACAATGATGTTACGCAAGCTTTTGTTTTTCTTTGAGGCGATGACAGGTCGAAGATTCAAAGGGTCATTTAATTTAGAGTTGGTTAAATTGAATTCATCTTTTAATATCTTTGCTATTTCGATATTCATTCTGTTGTATGTTAAAGTGAAAGGAATGATGGACCTCATTTCGCATTCTCCCTCTGATATGTTCATACCAAATGGCCAGAGGGTTTAAAGCGTATCCAAAGAGCTTCACGATTTTTTTCAAAATTCATCCGTTCCGTCTGATGTGTCTTTAATTGGTGGCTGTTCAATAGGATGGATTTCAAAATCGTCCAAAGAATGGCATGGAAGGTTAAAATGTTGTGCTACTGGGCCATCAGCATTATGTTTTATAGCCTGTAGCACGCATTCGGAAAAGATTTTGACTTTGACCAACATACTGCTTCCGACAGCGTTTACAAGTGATAAGGAAAATAATAAAGGAGGGAGTTACGAATCTGATAATGATTTTCTGTTTGTTCGGAGGAAAATGCCTCTTTCTGATCAGGCATAAAAGTATGCAATCTACAACGAGGCTTTCTGCAATTCAATACTGCACCACTGCAATTCTGCAACGGTCTGTTATGTTCTGTTTTCAGTGGTGCGAAATCAGTAAATTCTGCTGGACTTTCGAGCCTTTTCAGAATTTGAGATTTCAGACTCGGCAAAAGCGCAGTGAGTAGCTCAGGGCGCCAAATAGGGTAGAACAAGCCTCGTTGAAATTTACCTCATCCCTTGAATTGCAATGGAAACGAATGAGCTGTGATTTGCTGATACCTTTAAATGTATGTGGATGATGAAATGATTTTGTGTGCAACAATTGATGTGAATCAGTTGGTTTAAAATATACTTTATAATCTAAATACCGGGTGCCTGGAATTGCTTGCCTTTATACACGGTCTCATGGAGAAAATCAACAAAAATGTCACTGATAGTAGCTTTTAATGTAATGTTTGGGTCATGATTGTTTAAAAAATCGACAAATACATCAAAATCTTCTTTTAAATGTTTCATAAAAATAAAAATGTCATCTAAATATCTAAGATATACGAGAGGATGTTTTGCACATTTGCTTAAGGCATTTTGCTCAAATTCAGCTACATACATACTTGCAAAATTAGGTCTGAATCTTTTTGTCCATAATACAACCCATTATTTGTAAAAAGTATTCTCCATTAAATTGAAAGTTATTACCTTTCAAACTCAGCTGTAAAAGATCCAAAATTTGTTCATTTGGGCGTTTTGCGTCCTGATGGTTTTCAAATGTAATTAAACCAGCCAACAAAGGTGGGTCGGTAGTCGTTCTATCTTGGGATAATTATATAAATGAAGCCATGAGACAACTCAGCAATGCTAAATATTATAAGAAAATAGATTCACTTATTTCGCCTAGTAATGTCGAAAAATTTAATAAGATCTTAAACTTTCTCCTCGACGAAGGCCACATAACCAAAAAACAATTGAAATACTTAACAGCTGAGCTCAGTGCTCAAAGAAGACAATTTTACACCCTTCCAAAGATCCACAAGTACTGTTCTTCGTGGACGGATGACTTAACTCCACCGGGAGGCCAATTGTATCAGATGGTAACTCGGAATCTTATGCAATCTTGGAACTAATTGATTATCATCTGAAACTTATAGCAAATAGACACCCGAGCTATCTCAAAAATACACAGGACTTCCCTGTCAAAGCTTTCTAAGTTGAAAATATCGCAAAATACAATCCTGGTTACTTTGGTTATCGACAGTATGTATACGACATTGATAATAAGGTGTTAAGTCGGTGAAAAATGTCGGAGGGTATGTTAATGCTGAACACCTTTTGGGTGATTCGTTTGTTTGCCTCTATAATTTCGGGATCTACTTCACTATCCGGAGGTGACCAAACAGATGTTTCTGGAAAAGGAAGTTTCCGATCGCTGGAGTCTCTAAAGCAGACAGTTAATTTCATTTGCTTAAGAAAAGCACAGTTATACGATGGTATATTTGTCTGATTACCAGTTTTAGGCTTCGGTGCTGGTACAAATGTTAAACCGCGATCTAAAAGACATTTCTCTTGAGTGTTAGGGCATTGGTGCCGGACAGATTAACCACATTAGTTCCTAATCCCACTTCTGCCAGGCGGTTGTTACCTTTGCCTTTACTTATGCTAAATCTAGATGGTTTAACCAGTGATCATACACAATATTGGCGCTTCTCGTGGTCCAATGTATTAAATACTGAGCAACATCAAACTTCGCGTCATCAGTTTTTGGTATCACGTTTAAATCCTTCATTTTCCGAATGGTTTCATTGGTGATGCTCAAGGTTCTCCTCTTAGCTAAAGACAGTTTGTGCGAAAAGTTTAGTTCAGCGAAATAAAATTTTTCCGATCTAATCTTAACCCTGATATCGCTAAGCATATTCCGTAACTGCTTAACTACGAGATGAGTATTATCACTTCGAGAATTCACGCCAATATTTAATAATTATATTTGTTGTAGATGAGTGAGTGAGCGAGTGTGTGCATGTGTTGAGGGTCACTGTCATGTTTTTGAAGAATTTGGAATGTTGATTTCTGATCCCCGGCCAGGAAACGAACCGTCGGCAAGCCCACCTGGCTTTTAGGAGTCCAACGCCTAAACCACTGCACTATTGCACATCGTCAATAAACGATAGCCGGGATCCAGCTTATTAGGCATGCGATTCTCATTCCCATTAAATTGGTCCCCAATATCGATGTATTCAGGACTCCAGTCGAAATCATTGCAACATATCTTAGTAGCATACCAATGTTGTGTTTTGAAACATGTGTTTTTATTGTTGTTGTTGCTAGAACTTTTGTAGTGCTTCATTTTGCAAACACAGTGCGAGTGAAAAATAACGCTCCTAAATTTATCAAGATGCTCTTTTAGGGGAGGTGATGTTGTCATTGCATCTACTCCTCAAGGCAAGTGATTTTGAAAAATACGTATGTCATTTTCTATACATACAATCTGAAAGAGTCTGAAGGTAGCCACACTGTCAGTAGATGTGGTAACACGATGCATATTGATAGAAATAATTTTAACGATAATCGCATGAAACAAATTACACCGCGCCCCTGATCTGCATCCATTATGAGCCCAGATAGGCATGGACCAGAAATTTAAATTAATGACTGGAACAAAATGTTGCATCCAGTGCAAGACAGCAATGCCGCCGTGCTTATTTCACTAGGAGGCTGAGTAATAGTATCCCTCGCCTCAGGCCCACCTGTTCACGAAATATCAACAATATGATATATCTAATTAATGTTTTCGCTACACCTCGGTACTATCTGGACTTATATCACAGGTGGGCCTGGGTACAGTACATCCGCCGTGGATTGGTCGTAATCCATGTGTGGGCCGTGGTGTCCACGCATGCGTTTACCAGGCAATACAAATTATCATCAGCACAATTTTAATTACAGAAGCACTGTCTTTGCTTCATGAATTAAATATTTTATGCTTATTCCTATAATTAGTGTTTGGAATCTAATATTATTGCGACCTTGGAAATATCGCCCACGCGAGGAAAGGGACCACTACATGGCGGCCGTACTGTAAACATTATGAGTTATTATAATGAATTGACGGTATCATGTTCTGAGGTTTGCTGGTCGAGGGGTATGTTCAACACGAAGCGTTGAAGTTGAACATGCGCTCCGAGTCGCAAAGTTCAGACCATATTAACGTCGATTCATCACAATATCGCATATGTTGCAGCAAGACAATACTCATGGCCCAAAAAATGACCAAGGCAACTTTTAACGATGACAAGTTTAGTAAATAAACCTCTCATGTATCCCACGACGTCACTGAGCAAATAATCACAATATCATATAACAGTCGAGGTCACTCTATGTTCAAATCGGTCTAATTTATAATTTAAACAACACCTCATTCGGAACATCGTCTACTGCACGTGTGAAAAATCTACAAAATGAAGCGGTTTGCAAGTCACTTCCCTGACAGAATAATTGCGAAACTCATTTCAAATATTTCGCGTGGTCACGTCAAATGGTAACATATACTACTGGGGTCATAACAACAGAAAAACGAATGCGAGCTGTTGTCCAACGAATCAAAGCGCGAAAATTTTATTCTTTTTCGAACATGAAACATCTAATAATTTATTCGTTACAATTCGGTACTACCTGGAATTACAGCCGATATAAGCATTAAGTGTAGATGAGTGGATGATAAGGAGCGTCATTTGCACGCGAGTGCTGTAGAATACTTCAGGAATTGAGGACTGCTTTTGCATCCTCATTCCAACTGGTACTGTGTTACGTTGACGGGGTAAAGTGTGGTATTGGATGTATGCAGAGGTATTAAAAACATAATTTATTCCAACTATGATGATACATGTACACCATGTAATTTTGACAAAATCTCACGATTATATTGGCACATTTTCAGGGTGATGAGTCGAGGGACGTAAATCAGTATCATTTTACTGCCTGGCCAGATAGAGGTGTGCCAGCGTATCCTTCATCACTGGTACACTTTCACAGGAAGGTCAAGTCAGGTCGTAAGGACCGAAATCATCCAATGGTTGTCCATTGCAGGTAGGTACCATGTCTTTCAATAACATCTTGATACTGATATTAATAAAATAATGAGATTATTGAATTATAACTTAATTCAAACTCCTTAATCAGTGCTTCACTACCCAAATATTTTCTTATTTAGTATATATTGATACATTAATACACGGTGTACAATACGAACATATGGGCAGAAGTAGAAAACAAAGTATCTATATAGTTTACACAGTTGTTATTTGTCTTGTTTGTTTCAGTGCTGGAGTTGGAAGAACTGGCACTTTCATATCACTAGATTATTTAGTGCAGCAGGCACAAGCCAATGGTTGCGTTGAGGTATTCAGATGTTTACAAAAGCTTCGCGAACAAAGGGTCAACATGATACAGACTCTTGTAAGTATCGTTCACAGCGTGTTTTGTGTACATAACTTATTAAAAGTCCTTGTAGAAGGAGCAGTCTGCAAGATCTAACTCTCTTATATATAGTACTTTAGGGTATTTCGTCTCTTGTAGTGTGTGTTTGTGGAGGCATAGCCTCCATCGTTTTGTCAATATTCTGGGTTAATTCAACACATTTCTGTGCAGCAACCAACATCACAATTCACACATCGATCCAGTCTTTTGGTTTAATAGCTCGGGAAATAAAAGAAAAATAATATTAATGAAATAGCAGTGAGTTGGCTATATAGAGTTGGAACCTGGAAACCAACAGAACAGTGGCTAGGAGGAGGACTGGGACTTCACAAACTATTCAAATATAATCTATAAAACCTAGACAAGATAAAGGCACACCCTTCAGCAATGATACTGAGAAAAACACATTCACTGAAGGTGCACTTCAAGATTGTTTATGTATACTTTCTGTCTATACTTTACTGTTAAAACGATGCTGAGGGTTTATATGCTGAGACTGATGAGTCACGTTATTCCAGGCGTTAAAATTTGTCACGACTCGTGAGAATCGATTTTGATTCTGGGAAACACAGTGTCAACGTCTTCCACAGAGGAACCCACTCTCGGGGTCACAAAACCACCATAACCAATGGCTGACGCATCACTATTGTGATAGCAAACTTTGAAATCTTTTAACTTATGTATGCACGTACCCTCTTTGTTAATGCTTTCGCTATTTTCTTTCCAAAATTATAATTCTTTGCACGCCTGTGATGTAATGAGAATAGGCGCACACTCCTGCTGGCCCTACCAGCGAAACAGGCATACAGCTCTCTTGTTTCTTATCTGACTGTATTACCAAATACTAATCATTAGAAATGATTTTTCCAACAGCCCCCGCCAACAATCTAGCTTTAACTAAACCATTGGTATTGGGCAACAAACAAAGCAGTTTGTCCAGAGCCTCCATCAGCCGCGACTTCTCGTAGCACCTTTGTAAAAACAAAACCTGCCGTTGAAATTCCGAAAGGTAAAACTCAAAACACAAAATAAGAAGCTTTGTTGCCACGAGTCCATGAAAATTCAAGATATTTTCAAAAATTTCCATGTGGTGATGAGCGGCTTTAAAATCAAATGTGAACAAAAAATCACCTACATCAATGAAATGCCTCAAAACATGTCTTCATACTTGAATTTAAATTTGAATAAGTATGGATTGATATGCCTGCAATCGAGAACAAGCCCTTTCCATTTCGATTGAATGCCACAGTTAAAGGGTTAACAATGAATGCAGGTTCACTTACTTCCTGAATGCAGTGTTGTTCCAACAGTTTTTCTACTTCACAACCAACAACTTCTGGGTTACCCAAAGCCGTTTTGTTGTTTAAAAGAAAAACTGATGGGGGGAATATTTAGAAAAGGTAATTTGTATCCACTGGAAATAATATCTAAAACATTTGGATTGGAAGTATTTTTTCCCAGGCTGAAATTCCTTTTTTCAATCGACCTACTGGTGACAACTGTTTGGACTCTGCGTCCCGTGACGTATTACCCTGATGTGTAAAATTCTTCTCACATGCACCGTTAGAGTTTGTACTGGAGCAAGAAGTGTGACTCAGCTCGACCTCAATATCATCCGCCTCGAAACTTGAATGAGGCGTAGATACAGTTGTGCACGAATATTTATTAACACATTCAAAGCAATATTATTTATTTATTTATTGGTGTTTAAGGTCACATATTTAAGCACAATGGCTAATCATGACCGTGACAGTTTTACGGGTGGAGGAAGCCGGAGTACCCGGAGAGAACCACCGAGTAACGGCGAGCAACTGTCAGCTTCCCAACATACTAACTTCACACAAGCAGAGTTAGCATTGGTTGAAGACAAGTGCATCATCGACGTGCAGTACGCCTTAGTACACAACGCCACCGTGCTCCCACGCGGGCAATGGAGATGAAGTGTCTTGCCCAAGGACACAACGCGGTTGCCGCAGGTGAGATTCGAACCGAGGACCTCTTGGCTTGCAGCCTGCACCTCTACCTACTGAGCCACCGTGCTCCCTTTCAATGCAATAATCAATACTTATCTTATATTGCTTTTGATTGAAGACAGGGCACTCTGCCCTCCAATGCCCTGCGGCACCACAGGAAAAGCATTTTCCTGACTTGTGTGTTGGTTCCTGTTTGTGAGAAATACTGGAATCTGATAATTTATAAGGCATATTTCTGGATTCTTTTCTGTACTTCTTCAAACGGTCGACTTTAACTTTTCTTGAAGCACGAGCTTGAGCGCCCCGCAGCTTCTTTTCATTATCAAGGTCGTCAGCTAACGGATTCGCAATATATTCTTCGACTACTTTCCACCCTTTTTCCGACGAATCCGCAAATTTGATTAATTTTTGCCTTTTCTGGATGACATCAATACCTTCTGGAACTGTGTCTTTGGCTTTGGTTACTTCGTTCATAGAGATCTTCCCCGAAGACAAACTTGCTTGTACACTATGTAGAATAGATCACACTTTGCTGTAGTGCTTATTGTGGTCTTCACAACCTTTCTTATTAAATTTATAAGTGTCCTCAATTTGCTGCTGTAAACAAGCCAGCTGAGATGTGGAAATTTCTTGACTTTCGGAATTTATACTTTCCTGAAAACCTGGCCTTCGATTATCAAGTAAAGACTTCATATTGTCCAATAACACATTTTGAGACCCTGACACGGCTTTAGCCACTTGAGTTTCTATCAGTTTTTGGGTATCACCATCCATTATTTTTTAAAATGTTTGTGTGTGCTGTCACAACTCAGCCGAACTAACTCGCCAAAAACGTGAACAACGTTTCAGTAATTCCATTGGCCCATACTGACCAAGGCCCCCTTCTAACGGTAAAATGCACCGTTAAGACAAAACTTTCCCACTTTTCTACGAACAGCGGGAAAGTACAATTACACAATCTTCTATACGGTTGGATTATGTAAACGATCCTTGGGCAGAGCACTTTATCCCGGTTACATACATGGGGTCACAATGACGCCGTATAATAAGGCGTACTGCAAATCGATGATGCACATGTTTTCAGCCGCTGTAACCCTGCTTGAGCGGAGCTTGAACAGAGTTAGAAGGTTAGAGAGCTGAGAGTTGCTCGTCGATGCTCGGTGGTTTCTATCCTGGTACTCTTGCTTCCTCTACCCGTAAAACTCTCACAATTAACCATAGTGCATAAGTATGTGACCTTAAACACCAAAAAATAAATATTATATAAACTGTTTGTGAATAGGAATCAGAATGATATCACGAGTGACTACAAGGGAATATATAGAGAATATCTGCGCTGTTTTATTGAATATCGGGAATTATCTCTTTGGTGTGGACCTGAAAGTATAAAACTTTCAGGTCCACACAAATGAGAAAATTCCCGATTTTAATTTGTTTTTCAACTTGTTATTCCGGGCCGTGAGTACTGTATGTTGCCTTGATATCATATTCCTGCATTGAAATTTAAGTTTGACGTTTTCCGACTACTGATCTCCAATAACGTCATAGCGTTTACAATTTTCCGAGCGTTTGGATGAAACTGTACGATATTTGAGGTAATTTATTATCCGGGATATCCGGACTGTTGGTATTGACATCATATCTCTGGTAGTTGACGTCTGATTTTCAAAAAACATTCAATTTGTTATTCGAGACCGTGAGTAAAAGGTCCCTTGATTTTAACTTTCGCAGCCACACCTCGATCGCCAATAATGTCATAGCATTAACAATTTTCCGACAATTTGGATGAAAATGCACCGTGCTCGAGTTCAACTGTTTCTTTTACCGATATGACGTTTGGATGGAAGGCTGTCAAGAGGGGTGCGAGTGGGGTCAAAACTTTACTTTTTTTGTTTTTGAACACAACAATATTCTAAAATTTCATGAAAATTGGACGAAAATTAATTTTTTTGTGACGCTGGTGTGAGGAGAAAAATCGGCGATAACCATTGATAATTTCCCAGGTCTGTACTATATTTTTAGATATCGTTTTTGTCAGAGATGGGATATGCAATGTTTAAAAGAGGGCGGCTTGATAGAGGCGTTGATATTAGAAGTTGAATAAAAACGCATAAATTGGGGGAAAAGGTCGAAACTGAAAATTAAAAAAGAAAAACACCTGGAATTATGATGATTGTCTGCAAGTGAGCCAAATACGATGACTATATGTGAAGGGGAAGTAACTCAAAATACTAACGAAAAATAATGAACAAAAACGACCGCCACAAGTCATCTCAACTTCATTGAATGACGTAATTACAAAAAAACTTAAATATTATACTGTAAAGTACGGCTGCCGTGGGCTGATCACTTTCCACTAGTGGGCAGTATTTTGCTGATGGTGATTTTTATTACCTGGTAAAAGCATGCGGGAATATCATTGCCCATGTGTAGATTTCGACCAGTCCACGCCTACTGAACTGTTTAAGACGACAGACATCTTGTAAAACACCGAAATCGGAGGTTAAATTTATATTAACTCTTTTCAGGATCAATACATATTTCTGCACACGGCTCTGGTAGAGGCTTTGCACTGCAAAGGTCAGTACATGTCGAGCAATGAGTTTAGACAACTTTACCAAGATATAACAAGGAAGAACGGAATGCGTGCTTTGGAAGATGACTTCACGGTATATTTTTTATTAGAAAAGTCATTAGAAAGCACATTTATTTATTTATTTATTTATTTATTTATTTATTTATTTATTTATTTATTTATTTATTTATCGTTTTGGTAATTTCAATGAACTTTCCACAGCCACGGTTCAGATCGTGTTGCACGGTATCAAGGGAAAGTGGTGTACCAGCACAGAAGCACTGTGCACCTGAGATTAGAGGTCACCCTATCCAACTCACTTACCACAAGCATGGCCAGAGTGCAATTTGCATACCTACGAATCATTCGTATTTGCTGAACGTGTTCTTGTGTTCAATATATAACCGTATATAGCGTAGATAGTTTCAAATGAATTAGCTCAATTTTTCGGTCTCAGTCTACCGATATTGGCCAAAACTAAGTAGCCGCCTCTGTTCATCAGTTGTTTGAGAGTGGAGGCGAAAGACGAGGAAATTTAGAAACGAATGTGTTCTCCCAAAGCATAGAGTAAAAACTCAACAATGATTGCGATGACTATGTGTGCATCAAAATGACAAGGGTTGACCTGCACTCTGTATATCGTGGTGAGTGCATTAATTTCACTTTTGCAACATAGTTGCGAGTAGGTAGCCTGTGTGACAAATTTTGACACCCGCGCCTTTTGTTTCTCTATTGTCTTTACGCAGACAACACTCATGATACACAATACAATTATCTTTATTTATAATTGTATTTTGTCTAATATTGCTACCCTGAAAACAGTTTTTTGACATTATAATGTTCGATGAATGTGACAAACCTGCAAGTGTGCAACCCACACGTGCACATGTATGCTAGTTTGTCTATGTTTGTGCGTGAGAAATGAAATTTGTGATAATGTACTTTTCGTGTAAGTGCAGCATAAACACGTGTATGTGTGAAGATTTTGTGTATGTAGGGGTTTGCGATTGACTAGTGTGAACATTATATTTTTTTGATTTTGAGAGTGTGTGTGCGCATGTGAGAAAATGTGTGTTTGTACACATTTAGAAGTTTGTGCAGGTGTAAGAGAATGTTTGTATTTTTGCATGTAAATTTTTCATTCTTGGTCATCAAGTGATAGGGTTTAACTTTGAGACCAAGATTCACAATATAGAGGTCTGGTGATGCCCGTTGCTTATTGGCCCTATTGGCCATGGGTGACTCGCCCGAAATTCATTTTGCTCCCGATTCGTTTTGCCCTAAGTTCTGTCGATCTTAATTCTAATATGAGTTGTTTCACCCTTTAATTAAACCGGGTTTGTTTCGTCTTATTTTGAGTGGGGCGAACTAACCCATGTGAATGTTTTTTTTTATTTGAAACACTGTATTATAATAATTTTAATGCACATCTGCAATCCCATAATGACGCCTGTTCCACATATTCTTAATGCCAGTAACACTTGTTGTTTCTGTATCCTACAGTCGGTGCGTAATGTCGGACATGATGCTAGGTAATATGAAATACTGAATCAATGGATCAATCAAAAAAATCTGAAAACCGCGTGTATTCTATTCAGTGTATCTTAGAGGGGTTTTTGCACATTGAAATTTGAATCAGTATTTACACCCCCCCCCCCCCCCCCCCACCAAACACTTGGATATCACCACAGATGAATGTGAGCCGATTATATGGATAAGTTCCTTCCCTGGTCCATTCTCGTTTGGAAAATCTGGCCTTGCCATTTTTCACCAAAGTGGCTCATCCGAGTCATAACGCTGTTGCATTCCACCGTCATATGCAAGAGTAAACGCATCGACTTTTGTCTATCAAATGATGAGGTAAATTCACATTTGAAAAATACTTCAATTTGTAATTCGGAATGCCGAGCAGTGCGTCATCAATTCTGTTTTTATGGATCTTCTTTGACAGAGATTTTAAATATACATTTCACCATTCATGCGCACACACTCGTTAGTTATCAGTGTTTGCCAATGCTTTGTGTTTATTTTAGACGGATAGTTGCGCCCCTTAAACCGGGAACGAAACGACTAGGGGCGACAAGAGACTTGTCGGCGATGGACCGTAATCTTCTGGTTGGAAGTATAGATCTCCTCTGTGGGTTCAATGTTTTTCGCTCCATCCATATTAAAAAATTATCTGAAGTTACAGTATTGACTGTCAATAATCATTTTTATTCTTTATCTTAGAAACTGGAAGCAGTGTATTCTGGAGATATCGTCAAATTTACAGCAGGGCGGGAACCCGAAAATGTACCAAAAAACCGTAACCAGACCATTCTTCCAGGTAGGATGTTACGGGAGAGAAATTATTTAAATGCAAAAGAATTCCAAGAAAATAAAAACTAACTTTCTATGCCACAGTTGCTGATGCAACATTTTGTGAGTGGTGTTGCTAAATACCGATAGGCAACATGGTATAACCGTTTCCAAAGGGATTATTTGTTTATTTTTTGTAATTTTATTTATAATAACAACCTCATTTGCAGCATAACAATTTGAAAACGAAGAAATACAAACCCACATATATAGAAATTAGCAAAGTCGTCAGGGGTGTTTCAAACAGTTCAATACACCCCTGTCATTTGCAAATAACAGCAATGATGCAGTTTTCTTCCATCTATCCAAAAAATATTTTCATCATGGGGAGACTGGGTATAAATGATTAACGCGTCAGAATGGCTAAAACTGTTCGCTCTTCTTTTTATGAATGGATAATATAACATTTGATAAGAGTGAGAGCACCAAAAATTGTTTAAAGATATATTTCAAAATACTAAGATAGTCGTATAGGTGGCAGCTGGTTGTCCTTCTGATAGCCTGTAAAATGTATGATTACATTTTCGCCCTTTTAACAAGTATTTGACCTTTAATATAGCTGAAGAAAGCCAGTAAATGCTTTATTTAAATATTTTTGTTTATGTTGATGCTTTATTTAAATATTTTAGTTTGTGTTAATGATTTCATTGTATATCTCTTTATATGTTCGTTGCGTCGAGAACCGCACGCCGATTCTGTATTGGCACTTAACAGTATCATCGTAAAGCAAAGTCATTTATAGCATCATTTCCTCGCGGTGCCACAGTAACAGTTGTTATGTACATCGACTTTCGCCACTTTCACAAAGACTATCAATGTGATGTGAGCACACCACGAATCTGCGCGACTAACGGTAGCTGCTCAGGAGTTATAGTGATGCTAGATTTGCAGTGGAAAATTTATCAAAAATTCCTAATCTCGTTCAGTTTTTGACCCTCTTAAAGCGTGTTCGAATTTAACAAAAATATTTTCTTGTCAATATTAGAAAATTTCGATCGGTTTTGTGCAGACAGTTTTTCGTACTGAGCTTTTCAAAATTCAGTACCTTTTTGTGTTCATTTCCCTGAGTCTCTAAGATATCGTTATGTCGACAGCTAATTAAAACACTGTAAAACATTGTTAGGACTTTCGAAGTAAAAACACTAATGAGTCCACTATGACTATGAATGAAATAAAGAATGGGCCACATCACAACTGATCGTCAATCGTAACCGAATCACTCATGGTGTTTCGGGAAATGCAAATAAAGTAAATCTGAAATGCAAAACTCTTTTAGGTCATGTAACTGCATGTTAGTCGGACGAAATGCTCGTTAACAGCACATTTATCGAATGCTTGTTCACGAGTGGCGGTACGACGAGTAACACAGCGACACCCCGCCACCGCTACACACACGCACAAACCCTCTCTTTTCCTCACAAAATGTTGCTTGATTTCATTTTCGAGATTACAGTTTTCTGTGCGTGTAAATGTGTCAAAATAAATCCTCCTTGGGCCGGGTTGGTGTGCATCTTCAACTTCGACCATCTTCCCTCCAGAAGCTATGCTTTGGTTGGAAGTGGAAGATGGATCAAGATTAGAGATCCATAACCAGAGCAAACATGCTCACAAAAAATGAAGACGCTTGCTGGTATTTGACGTTATCAGCTGTTTAGAAGGCATAATATGTTATCCAGGCCCCCGTTTCCCCTCTCTCCCGCTGTCTATACCTTTCGTGACATTTGTTATGACCTGCGAATTAGAACCTTTCTCTGAATCAGATTTTCAAATGTTTTGTCACACAATGGACGGCTTGTTACGATTATGTGCCCCCCACATTTTCATCAAGATTCCGCCACCACCGTGCTATTCAACTGTCATTTGTATTGCACGATAATCCAGTTGGTAAAGGCAGAAATTATGTGAAGTTCGTGGCTTGGGTTCAGACTCGTGTTTGGTTTGCTGGATGGGGAGGCATGCCAGTGTAGGGCCTCTAACACCAATAAGCTGACTTTGTCTTGGTGAGATGCTGGCGATACATAGTAAGTTCGGGTGACAAAAAGCATTAACATGGACTTGGGCTGCCATTAAGGGTTGTTGCTAATTGTTGTGGAGCAATGAATGTGCGGATGTCACTGGCAATTGTCATATTAGATACCTATCCATGAAGACTCAATTGATAGATAATCGTCACAATAGTGTCTGTAATATTAATCAACATCGCAGGATCTGCGAAACTGTTTGGAACGACACGTGGTACACCATCCGTTTTCTGTTTAATTCGGCCATAAATCTTTAAGACTATATCAAAATAACACAATGAAAAAATCCATTCAAGATTAATGATAAAAGAAATTTGTGATGAGGAAACTAGAATTGAAACATATAAAATCTCTTTTTATAAAAAACAGAGATAAAATGTTCGGAAATATTGTGGCATAGTCAGGGTTGATACCTGGTGGTCGTCTAGTGGTTGTATGTTTGGTAAAGGTTTTAGAGCTTCAGTTTCCCCAGACGCATTTGGATTCTGTTTTGGTTCTGATAAGCCGCGGCCCCTTATATCCGTGTCCTGCTTTGAGGTTTAGCAGGCAAGTAAATAGTTTAACACGCTAACACTCTGTAGATGAGTTTCTCTATATATTTTCTTTATTCAAATTCTGTCTCCATTAATACCGAAACATAGTTAATGCCATTAGTTTTTTGGGGTGATGGTGGTTCTCTGTTAGAGCAGTCAGGTATCTCTTATGCCACAAATTTAGAACAGTGTTGGAAACGTGTGCAGAACTGTTGACTGTGTCTGAAGGTATACGTCCTGTCTTACTACTGGCTGTTATATACACCGAAGAACATGGCTGACCTTGTGCAGATTGCACGATCATGATGACTTCAGGATCTTGAGACCTCAGCAAAGTCAGTCAAGTGAGTCTGGTGAGAAGAAGCATCCGCTACCAAAGAGGTATATCCACCGATCCATTCGTATACTCCAACACTACGAAGTTTGAATTTACTCCAACTGGGTGGCTGGTAATGTTAGAGTGAACGTGATAACGCTTACTAAGCATCATACGGTATTTAGAGTCACCAAAACATACCTGGTCACTTGACAGGGCGTTGTACAGTTCATTATCAATTTATGACAAGTTAAAATTCCTCACCACCTGGGAAGTCAAGGATTCACATCGTAATTGACAACTTAAATTTCCAACACTCCTGTAACTCTTCAAGTCTCAGAGTACAGCCAAGCACGAATGTCCGGGACTTGTCTGACAGATTGTGCTTCCCAAACATTAACTTCAATACAAATTGCCCCTCCCCTAGACCATTGGAGTAATATGTGATAACTGCGTATTATCAATATTCCCTTGATACTGCTTGACATGTAACATATGTGTACTACCTGATTGACATTCAGGCAAGCACTGTTACTTTAAAACAGTGGAACAATGTTAGTTGACTGACATTTATACCATGATTACCTATTCTACTATATATAAAAGGCCTATGACATAAATGTTAGCTTTTCGTGTAAACCATGGTGAACACGCCAGCAATGACATGTCAGTAGTTAAAATTTACACCTACATTGGAAGTACATCCAAGCTGACCTTTGGTGACCTCGACTTGAATGCAAACTTCTCTAAATTTATCACTCGTCGCCTCGCGAAGAGCGAAATGAAACCCACAATTATTTAGTACGTTTTTAAATGAGATTACCTCATAAGATACCAAAAATTAACAAACCTGCTTTGCCTCATGTTAATAAAGCACACACAACTCGAAATAGTGTGTTATTTTGTTATTGAAATGAAAAAGGCCCCGTAATTTGCGCGTTTTTTTCCATTTCGTTTCGGCGTGAAAATTGGCAGCGGAAGTACCACCCACCGGTGCTCCTGTAAACAAAAACAGATTGGCACGTGTGAATATTGTATTATTTAACATTTTAACTCTTATTAATCTGACGATCATGATATAAATAAAATATACCAACGTAGCTTGGTATACCAAATGTCCACCACTCGTGGTGTAGTGGTTTTAACCGCGCGCCAAAGGCCGCCCGTTGATTGACTCTTTAGCTAATTACTTTAATTATTGTGATTAATTAATCGCTGTTAGCTGCAATTCGTAAAAACATAAGTGGAATGGGTTAAGGTGAATTTTCGGAACTGTTGATTCAAGTAGTACTTAATTGCCACACAAGACGACTGAAATCACCCTGTAGCCCAATGTATTTGTCATAATGGCTGTGGAAGTCATTCACCTTCTATGAAATACGATTTGGATGTTGTGAACATACATCCTGATATGGTAGAATCATTTTAGAATACGCATTCTATCCATAAGAAGTTTTACAAAATAACATGAAAAGGGCCCATGAACAATAAAATAGGTTACAACGCATACTTTCTGTTCAGAACTCAATCGATCTGCACTAGCTTTGTTCTAGGATATTTGGGTTAATTCAGCTATAGATGGTTTTGATATAATATGAGTCCATTTACAGTTCTTAATGAATTGCAGTAACAAACTTTTGCCGAAACCTGCTTCTGCAAGTTCACTTTTAGATGCATTATGGATGAGCATTAATTCGGAATCTCTGAAATAGAATCGTCATTCGATACAAATTATGCCTTTGTTATTTGAAGGATCAGTCGAACTTCAGAGCCAAGAGATTTGCTCAATATATGTTAGCATTACTTGGATATAGCCTGAACTAACGAAGCTTCTTTATTTACATTACATTTGTGTTTTTTTACAGCGGATAACGAGCGGCCTATATTGTCTACTAACATTCCAGGATGTGACGACTACATCAACGCAGTATTTCTCCCAGTAAGTTATTTATTTATTTTACTTTCCACATGTCAGGAGAAAGTTATTTTTCGGTTTTGGGCTGAACGTAAAGTTTCAGTAAGTTGCCGGCAGTAGAATGCCCAGTCATATATACGTAGTTTTCTTTTTGTAGAGACGTCGTCGTATATAGTAAAAATGCACAAAACATCTGCAAAGGGAAATACTGGTTATGGTTTATGTCACGCAAACCTAATAAAATGTTTTCACTTTTCCTCATAATTAAGATGTGTTCGCTGGTACGTGAGGCGAGACTTTCTTACTTTGTTTACTGATATACTATAAAGGGGTAACCAACTCCTTCAGTGCGAGTTATTTACATTGGAGAGTATAAATATACGAGGACGAAGAAGCTTGATATTATGCTTTTGACGTGGCCATGCTATATCCATGGATACTTCGAGTAAAACTAACCACCAATGTACATAAACATATTTCTGAAGGTCAAAGGCTGATGTGAAGTTACCGGGGGCTGATATCGCGGCCGGTATTAAACTACCCAAGTAAAATTGTTTTTTTGTTAAATCAAAACGAATCGAATTACCGTGTTATTGTTTCTCATTCTTTCACAAAGTCCGACATTTCCCCTTCTCCTAGTTCAGCTACTCGAGCGCCTCGGTTTCCCCACTTGATAAGCCGCGACGTTCAGATAGCTAAACTATATCTTCTCCCACTTCGACGAATCTCTGCGTACGACTCAGAATTTTTGTTTGCGTTGAATGTTTTGTACAACTGTCTTCTTTCTTCTTTTCATCCACCTCTTATCCTTACTTATTGCCATCATTACTTCCTCACCACACAAAAACTACTCCCTTTGGCCTGGTAACAGCAACTTTTACCAACTTATTATTTTTGATGATTAAATGTGAACGATCTCGCTGTAAACAAAATGGTTGCACCCAGTAACACACCAGGTGGGGGTTACAAGAATGACTTCATTTAGGTCGGGCTCAGCGTCATATCAACCAAGTTGGAAGTCATATTAGCCGAGCACCATAATGACCAATTCTGGGAAAGAAAATCATATTTAAGAAATAAATAAGGATATCAGCTGATACTGACTTGAAGTCTACATCCGTGCAGTTTCGGGTTCCGAAGTGCCCGAATATTCGGGTGGACGCAATTGTGGTATTGTTACTGTTAATGTTATACAATTCTGTCGACTACTCGCGTTAGGTTTCTCTCTTCCGCACACAGACTGATGATACATACCAAGTATCCGAGAGCAGTGAGACTAGAATATTGTTGCTATGTTGGTCATACTTCAATGTTACCTAATCTTGCTCAGCATTCATAATAAAACAAATAGGAATATACTGCGCGTTGAAATAATTATCAACCCAATATATTGAAAGGAATGTAGAATAAATAGGTACTACGGCCGGTAATCAGATTTAAACCACGAGTAAGGTAAGGGTTTTAAACACTCGGCTTGCCGATTGCCGAGTGGTTGAAACCCTTATCCTTCTCGTGCTTTAAATCTGATTACCAGCCCTAGTACCTATTTGCTTTATTTATACCATGCTCTTAATAATTGATCGACTTTGCCACTTAAAATGGAGAAAAAAGTACACTTTCTGTCGCAAACACACGGGTTTGTTTTGTTTACTTTTGCGCCGGTGGGCATTACTACCGGCTGCCCGTGAATGCTTGATTGACAGCTAGCCATATCGTCAAATTTGATTGAATTTACCTTGCTTTTTCAGTCAAATTGTTATTAACAGTTCTTAAAGTTTATTTTAAATATTTTATTGTAGGTATTTTAAACTTAATAAGTCATTGCACGTAGTAGCGCAAAACGTCGTATGTTTGAATGAAACATCACGAAGTGTGAAAGTATCGAAGTTGGCAAATTACGTTATGTCACGTCATAGATGAACTTCCTACTGTGGGTGTAAATTTTGCTTTACCCCCAGTAGACTCTTCTTTACACCGGTAATGGGGTTAAAAGCTAAAATTTAACATACAGGCTTTTCACGGGTAGTAACATAGGCAAGCATGGTATAAAGTTCTTTTAGTCCATAAGTTTGAACAAATATGGAATAAAACTTGGAACAATAAGAAGCCTACCACTCGAACTACTTCACCCTCTAATCCAAATAACTCATTCAGCAATTTGATGTTCTGCCTGCAATTACCTCTCAGGAAAAGATTCCCTCACTTTAGATGTTATCAGAGTTACCCTAAGCCGCAAACATTAATTATATCTAATAAAAAAAACTCTCAGTTTTTTGGAAACTGTCAACTTTTGTCACAATATCTACTTTGTAATCTTTCAAGTACGATAACAATAGCGAGTTCTGATCTTGTGAAATTGATTGACCACTCTATCCTCAAATTATTTGCATGTTAAATTCACCCTTTACGCATATAAGTTGTGTCTTGAAATTAAAATTTCAAAATGAAGAATCGTCTATATAAATTGGCATATGGGGTCTGTGTTTATGACAAAAACAGTGTAAACGGTTGTTTCACTTCATACAGCTTTTTTCAACAGTACATCTTTGTTATGAGGAGGATAAACAGTTACAGGATACACTAAGCGCGTTGTAGGCAGTGTTGTGTTGGTCAATCTGTGAGTTTACGCAAACACAAGAATCGTATCTTTCCAAGGTCTTCGCAACCTAAAACTCATTTCTTGGAGCAGGGTGTATTTGTTAGAAAAATAACAACAACTTTATTTATGGCGAGCCCTCTACTTTAATGATACCCTGCTCTTCACCATTTTGCGGTGACTGGCTGCTTTGGTGCCCGCTTACCGATATTTTGAAGCCGTATTTCTCCCACTATACAACTCGAGATTTAGTCAATGCAGTTTTTTGATAGAGCCCCACGAAACACGACTGAATTGGTAAAACTTCCCATTTGTGTTATGGGGAGAATTTGCCACTCGAAATAAAAATCTGTCGATACGATTCTACAGGAGGTTAACTATTTTTATCTATCCTCGTTGGGAAAATTCCTAAGGGATTTAATCGAATTTAATCGAATAACATGGACCTCAGTGTGACCCAACACGCCACTGTTGCTATTTCGAATTAACTATGTTAATATATAATAACTGCCAATCAATATCCTAATACAGAGAAAAATAAATGACTTACAGCTGGGGATGTTATATTACGTGACGCATGTGGAATTTGGTGGTTTGAACTGCATGTAACTTGAACATGCAGCAGACCATATCGGCAGTACCACCCAATAAATGCTTTGCTCGGAACCATTTTACAGTTCATGTCCATATTATGCGGTAATCCTTTCGGCGCATATTGTCTCCGACAAACCAAATTTTGCGCTATGCAGCTTGACAAGTAGTGTGATGGTTACAGCATTGGGTAATCGAGACACATCGCTCCGCGTTATCTGAGTTGAAACAACGACGACTTCCCATGTTCTGTGACAATCAATAGTTTAATAATCAACCAGTGTTGTAATATTAACCAGGAATGCAATAAAAATCATCCAGTAGTGTAGTAATGAACGAGTAATGTAACATAAATTAACAAGTTGTGTAATAACCAGTAATGTAATAAACTTAACCGGTAGTGTAATAACATTCCATAGTATCAAAGATTTTTCAACGAAATTTAAAAAAAATTCGAAGGGCTCAAATTATAATTTTGGTGTAACTTATCGATTTTTTAATCATTTGATCATAAGTCTAATTATAATTTCATTACATCTTATTGATTTCAACCACTCAATGATAAATCTTAAGAAGCTTTCATTTATTTTGGTTCATTAATGTGAATCAAATAAATGATATTTAACCTCGAGAACACCTTTAGACTTTTCGTCAAATAATCAAAATCAATAAGATATACCAAAATTATAATTTGAGCTTTTCTGAAAATTTGTTGAAAAAATGTTTATTTTTATGGAATTGTATAACGCTAATGATTACGTTTATTACATTACTGGTTATTACACTACTGACTGATTCATGTTTTATTACTGGTTGATTATTACATTATTGGTTGATTTTTAATACGATAAAAGTTAATGTTACATAACTGGTTGATTACTACACTACTGGTTGTCACAGGGCCCTGCGACCAGGTGGAAAATTCGAATTTTGGAACGTTTGATCACGAACGGACAAGCAACCAAACCCTGGTACTTTCTATGTTCTACATTACCAACAGATCTATCGCATCATAAGATCGATCACATCCCATATTTATTTTAAATGTTATAATGACATTCACCTTTCTCTTACAGTGATTTATTTCAGCTTTTTCATTTCAGGGATTGAGAAAGAGAAGGCAATTCATTGTGACACAAACACCCCTGGAAAATACAGTGATCGATTTCTGGAGAATGATATATGAACTGGAAACTCAAGTGATTGTTGACTTGTCTCATGAACCGGAGGTAAATAATTATGTAATCATTTGTTACTGTGAACACATGATAATACTGAAATCAATAAATATTGTCAAACCATAGAGGACAAGTTTTGGCGTCGGATCATAAGGCAACGTTGAAGACGGGAAACTGTACGTGGGTCAGTAAAACATTACTGCAAGATCGAATTATTACAGAACATCCCTGAATAACCCAATGAATTAGTCTCAATTATTTGATATATATTCTACAGTACGATGCCATGTGAAAACTTGATGCTTGAACACAATATGCAAACAGCAACTGAAATGGGTTTTCAATAAAAATTCTCTGCCAAAAACAATACAAAGAGGGTTGGTTAGTACTAAAACATGCGGTGCAGGGTATCTACCACATTATAATTCTTGAGTTGTATGAGAAAAACATAGGTTATACAAGCAAGGTTTCTGCAAAAGAACAGCCAAGTTCAAACTTGGACTAATATTTTGCTGCTTTTGTCCATGTGTTTTGTCCATAATGTTACATGTTATCCGGGTACAATATCGCTCCCTACTCTGAATATGTGTACGTTAGGTATCAGATTCTTGCCCCTACAGATTGGTGGTCAGAGCTGAAGTATGGCTTATCCGGAAACAATTTTTCAAAAGTTAATTTTTATTGTATTCGATGTGCAATAACCCATCTAACAACATCTCTAACAACTGCTAAACTTCTCCACATGGAAATTAATCTACGGCGCCTTGAACTGGGAAGGTGTGTATCGTAAGTAGGAAAGCTCGCACTCTTCAACCCAATTCTTTGGGATTCCATGGGGGACTTCTTGTGAAGTCATGCCGCACGTTGTATTGTGAGTGACATGTGTGTTATTATGGCAACATACGTTTCCCTATTGAGACGTCATTACCATCGCGATATGTGGTATCAGTCTGCATGCGCAGCGCGTCCTGTTAGGGCAAGTGGTGAGAATGACCCTGAACGAGGTAGAATGAAGTTAGGTTTGTTCGGAGGGTACGCTCAATGGAACGCGTGTATATCTTTACCGGAAAGACCTGACAACTACTATAAGTTCTCCAAAAAGGACCATTCCCGTCTGCCATCGTGCGTAGCGTGTAGCACATAGAACCACAGGGCCGTTAATCGAGTAGGGTATGCCCAAGTGTTCGTTAGATCGCCGCAGAGTGCACTTCGATAGAGATGAATAGTCCTAAATTTGGAATAATATCGATGTTTTTTCTGAAATATCTAGCTTCTCTGACCTCTTCTAAATACTTGTGGCTCTACCATTCGATCTAGTTCTACATATCTCTAGTGCCAAACTCTATCCTGGGCTGAGTTTTCGTAAATTCAGTGAGATCACCGTACACAGTGTCTTGACCACGTCGATGCGAGTGTGATATTTGCCTATTAACCCTTTACCAAACATGAAACGCAGACGAAACTTGCAAACAAAATTCTTGAATAGCTATTTTTGTTTCTTTTTTTGTGTCCAGTACATAGGTTATGACTCCTCATTGGAACAAGCTCGACGAGCTCGTTTCAATGAGGTGTCATAACCTATGTTTTGGAGACAAAAAATGAAGACCAAGGATCAACAGTAACCAGAACAGGCCAGGCAAGCTAAAAGCTGTGATAAAAAAAACAACAGTTATGTTCCAAGTATGGGCTCTTCCTCTCTACCGAAATACATTCTGGATCAGTCTAACGGATTCTTGGACATGAACCTCACATGCTCTTCAAATACACCCCTCAAACTACCCTAGACTATCTAGGTTTATACTAACCATGAGTCACCATAGAACCAAAATGGGGGTTCCATGATACAAAACGGACGACGCAGACACCTATTACCCTAATATGCACACTGACACAATGTAACTCCATGACAATGTTATCGTTATGGCCGCTGACGTGGGATACCACAACACACGTGACAACCACAATACTCCGCAACATGACGTCACATCTGGTCCCCTCAATTGGGTTTAAGCGTGTGTGCTAGAATGCTTATGTCACACACCACCCCAAATTCAAAGCATTATAGAAAATAGTTTTCTCAAGGCGGATTTTTAATATGTTCATGGGATTACTTTGCATCGAAAAACTCGCTTGTTAAAATTTCTGATGAGGGTTCAATCCTTCAACGACAAAGCTATTTGCGTTTGAAGAATAATAGGCTCAATATAATAATAATTATATTCTGAGAAGTAAAAGTTTCACTACAATAATAACGAGCGCACACGTGGATTGAGCAACATATTTTTGAGGCACGAAATGAAATACCATAAATGCCTTGTTTCAGTTATTTTGTAATATCACTGGTAACCTGGCCTGTCTGGCTCCAACGGTAGTGCATAATATGGCTCTATTAGGTTTTTATTATCTGAATGTTCGAAAAGTCTTATTGAGTGAGCGACTACTAACTTCTAGAGTTGGCTTCAGATTGCTCAGGAGAGGAATTAAGTTTTGCTCTTGGTGTATGGACAGCCATGTGAGAATGACGTAGTGCTCATATTCAATTCATTTGTTGCAACATTACACTTTCGGATTCAGATTCTTAATTCACGGTATACATACATGTAAAGTGGTTACAAATAAACATATTGCACACATATAAGTAGTATTATATACCACGGGAAGTGGCATAGCCAGATTGGCCGTCTACCTGCCAACCCCTGGCAGCTAGGGTAATTGCAAATAGACTGTAACCAAGCGAATGGACATAGAATTAATTATGTGACACATAAAGGGGTATGGGGATCGAACCATTTCGTTTCCAGGGCAAGAGATATAGTCCATCATATACGTCAGCGGAAATTTGGTACTGCAAACTTCGCAAGGGGCAAGCTGCTTGTTGGACTCTCTCCACTACTCGTCATAACACATGAGAGCGGCAACAAGACCCATCGTGAAGTTCGTATCGTTTAGACTGCGACAAGGAGGTTGGTCATTATGTTTGGGCCAGGGGTCTACGACAGCTGGATCACCGTTGGGTGTTGAAAGTAATGAATTTACCCATACCAATGAGGGGGAATGCGCTTTGACAGATCACCTGCTCAAATATGTACGACAGGTTATCTGTCTATTTATTTATATTTGTTTAGAAATTTCTTAATTGCGTACAGATAGTCTTTTTTACGTAGGACAACTGTAGGGAAGAAGCGATGCAGGTTGCACAAGACGAGGATTCCAGATTAGGACACAAAACATGACTGTTACGTGTATTGGCGATTACCAGGTTTACGAAGTGCAATCAGGGCAGTAGGGATTATCGCAACAGACATAACTTGAATATTACGAAATGAATGTGGAGTACAAGTTGTCCCTAAACATTCTTTTCTATTACTAATATTACGAATCGCGTCGTCTAGAGCGTCCCATAGTTTCGGGAAGGTGTATAAAGGAAGTTTGTCTTGAGTTTGGGTCCGTGTTTTTTTTCTATATATAGGAGACAAGACTGTCTGGTTGTCCTACCAGATGGATTGTCAATAACTTTAAATATATCTTTGAGAGCAGCCGGTAATCTGCCATTTTGCCAGTCAAACAGGAACAGCAGTGCATGTAGTTTAAACAAATCATCAACCTTGAGTATTTGATTTTCCTTAAATGGGGGATCTGAATGAGAATTGTACTTTTCATTATTAATTTTAATCATAATGATCGCTTTTGTATGACAGCTAGTTTTTTCAAAGCTCTTTAGTTGCCCCATGCCTGGATTCCATATACCAAATGGCTATGTATAAGGGCGAAGTATAATGTTTTCAGAACTCCGCGTGGGAGGATATTTTTTACTTTGTTGAGGCTATAGTTTGCACATGCTATTTTCGACGAGCATAATCGGGATATGTGAGCCTTGTAGGATAAGTATTCATCAATGCTTACTCCTAAAAAGTTCGCATATTTTTCTGTTTCGGTGGCCCCAACCTTTTTAATGTTTTGGTTATTTATTTTTACCACTTGACAGAGATTATTGGTCCTAATTTTGTTGAGATTAAATATAATATACGAGGTTTTCTTAGTATTCAACCTTAACTGATTCGCGGAGCACCAATCGAATAGATGTTGAAGTTCGTCATTGGAATACGGTGTTATGGGGTTAATGTGGGGGCCCGAGCATTGTGCAATGGTGTCATTGGCAGATGATAGAACATTGAGTAATGCTGAGTAATTTATGTCATTTATATATAAAAGGAAAAGAGCAGGGTCTAAAATTGAGCCATGTGGAACACCGCAACTCTGGAAAAGTTCGGTTTGTGTTCTCCATACACAACATATTTAGACCTGTTGGACAAGTAACTTCTAAACCAATTATTGGTCACACCTCGGATGCCATACTTTTCCAGTCTATCTATTAGTATTTCGAGATTTATGGTGTCAAAGGCCTTTGATAAATCCAGGAACAATACTAAGGTGCTGTTTTGTTTTCCCTTTTATTATTTTCTATTGTGGTTCTTTTAAGCAATTGAAGAACTGAATGAATAGTGCTCTGTCGTTTTCAGAACCCGTATTGAGGAAACAAGTAAGTCTCACATCCATGAGTTTATCCATTACCTTTGAGAATAACGGAAGTATACCGATAGGTCTGTAATTTGTAAAGCTATGCTCGTCACCTGCTTTAAATATGGGTGCCATCTTCGCAATCTTCATCCTGTCTGGACGGTCAGGTAGAGAATTTACCACATTCAGTCCAAGACTTTGTAAATTCTCCGACGTGGAATATTCCTCACCAAACGTCCAATATCAGCTTGACTGACGTCATTCCATTCTTCCTGCAGTGCAGCGGCGAGTTTCTGGCTATTCGTAGGGGGCTACTGAAGTTGTCGTAGGCGCCTGACATGCATATCCCAGACGCGCTGGATTGGTGAAAGGTCTGGACCTAGTGCTGGCCAAGGCAGTGCAGTGATGTTCTGCTCCTGGAAGAACTCTGTAGTGACACGGGCCCTGTGTGCTCTTGCATTGGCATCTTGGAAAATGAATCGACGGCCGTGACGTCGCTCAAATGGCACGACATGAGCTGCTAACATGTTGTCACGGAAGTACTGCTCTGCGGCACGCCCTTGGATGACATGTAATGCTGTTCTGCTTGTCATGGTTATGCCTTCCAACGCCATAACCGACCCACCACCAAAACGATCGTGCTGCCTAACGGTTACGTCATGGTATCGTTCGTTCCGCCGCCACACTCTGTTTCGCCTGTCGTGGAAGTCGAGAGTAACCTCGATTCATCGGAAAACATGACGTTGCCCCACCGACGATTGTCCCAGCGCTGTCGTGCTCCACACCAATTACGCCTTGCTACGATGTGCGTTCAGTCAAACGTGGGATTATTCGAGGTCGTCGAGGTCGTCGGGCGTACAAATTCCAGCTGTGTAGGCGATTTCGGATAGTCTGACCACTGACTCGCACATCTGTCGCGCGGTACAGCTGCTGTCCAATTTCTAAGGCACTTTGATGGCTGCTACGTAATGCTGTGGTTCTGATGAAACGAGCCTGGTTAGCAGTTGTCACCCCTGGACGACCTGACCAACGTCTGTCATCAACATTGCCTGTCTGGCGGTAGCGTGACCACATCCTGCTAATCACCGATTGACTAACGTTGAGAATTTGAGCCACTGCAGTCTGTCTTTTGCGAGCGTGCAACATGCCAGCGGCACGTAAACGTTCATCACGTGTCAGTCTTCGCATACCTCAAAAGTTACGTTTCGACCAGAAACTATTGATGAACGAGTTTATATAAAGAAAAGAACGGTGAGACCTCCGAAAAAGCCCGTCCAGTACAAATGAAAATTCCAAAATGTACCCCACAGACATTAACTCGGAGCTCCTGCTAAAAACCTGCACGAAGTTTTCGTGGGCCGTTGACATTCATGATCCACACTAAAGCTGGTAACATATTGATGTGTCCAATCAGGCGTATCCAATACCATTTTCAGAAAATATCAACATCAGTTTGGATATCCCTACTTGTTTTGAATAATATAGTTTGTAATGACCTGGGAATTTTTAAAGGGTTATGACCGAATTTACGTCAATGTCGTAAAAAATTAAATGACGTCGGATTTTTATGCAAATTTAGATACATGATTTTTAATTTTTGATTTATAGCCATTTTGAACGATTTTACACCGTTTGGAGTTTTAGAACGTTCCAGATTTTACATCCTAAATGCCTGACATCGTCATTACTTCACCCGCAGCTATGAAACGTCATAATCTTATTCTTGGGATTGAGATATAGTGCCTGCCATTTTAACATTTTCAAATTTTCAGCTTTATCCAAAACATCATCACATTTCTTTCAACGTTTAATCATGTACGCCAAAGCGAAGCCTCCTCTTTCAAACTTTGCACATCTACCTGAACTTTGGTAACGACCTAGGAACTTACCAACGGCTATGGCCCATTTTAAGGGTGATATTTTGACGTCGACATCATCAGAAATGAATGACGTGAGAATTTTATTAAATTTTAATACTTTGTGGAGCACAAAAAATTAGGAGATAGCTGTTTTTAGTTTTTCAATTTATCGCCGTTTTGAAGTCAATTGAAGTTTTAACACTTTTCAGCCTTTAAACCCCCTCTCCCACAAAAAAAAACGCCAAAACGGGGACACGTGTACTTCCTCATTACTCCATCTACCTCTATGAAACATCAAAACTTTATTCTTATGGTAGACATATAGTGAGATAGCTGTTTTTAGTTTTTCAATTTATCGCCGTTTTGACGTCAATTGAAGTATTAACACTTTTTAGCCTTTAACCCCCCCCCCCCCCACCTTAAAAAAAACAAAACGCCAAAACGGGGACACGTATACTTCCTCATTACTCCATCTATCTCTATGAAACATCAAAACTTTATTCAACTTCAGATTCTCAAATTTCTATCTTTATCCATAGCAACATCACTTTGAATGCATTTTCTCTATCTTTTAATTTCAACTTATTTGTTGAGTACTTCTTGGAATTTTGGGAATGTATTCTCCATCAAAAACATATAAAAAAATTTAGTACCTACCTGAGGAAATTCTGGACTGTTATTTCCAACAGTTATGACCGAATTTAAGGGTGACTTTATTGACGTCGCGGTCATTAAAAAGCTGATGAACTCGTATTTTATAAAAAGTTAGTATTTTGTAGAATGAAGAAAAAATTAGGTGATAGCTACTTTTAGTTTTCCAATTTATTGCTATTTTCGACATGTTTACGTCATTTGAAGTGTTTGCACTTTTCAGTTTTTAAACCCTAAATGACTACACGGTGGCGCATATTACTTCTTCATTCCTTCACCTTCAGCTGTGAAACTTCCTGACCAATTTTGTGGCGTTGGGCTCCACTGAGTGTCATTTTAACGTTTTAAAATTTCCATCGTTATCCAAAGCATCGTCAGTTTTTACGTTCTTTCTCTTTTAATATTGACTCCTGTATCAAGCCTCTCTCTTTCAACTTTTAGATGTATCATCTCCCATAACAATCATATCTTACAATTTGGTATCTGTCTGGGAAACTCTCAACAGTCATGGCCGAATGTAAGGGAGAGGTTATTGACTTTGACATCCTAAAAAAAATGAAATGGCGTGGGAATTTTATCATTTTTTTTTTAACTTTGGAGAGCTAAAAAATGTAGGAGATAGCTGTTTTTAACTTTTCGATTTATTGCCATTTTGGGATTTTTACGTCATTTTAACCTTTTGAACTTGTAAGACCGATTTTTTGGTCCAAGGCATAATTTCGTCCCATTTTTGTCTTATTATAAAAGGTCTATACACAGGTCATTGATAATAAAACAATAACTGCAGTCTGCAGCCAAACGGCCGCAGAATGCAGTTATTTTTATTGGGATAACCCGTCTCACTGTAAGTGTCCACAAAGGCTATACCATTTCAAAGGGTTAAGTTTTAGCACTTTTCAACTGTTAAAACTCAAATGTCAACACGGTGACAGGTATAACTTACTCATTAGTTTACCTACAACTATAAAACTTCATAGCCTTACTCTTCGGGGTAAGGGGTAGTATATGCTATTTTAGCATTTTCGATTTCCAACCATTATCTTCTTTGTCTATCTTTTAATAGACTTTCCTGTATGAAGTCTCCCTCATCTACCTTTGGATATATCATCTCCAACAAAAGCCATATCTATACATGAATGATCTGGAAAGTTATCTAATGGGTAAAAATGAAAACCGTACCCCTCTTCTAAACACGAACCATTCACACGCAAATATTTCAGCTAAAATTCTAGTCTTATTATACGCTGACGACACAGTGCTCTTCTCTGACACACCAGCTGGGCTGCAATGATTACTTAATAATTTCTCTAATTACTGTGACACGTGGAAATTACGCGTGAATACAGAAAAAACCAAACATTATTGTCTTTGGTAATAAAAAGATTACACCAAATAACTTTTATCTAAATAATAGGCCTATAGAGATCGTGAAGACGTATAAATACCTTGGGTCAACCTTTTTCAAAACGGGAACATTTGTAAGAGAAAAAAAACGAAAGATGTAAAAAAGCCAAACAGGCGATGTTTGCAATAATACAGAAAGTTAGAAAATATAATTTGTCTATAGACACAGCACTTGAAATATACGAAAAGTCGATCGTGCCAATCCTCATTTATGGCTGTGAAATTTGAGGTTTCGGTAATAACAGTTGTATTGAAACAGCAGAACGCTGGTTTCTCAAGTATCTTTAAAACTTGAAGAAATCTACACCCGGTGTTTTCATCTATGGTGAAACGGCTATATACCCAATCAGTGTACAAATTAATACTAGAATTCTCAACTTTTGGGCAAGAATTGTAAGTGGGAAACAAGAAAAATACGTCAGTAATTTGTATAAATGCTTGCATAATAATTATAAAAACGGAGCAATAGAAAACCTATGGATTAAAAATATTCATAAATTATTAATAAAATGTGGCATACCTTTTATCTGGGATTCCCAGTTGACATAAAATTACTCCTGGTTCAAGGCCTTTATCAAAAAAAAAATTGCAGGATCTGTATGTTCAAGAATGACTCGGAACTCTTGAAACTTCGGTAAAATTTTGTTTTTATAAAACTAGTACAAAATCGTTCGTTCGGGAGGAGTACTTAAATAAACTGAGCCCAATGCAAATTAAAACTTTGATAAAATTTAGAACTCGAACCATCAGGTTCCTATTGAAACTGGTGATTGGTACAATACCGAATACAATGAGAGAAAATGCTCATTCTGTGAATAAATTTTATTAAGTTTATCACAACGGAACTAAGAAATAAATAAGCAGAAGGTTCAAAATAGATAATTTATAGGTGCATTCATTCAACTTTACCTCGCACGATTTCCTATGGACAAATCGGCGAGTCGCCATCGAATGGTCCCAGTTAATGTGCTAGAGATGTTAGTTATGTTGTTTGTAAATGTCCACTGAATGGCGAATAATGCCCAAACAATTCGACAAACAATCACCAAGTGATACAGTCAATATACAATTATTTTAGGATAACAGTAAAACCTCTTTGAACTGTGAGGTGATAACACGATCTTAAAAATCTAAAACAATTATTATAGCTGAATGTATAACCTCCATTTGACCTCAAACATTAAGTTCAAAATGATGAGGCGGGATGGGCAGGGGTAAAATGAAAATGAATGGTAAAACAAAACTTCAGTTTATTATCCTCGGGGCCAATGAAGAAAATCAAGGGGCCTGAGTATCTGAACATGTTGGGCTAGAGAGTCATAACTTTAAAACCTACCATGTTCAAATACCCAGATTAATAACCCTGGTCACACCGATTGAGGGTTTCCTAAATTGATAGTAAAACCTCGGGAAAGGGGGTGGGGTGAAGGAAGAGGGTCTTATGTTTTTCTGGGAATTTCGTTTTGCTATATTGAATCTTTTTTTCTAGACGCTAACCAACGAAATGAAATCTTGACTGAATGCGAATGTAAATTTGTGTATTTTCTTTGATATCTGGTTATAAAGAATAAAATTGAATTGATTGGTACCGACCTGGAAATTTACCTACGGTTATGGACGAATTTAAGGATGGCATCATTGACGTCAGTCTCATAAAAAATAAATGATGTCTGATTTTTATGGAATCTTAGTACTTCTGTAGAGCTAAAATTGTAGGAGATAGCTGAGAGTTTTCACTCTTTCGATTTGTCGCCTTTTTGACGTTTTTACGACAATTGAATTTTAATACTTTTTACTTTTCGAAACCTAAATGCTAACATGGTAACACGCATCATTTCTTCATTACCTCACCTTCGTCCATGTAACTTCATAAATTCAGTAATGAGATTGAGATCTAGTGCAGACCATTTTAATATATTTAGAACTTCCACCTCTGTCCAAAACAACGCCAGTTTTAACATGTTTTCTCTGACTTTTGATATCATCTCCAGTATCAAGCCTCCCTCTTTCAGATTCTCGATATCTCAATATAGCATCTCCAACAAATACATATCTTAAACATAGGTACCGACCTCGGAAAATCCCAAAGGTTATGGCCAAATTTAATGGTACGACATTAACGTCACCGTCAACGTCAAAAATAAAAAAATAAATGATGTCGGATTGTTATGAAATTTTAGTATTTTATACATTAAATTAACAAGTAGCTGCTTTTTTGGTTAATCGATCCGTCGCAATTTTTTCGTCACTTCAAACTTTGACTATTCTTTAGACGATCTAATGGTTTTGAAGGGTTAACAAGCGTTTTTTATCATCACAGCAACACATACTCGTCACATTTGACAATCAAACGGCAATTAATATGAGAGAGTGGGATGCGTACAGACATAAGTTTCAAGTTCCTTCGTGAAATTTATTTATTTATTTATTTATCTTTTTATTTATTTATTTGTCAGACAGGTTACGGGGGAGGAAGCTGGAGTACCTGGATAGAACCACCGCGCAGCGGCTAGTAATATCAGACTCCTCAACGTACCAACTCCGCAAAAACAGGATTAACATTGGTTGAAGGCAAGTGCACTATCGACGTGTAGTACATTCTTAGTACACAGCGCCATCGTGCCCGTTCGTGGGCAATCGGGATTACGTGCCTTGCCCAGGGACACAGCGACGTTGCCCTTGGCAGGGATCGAATTGTGGACCCTTCGGCTTGAAGTTCAGCGGAGCCACCACGTCCCTCCAACATGCAATACGTGAGGAAAACGGGAAGGAGAAGCGTTCCCAGAAAAAGGAATGAAATTTGGGAGTGCCCTCTCCCAGATGTTTTGCCACAGTTTACTCTCAATGGATGGTACCGTAATGCCAGTGTACTTGGGAGCGACAGCCTGACAGAGAGCAACGGTGGACGCGTTATCGAGCGGATTGGAACGTTAAAAGGCGACATACACTTCATCCTAATTGATGCACGTTTCGGCGTTGACCGTACTTTATAAAATAACTTTTGAAAATTCGTTTGCAATTTGAAAACCGTCTAGTTTTTTTATTCAGCCACGGTTTCGGGTGAAGCTAGCTATTCCCGCAAAACTGGGTACACGTTTTTACTCTTGTGTATAGTACTCAAGTAAGGCTACAAATTTCTTATTTCGCGCCTTTATCAAAAATGGCGCCAATTTTAGGAATTTTTCATAAACTTTCGGTTTCAAATCCAGTTTAAACCGTCTTCCTCAAACTTTTTCACGAACATTTGCCAACAAAAAACATATCTAAATATATGGTACTGACAAAGGAAAATTATCAACGGCTATTGTCTAGTTTTTGGGTGACGTTATTCACCTCACCGTCACATAAACTTTAAGTTCCTCCGACTTTGATGAAACGTTTGCTGAGCCACCAAAATTACTTGCCCCCCTTAGTCCCAATGCGTTCTCTGCGCTCACTGGCACATAGAATACATTAGAACTTTGGAGACGGGCTGGATTTTGTTTTACTTTATCGCCATGTTTGGGGTTTTACGTCACTTCACATTTTGGGGGCTTTTTGGATATTTTTTATTAGAAACGCGGATTTTCAAACACGCACATCTCTTTGTTAATACACTAATCACCTTGACGATGTTTCTATCAAAAATGCATTTCATAAAATTACAAATTCCAACCTTTACCCAGAACTGCATCAAAATTACGTCTTTCCCGTGGACTTTTAATAACGACCACTTGCTGAACGCTCCTTCTAAAAATGAAAAGGAGTCTTCAATAAAAACCGTATCGAAAATTGGAATGATATTTCAACCGGCGAAAAGAAATCCCGTTGGCTACAGTTGCGGTAACGGTAGGAAAATTTGAAGTTTTGTCTGATTTCTATAAAATGTTTAGTTTGTTTAGCTCGAAAATAAAAAAAAATAGTGTTTTGAGGTTTTTTTTATTTAACTTCATTATCGACGTTTTTACACCAAGCGCCGTTTTAGATACACGCATAAACCGTGACACACCTACAGATATAACCAACGCAAATAGAGACCAACATTTACATATCAACGCGGCAGTGACAGTTTTCTTGCATTGTGAAGTTAGTTTAAAGTATATTTTATTCACCAAATAAAGCAGAATTGGATTGGAGTGCAAGTTATTTAACTTACGGACAACTCCTCTCCGCAAATATGAACACAATTATCAAATATTGTTGGCAACAAGCAACTTGTGTGAAAGGAAAACAGAAACTAAAACAAAAACAAGAAAAAAGTAGAAAAACCCACAAAACTCTCGAAGAAACCTCAGAAAATCATAACTTAAAATTCACAGAGGTTGACTTCATGACGTCTACTATCTAGAGGAGGCCGACAACGAGAAACGCCGAGTAACATTGGTCAGAATGTTTATGCAAACCTCCCACTCGATGTAGGCTACTAAATAACTTGGGTTTTCTTGAAAATTAGTTCATTTTGTTGCACTGTGAGCGCTGGTTTTCCATACAAAAGATCTTTTATAGAACCAATCTCCAGCTCCAGCGTGTGCAGACTGCTTCGAAACGTTAGTCTCAGATATGGTATGTATCCTCACAGGGATGCCGACATGAGCACTGAGGGGATGGGGAGATATGATTTGGAAATTTATCGCCGTTCAAATCGCTACAGTCATTTCGGAGTTTACAATGTGTAATGTTGGCAATTCTCTTCCCTACCAGATAGTAGGATGGAGGCTTTGGATTGGTGTTTAACAATGAATAATTGTATTTGAATTCGCAATAACTTTGAGCGTTGATCAACTGGGAGGGAAGACTATTTGTGGAGACGTCAGAGGTGCAAGTGGGAAGCACATGTTGAGGAACGAGAGTGTTTCCTTATGGCTGATTTTGAAAAACGTACATAGTGTATGTTTTTCTCGCCGCTTTGAGAGCAATACCCACCCGAGTTCTATTTGAGGCAGAGCGCGTGATTCCAATTATTGTACGAGCTGCGTCAGATTGCAGAATGTCAAGGTCGTGGCGTAGGTAACAGGGGACACAGTCACAAATAATATCCCCGTAGTCCATGAGCGAAAAGATATATGCTGGGTATATCTGTTCAAGGGCGTTCCAGCCAAGTTTAAATTTAAGTTTTTGGATTTGTGCAAGCCGGACGTTCACTTTCGTTCTTTCATATTTCGTTAATTTTGGGAGTTCCAGTTAAGATTCGATTGTAATATGTTTGTGTGTATCGACTGCGCTGAATGGGATGTTTATCAAATTCGTAGCTAGGGTTGTGGTCATTTGCGGTACTTATTAGCTTCGGTTTCGTTCGGGTTGAAGGCTACTAGCCATTGGCACGACCATTTGTTTATGCTTTCAAGGTCTTTATTTGAGACTATTTGAGATACAAGTTCTGTGTTCATGGATTTCGATTTTGCAGGGCATGCATCGTCAACGTACATTCTTGTGACAGCTTCAATAATCTCCGCTATGCTATTTATATGAGTCAAAAAAAAAGTATAATAAACTTTGAGGAACATTCTTTTAGTTTTATCGACTTTAATCCCAAACAAATTATTGTAAATTCATATTTTGTATATCGCCTAACGTCTGAAGATCATGAAGTCGTACCCTACGGTCCAATTGATCGCAAAGATGCTCGATTGGCGACAAATCTGGCGAAAGTGGAGGCCAGGAAAGAGGTTCTATGCCCTACTCCTCAAGAAAATCACGACAGATAAGCGCCACGTGACATCGGGCATTGTCTTGCTGGAATAACTGCAATCCCACGTTAGCGTTGAACAACGAGACAACAGCAGCGTTAAGAATTTCGTTCGAATTGTGTTCGATGGGGCAAGGGAATTCCTGCCCAAACCATTACACTACCCCCACCGAAACGGTCGCATTCCCGCACGCAAGCATCAGAAATCCGCGATACACTCTTGTCCTACCATCAGCGCGCCATAGACAAAATCGCGATCCATCACTAAAACGAACTGTGCTCCAGCGCTGCTGAGTCCAGCGAACGCGCTGACGTACCCATTCCATTCTGACGGTACGATGACGTTGGATAAGGATTGGTCTGTGGTCGCCTACTTCGGATGCCGTGTTCAGCGAGTCTGTTGCGGACACGTTGTGCACTGATTCTATTGTTAGTTGTACCAGGAGTAATTGTTGCTGTCCTCGTCACCGGAAGGAAGCGATCCCGCAAGTGAGACGTCCCTATCTGTCAGTCTTGTGCAGGGGGCGTAACTCTTGGTCGACCTCACCGCGGTCGGTCGGCAGTAGATCCAGTGGTTCTATACCTTCCAATGAGACGGTAAATAGTGGCCGCAGTGACTCCAAACTCAGTAGCGAGCTCATCTGGAGGTATCCCAGCATCATGCATACCAATGGCACGCAACCTCTGATTTTCAGTTAACCTTGGCATTTTTTAAAATGTCGGAAGCCAAAAACTAGCTTGTTTTCTCAATAACCCAGGCTCTCTAGCACAACATAACACAAAGAAAATCATCGATCACCCATTCAATTTGACATTCTCGGGTAGCACGTGCTATTTTGAAATCCGTAGCAAAATTGTATACGATTGCGTGGACAACAACATGTCATTAAACTCTTTGCACGACTTCTTGTCCACAAACATGCAACATTAGAACTATTATATATCATCCTTTATGCTATTTTTTCACATTTGTTTCTATTATACTTCCTTTTTTGACTCAGTATATATACTTGGAAAAGCAGCGGACCCAAGACGGATTCGAAGTTCTTTGCTATGGCCGCCAAACGTTTTTGACTTGAAGCCCAAATATCGATGAAAAGGTAAAAAATAACACTTCCTGGTATGTTACCCTGCCTACGGCCATACCTATAACTCTAGCAGAGACCAGACCTCGCGTGTAAGCGCGGCAGTGACATTTTTAGTGCATTGCGAAGTTTATTCGCGATTGACGAAAAGAAAAACTTTTGAGTTACAACTCAAATAAGACTAAAAAGGAAACAATGACACGTGCGAGTGTCGTCAACAAATATGTTATGTACATGATGGCTCAAAACCCCAGAGTGTCGTCAACAAATATGTTATATACATTATATACATGATGGCCCAAAACCCCATGGTTATTTCACCAAGCATAATAGTATTCAACATGACCAGCATCCTGTTGCTAAATGAAAAGTGATGCACTGGTGGAAAAAATCAGCCAGGGCGCTGTGAATGACCATTGAACCCTCGCCAGTAATCATCCACAATTCATGCTGACCAATGACTACCTGAGTAAGTGGAGCAGAAATGCATCAAGTAACAACACATAACAAACAAAATTATATATATATATATATATATATATATATATAGGATGAAAGACTCTGACGCCGATGGGGATCGAACCACTGCCTTGATGAGAGTAGACTTCTGCGGCACCAATCGCCTAGCGAAACTGGACCAGCGCCATAGACCACTCGACTACCGACAAGCCCCAAAAAAGGCATGCTAGCAGATCGAGCGTCCATGGAACTGGGACAGTCCACACGAAATTACTCGGTATCCCCCAGAATTAGTTTTTTTACAATGAATTATACCATGTAATGCAGATGAAATCAGTGAGAATCGATCTCTTTTCCAAATTTCCTGCTTACGGTACAGAATACAGAATTCGGCACTTCTGTTATGCATTTTATAGGATGAAAGACTCTGACGCCGATGGGGATCGAACCACTGCCTTGATGAGAGTAGACTTCTGCGGCACCAATCGCCTAGCGAAACTGGACCAGCGCCATAGACCACTCGACTACCGACAAGCCCCAAAAAAGGCATGCTAGCAGATCGAGCGTCCATGGAACTGGGACAGTCCACACGAAATTACTCGGTATCCCCCAGAATTAGTTTTTTTACAATGAATTATACCATGTAATGCAGATGAAATCAGTGAGAATCAATCTCTTTTCCAAATTTCCTGCTTACGGTACAGAATACAGAATTCGGCACTTCTGTTATGCATTTTTTAGGATGAAAGACTCTGACGCCGATGGGGATCGAACCACTGCCTTGATGAGAGTAGACTTCTGCGGCACCAATCGCATAGCGAAACTGGACCAGCGCCATAGACCACTCGACTACCGACAAGCCCCCAAAAAAGGCATGCTAGCAGATCGAGCGTCCATGGAACTGGGACAGTCCACACGAAATTACTCGGTATCCCCCAGAATTAGTTTTTTTACAATGAATTATACCATGTAATGCAGATGAAATCAGTGAGAATCAATCTCTTTTCCAAATTTCCTGCTTACGGTACAGAATACAGAATTCGGCACTTCTGTTATGCATTTTTTAGGATGAAAGACTCTGACGCCGATGGGGATCGAACCACTGCCTTGATGAGAGTAGACTTCTGCGGCACCAATCGCCTAGCGAAACTGGACCAGCGCCATAGACCACTCGACTACCGACAAGCCCCAAAAAAGGCATGCTAGCAGATCGAGCGTCCATGGAATTGGGACAGTCCACACGAAATTACTCGGTATCCCCCAGAATTAGTTTTTTTACAATGAATTATACCATGTAATGCAGATGAAATCAGTGAGAATCAATCTCTTTTCCAAATTTCCTGCTTACGGTACAGAATACAGAATTCGGCACTTCTGTTATGCATTTTTTAGGATGAAAGACTCTGACGCCGATGGGGATCGAACCACTGCCTTGATGAGAGTAGACTTCTGCGGCACCAATCGCCTAGCGAAACTGGACCAGCGCCATAGATCACTCGACTACCGACAAGCCCCCAAAAAGGCATGCTAGCAGATCGAGCGTCCATGGAACTGGGACAGTCCACACGAAATTACTCGGTATCCCCCAGAATTAGTTTTTTTACAATGAATTATACCATGTAATGCAGATGAAATCAGTGAGAATCAATCTCTTTTCCAAATTTCCTGCTTACGGTACAGAATACAGAATTCGGCACTTCTGTTATGCATTTTGTAGGATGAAAGACTCTGACGCCGATGGGGATCGAACCACTGCCTTGATGAGAGTAGACTTCTGCGGCGCCAATCGCCTAGCGAAACTGGACCAGCGCCATAGACCACTCGACTACCGACAAGCCCCAAAAAAGGCATGCTAGCAGATCGAGCGTCCATGGAACTGGGACAGTCCACACGAAATTACTCGGTATCCCCCAGAATTAGTTTTTTTACAATGAATTATACCATGTAATGCAGATGAAATCAGTGAGAATCAATCTCTTTTCCAAATTTCCTGCTTACGGTACAGAATACAGAATTCGGCACTTCTGTTATGCATTTTTTAGGATGAAAGACTCTGACGCCGATGGGGATCGAACCACTGCCTTGATGAGAGTAGACTTCTGCGGCACCAATCGCCTAGCGAAACTGGACCAGCGCCATAGACCACTCGACTACCGACAAGCCCCAAAAAAGGCATGCTAGCAGATCGAGCGTCCATGGAACTGGGACAGTCCACACGAAATTACTCGGTATCCCCCAGAATTAGTTTTTTTTACAATGAATTATACCATGTAATGCAGATGAAATCAGTGAGAATCAATCTCTTTTCCAAATTTCCTGCTTACGGTACAGAATACAGAATTCGGCACTTCTGTTATGCATTTTTTAGGATGAAAGACTCTGACGCCGATGGCGATCGAACCACTGCCTTGATGAGAGTAGACTTCTGCGGCACCAATCGTCTAGCGAAACTGGACCAGCGCCATAGACCACTCGACTACCGACAAGCCCCAAAAAAGGCATGCTAGCAGATCGAGCGTCCATGGAACTGGGACAGTCCACACGAAATTACTCGGTATCCCCCAGAATTAGTTTTTTTACAATGAATTATACCATGTAATGCAGATGAAATCAGTGAGAATCAATCTCTTTTCCAAATTTCCTGCTTACGGTACAGAATACAGAATTCGGCACTTCTGTTATGCATTTTTTAGGATGAAAGACTCTGACGCCGATGGGGATCGAACCACTGCCTTGATGAGAGTAGACTTCTGCGGCACCAATCGCCTAGCGAAACTGGACCAGCGCCATAGACCACTCGACTACCGACAAGCCCCAAAAAAGGCATGCTAGCAGATCGAGCGTCCATGGAACTGGGACAGTCCACACGAAATTACTCGGTATCCCCCAGAATTAGTTTTTTTACAATGAATTATACCATGTAATGCAGATGAAATCAGTGAGAATCAATCTCTTTTCCAAATTTCCTGCTTACGGTACAGAATACAGAATTCGGCACTTCTGTTATGCATTTTTTAGGATGAAAGACTCTGACGCCGATGGGGATCGAACCACTGCCTTGATGAGAGTAGACTTCTGCGGCACCAATCGCCTAGCGAAACTGGACCAGCGCCATAGATCACTCGACTACCGACAAGCCCCCAAAAAGGCATGCTAGCAGATCGAGCGTCCATGGAACTGGGACAGTCCACACGAAATTACTCGGTATCCCCCAGAATTAGTTTTTTTACAATGAATTATACCATGTAATGCAGATGAAATCAGTGAGAATCAATCTCTTTTCCAAATTTCCTGCTTACGGTACAGAGTACAGAATTCGGCACTTCTGTTATGCATTTTTTAGGATGAAAGACTCTGACGCCGATGGGGATCGAACCACTGCCTTGATGAGAGTAGACTTCTGCGGCACCAATCGCCTAGCGAAACTGGACCAGCGCCATAGACCACTCGACTACCGACAAGCCCCAAAAAAGGCATGCTAGCAGATCGAGCGTCCATGGAACTGGGACAGTCCACACGAAATTACTCGGTATCCCCCAGAATTAGTTTTTTTACAATGAATTATACCATGTAATGCAGATGAAATCAGTGAGAATCAATCTCTTTTCCAAATTTCCTGCTTACGGTACAGAATACAGAATTCGGCACTTCTGTTGTGCATTTTTTAGGATGAAAGACTATATATATACACGGCTGCTACCACGCTAATGTGTGGATGAAGACCGAACCCTCGCTGGCTTTCCTCCAGAAGCGTAGCTCCAAAATATGAACCCTTTCACACTACAACAATACAGAACCAACAGATAGGTGTAGAGATCAATGGAATAAAAGCTTAAACCACTACTTCGCGAGCTGCAAGAGAAGCATTATGAAACCTTGGATTTCCCACAAGTGTTACGCTTTGAAGCATTCAGTAATCAAACTGCCTCAAACTTACTGGAACAAGCCCCAAATGACTGAACGGAAACCTAACCCCTCGCCGGTTTCTGTTCACCACTCCTAAAGGCTTGAAAGCAGTTTAGTCTAAAGGAATTTGGAAACAATACGTCACCCTTTCGTAATTAATGCTGTGTCCCTGACCGTCCCGAGATGTGTTATGCAATAAAGACATAACCCTCGCCAGTCCATATTGGAGAACACGCCACCGACGACTCCAAAATCGAGAATCCTCCGCACGTTTGTCCGTCACTGTAGTCGCAACACTACTAGATGTATACTAGCAATGGAAATGGATAAGATGGTGTGAAAGTGTGAGACAAAAGCCTGACCCTCGCTGGCAAGTCTCCCATCCACCTTAGACCTATACCTCAACCTTTGTGTATCATGTTCCAAATATTGACGATTTGGCAAAACCACCCCGATCAAACTACAGGGCCTCTGGACGCAACTATTTCTTAAAGGCATCAGACTTCCATCTGTCCATCAAGCGAATCTGTGCATCAGAGAAACCCCTGCTGGCTGCAAGAGTTGCATGAGTTAAAGCTACAAAATATCAAGACATAATCCAGGGTTTGACCAAAATGTTTCCTGAGATTTCCTGATCCAGCATGATATGTAAAAAGGAGCCCTGGACGATGACCTCTCAGCGTAAAAAACTGAAAGTAACGTAACAGGACAAATGTGAAAATTTGTGTTCCTCCTCAAAATGATTCTATGAGGGCGACTACTAACGTTATGCTTGAATTTTTGAAAAATTAACTGGACCCCATCGGTCAACCGTTGGACGTCACTAAATTGCACTACCTTATTCTTGTCCGCTGTTTGATTAACACATAGCTCCCCGATCCTCACAAAGGCATAGGTGACCATGCTATGAAGGGCTTGATATAGTCTCTGTTGAAAAGAGCTTGTCCGACACTTCCTGAGAGACTGGACTAATCGACAAAGAATAACCCCTGGTATTGGCAATCGTACATCTGTCTGGGGCCGTAAACGTTTAATACCCATAATTATGTTTGTAACCACAAACGAGGATGTGGGCTCAAAAAACCTGTGGATCTTGTGGTAGTAAGCAATAGCCGAAAGCATTGCTAAGACAGAACTTGCGGAGTAAGTCAGCGAAAAAAGATGAGCAACAAACAAGCAGATGGATGACACTGGACTGGGAATAGAAATAGGAATACCAAAACTGCTCCCAAAGATGGTAAAGGTGGACCAATCCCTTTCATATGTCTGGCGTGTTTTTGGAGCTAAGGAGTGATCGATAATAAGTTCCATGGTTGAAGTAAGCTTGTGAATTTCTGGTGAACCGGAATAGCTGTTGGGACATCGCTGCACCATGGCGTTAGATCCCAAAACTCTTGTAGCTGTAAACGAAAAGAAAAAAAAGACAGCTTGCTAGTTTATTGTATTTACCTGGAATGTGCTTTGCTCGTATTAAGATATTATACCGCAATGAAGTTACCACGATTTGTCGCAGAAAGGTTAGCAAATAGGTGTCCCGAGATGTTTGTTTATTGATAACAGTAAGAGCGGCGTCATTGTCAGAAAAAAGCAAGGTGCTTTTATTCGGGACCGTAAAGAACCACAGCCACCAGAATTGGGTATATTTCAAGAACAGCAATATTGAATTTGACACAGCCTTTGCTGCTTCAAAACCAACCGCCCCCCGGCCCCTGCAGCATTTATATATAGACGTAAACTCTCACTGGATAGAAACACCTCACCCAGAAACATGGTACGCCCATTAAATGATTCTAGAAATAAAAGCCAAATGTTGAGGTCAGATTTGGCTTCGTTGTTTAGTCGGATATGATGGTGCGGTTGAGTAACCCCAAATATCAAATTGATGAGTCTACGCAAGAATCAACGACTGGTGCTCACTCAAACACACCTTCCTACGCACCAACAAGGAAGCAATCATTTCTTTACATTTCAGTAATTTATCTGTGGGTAAGCGAGTCTCCATTAAATTAGTGTCGATTTCAATCCCTAAGAATTCCATGCAAGCAGAAGGCACGAGCGGCACCCCACTTAATTCCAAAAATTCTTCAAACTGGTGGAGCAAGTCTCTTCGTCAAACCCGAGAAACGGAAAATCATCTAACACATGCACAACATGATCTACCTGAAGTTTGGTTTTGAGGATCCATTCAATAGATCTACTGAAGTTCTCAAAGAGTACACAAGAAGCTGAACACCCCATGGGCAGGCATCTGTCATAATAAAACTCCCCCTCAAGACGGACCCCAAGTAGCGAATAATCATCTGGATGCACCGAGATAAGCCTGAAGGCTGATTGTAAGTCGGACTTTGCCAGAAAACAACCTGGGTCCATTTGTTTTACTATGCTAATGGCCTCTTGAATGGAAGCATATTGTAGAGAGCATAATTCCCCAGGAATCCCATCATTCAAGGAAGAACCCTCCGGGAAAGAAAGATGCTGAATCAGTCTGAATTAGCCTGGAGTCTTCTTCGGTACTACCCCAATAGCGGAAATGCGTAGGGGGTCAAAAGGAGGCTGGCAAAAGGGGCCAGCCATTCTGCCAAGAGCTAGCTCTTTCCATATTTTCCCACGCAGGATCGATGCATGTTCCCCCTGCTGAGGTGATATTCTTAGCTTTCGTAAGCCCTGGAAGCCGAAACGAAAACCACAGGCGAGTCCTGTGATCGAGTTCCGCTTGAGTGCTGGTCCATAACCATTTAACAACGCTGTCAATTCAGATAACTGGATAGAAGTGTGTAGCTGTTTTTGAGTACTTTTAGACTGATCCCTTCCTTGACTATTTGCTTTTACCTGGAAAGGAGTGGTTCTTTCCGTTACGAAAGGAACGAAACCCTTCCCGTCTAGTTGGACACTGACTAAACGGATGATCCTTAGAGCAGCGGAAGCAGGTGTGCGAGAATCTGCATGTGTCTTGCAACCCCGCCCGCTATGAAAGTGATCCCAAAACCCCTTAGAGAACTTCCGAGCAACCTTATATCCTTTTGAGGGTTTTGCAGTTCTGAACCCAGAAGTACCTGCTCTATTGTATCTCTCCATGGATTGCTTGATAACTGGGTCCTGCAGTGCCCTGAACCAGAGTTCCAGTTGAGTGTCATTCCACCTCAATATACGATTGGACTGCTTTAACAAGCAAAACTCTTTGTAACAGTAGTGCCAGTTGTCTTTAGCCACGGCTATCGTACGAATCCTGTATTGGTACTGGAGCAGACCGCTGTTTTACTAAGGTAACTTAGTTAGAGATATCGTCGCCATAAATATCTAGAAGGCCGACAGCCACTGAGATATGTGTTGAAAACCTTTACCAGGCTTGGGGATGCATGTCCACGCAAGAGACTCCGTCTGCAAGCCTGATAAAGACAGCGTATATTGGGTTGCCTAACCCTGATTTGAAGACATCAGTGATGAAATATCAACACTCACCTGTCCATATTTTAGCTTTTGTCTTCAATGGGACATGTGCATCCACGGGAGAAGCCTGCGAGATGAATCCACCGTGCATAACCTGTAAAACTGTGAGGTAAGCAATAGCTCCTGGGGTCGGGATGCCTCCTGTCTGCTGAAGCATGGTCTCCTGCTCAAGGTGGTTAACAGGGTGACAGGTCTCACCTACCCCAGAAGCATTGAGCATTCCCTCAGTGGAAATACCAGTATAATTGTGATATACCTCCAGAGGCACCCTAGTATCATTTCCTAATAACAGATTGGGACCTGTCCTCACACAAATGCATTGCTTTGTGAAGTAATCACACTGATCCTTGGGTGTGGTTGAAAAGTAATAGTGACATTGTTTACATTCATACTGTCACTCATAGTTGATGGCTGACACATCTGTGCCCCAGAAGTGTTTGACACTGTCACCCTTCTCGTGCTGGGGTTATGCTGAAATTGATCCTGCATCGAATTCCTGTTCTGAATATTAGAGGCGTAGCACTACGGACCACTGGATTATTTTGTGTATTCAGGGGACTCGATGAAATGGGTTCGGGAGTTTGAGGAGCTATAGCCTCCTCCACATCCAATGTAGCCTAGGCATTACTAGTAGTTACTTCTGTTCTCACTTGAAACGCAATTTTCTGCTGAAAAAGCATTCACTGAATCATGAATGTTGGATAACTAAGATTTAGGCATAAACTGAGCACCCCGGACTCACTCTGTGATTCTATGGGCTGTGGTACAGAATCTGGTACCAGGTCATTTGGTGTTCTGTGAAGCCGGATACAGGTGACTTAAATTAAATTAAATTATCATTCAAGGCAGCATTAGGAGCTCGTCTCTTTCCCACTTTCTTAGCACTACCCTTCTTACTTTTGACTTTGAGCATCTTTCAAATTAGTTTTTAGTTTTTAATATGTTTTGGTGGACCAGTCAGTACTTTTCATGTCACAAACTAAGTATTAGATTACATAAACTTTAATTAAAATTGAAGTTTATTTTAAATCATGGCTTCCCTCATCTAACACAGAATGTAGATGCTTTCAAATACATCTATGTATGTATGCATCTGGTAACGTTATCAACAATCATATAAGGTCTCGAGTTAATCCTCTTACGATTGCGGTGTAAATAAACTGTGTCTGGAGGTTTTATCTTCATTCGTGTAACCTTTATTGACAAAGTTACGCTGACTTGGCTTTATCAAGCGTTATTATTACCGAGAGCGTATCTGGGCAAGAAGAAGATTAATCTGTTATACAAACACGTAATTAGTTTTCTTCTGTTGGGTAGAGAGTTACATGATGCTATCTTTAGCCAAAACAGAATGAACAATTCTAAATTTTTCTATCTATTCAGTTTTTTTATTTTCACATAAAATCAGTTTTTTACAAAGTAGTTAACCGGTTTTACAAGCAGTTAAAATGGATTTTCAATCAGTTTTAAAAGTGATTTTACAATTGCACCATAAGTAATTTTTACAACAATAAGTAGTTCTTACAATAATTTTACACTGATAATCATACAAAAATACATAATTAAATGTTCAGGAACTGACTCGTGGTCAGTGTTTTGTTGTTTTTCTGGACTTTAGTTATCATCTAAAGCTGTCTGCGCATTCCATTCCACTTTCGCAGGCTTTTCCAGTGGATTTTCTTTAAAGACTAATCAATCGCAGCTTTGCAGAGATGCTGGTTTTTGGAATAAAAAAACCCATACGCTCTTTATTTCCGATCAGGCCTCTTGGGATATTTTGATCTTTAAGGATTTTTGCCAAAATTTTCCAGCCTGTCGGTTGAAAACCTTTTCTTTTTCGCAGCAGGTCATTTGTTAGGTCACACATATTGGAGCCCGAAATTGTAATGCCGTTACACGAGTCCATCTTTCTCATCCCAGGATAAATTAGGTATATTCTTTATTATCTGGAGTAACAAAGGCGCCCTGTGCTTCATAAATTCTGGTATACAGTCCAGCCAGTCGACAGCGGGCTCATTTTCCACTGAAAAACTAGTCTTTAAGGAGTGTGGTTTGGTGTTTTCATTGCGGAAGTTTGAATGGCGCCGAAAGATTTTCTTGTAGAGCACCCCTTTCTCTTTAGAACTCGATGTTAAAGATTCAGTAATTGGTCTTATACCCTGGTCTATGGGTGGGACAGCTACAGCATTCGGGAGTTTGCGTACTTCCTGTAGCTGTTCACTCCCCCATGGTTCAATACACTAAATTCTGCTTGGGGGTAGGCTGGATGAGTCATCTAGAGGTTTTTCCCTCAGTGATTCCCCCATCACCCGCGGTTTTTCTGGTTCTAGCTTATTTTCAAGCCCCAAAATATTACCACTTGTTAATGCATTGGTCCAACTAAAGGCTGATTTCATATGTACTGGAGGACAGGGTAGTTGGTTACAGAGAGATCTGGTTGTTAACTCGGCTGTGTTGGTGTTCGCTCCGCTTATAGGTCATTTAAAATTTACATTTTTGTGTAATTTTCGTCTGTGTCGATAATAATTAGTTTTATGAGAGTAAGATTTTTGACACAATTCACAAATATAGCGTGAATTCATCTTTTCGAAGCCCCACTAATAGATTTGTGGGGTGGGGACAATGCTCTTCTATTTATATACAGGGATAGGATGGGTGCTACCCCTATCTCTCAATCGCTGATTGGTCAATTATATACCAAGACAAGGTGGATTCTACCCCAAAGCTGCGATGGATTAGTCTTTAAAGAAAATCCACTGGAAAAGCCTGCAAAAGTGGAATGGAATGCGCAGACAGCAGACAGCTTTAGATGATAACTAGAGAAAGTCCAGAAAAAAACCAAAACACTGACCACGAGTCAGTTACTGAACATTTAATTATGTGTTTTTGTATAATTATATTTGTGATACGCTCTTGGCAATAATAACGCTTGATAAAGCCAAGTCAGAGTAACTTTGTCAATAAAGGTTACACGAATGAAGATAAAACCTCCAGACACAGTTATTTACAATGCAATCGTAAGAGGATTAGCTCGAGACCCTTTATGATTGTTGATAATGTTACCAGATGCATACATACATAGATGTATTTGAAAGCATCTACATTCTGTGTTAGATGAGGGAAGCCATGTTTTAAAATAAACTTCAATTTTAATTAAAGTTTATGTAATCTAATACTTTGTTTGTGACATGAAACGTACTGACTGGTCCACCAAAACATATTAAAAACTAAGAGCACAAAGCGTCCATGCCTTTTGAAGCGCACATTATCCCTTCCCGTACCCAAGTCCCCCATCAGTTACCGCTGTGTTCCCAAATCAGTGACCGCTATGTTGTATTCTTTTACGTGAGTGTATCTCTAAAATATGTGTGGGCCGCCATCTTGTTGACGTCATGCATATCATGGGGAAGACGCCATCTTGTCATCCGCCATCTTGGGCCGCCATCTTGTGTCCCAATAGGCTTTGGGTACAGGGAGGGAGGGAGGGGTAGCCCTCCCACTTTGTGTATTATGGTAGCCACGTCATGGGGGAAGCCACCATCTTGTCATCCGCCATCTTGGATCGCCATCTTGGGTCCCTATAGGCTTTGGGTACAGGGAGGGAGGGGTAGCCCTCCCACTTTATGTATTATGGTAGCCACGTCATGGGGGAAGCCGCCATCTTGTCATCCGCCATCTTGGACCGCTATCTAGGGTCCCAATAGGCTTTGGGTACAGGGAGAGAGGGGGATTCCTCCCACTTTGTGTATTATGGTAGCCACGTGATGTGGGGAGACGACATCTTGTCATCCGCCATCTTGGCCCGCCATCTTGGGTCCCAATAGACTTTGGGTACAGGGAGGGGGATCCCTCCCACTTTATGTATTATGGTAGCCACGTCATGGGGGAAGCCGCCATCTTGGATCGCCATCTTGGGCACAACGCCCAATAGGCTCTGGGGAGGGGCGCCTAACAGGCTTTAGGCACGAATGAGGGACTAACTGGGTTTGGGCGCAAGGATGGTGCCTAAGGGGCTTTGGACACGGGGAGGGAGAGGGGGCCTAACGGGCTTGGGCACAGTGAGGGGTGAGGGGAGCCTAAAAAGGCATGTGCGCTTTGGGGGCGGGGGTGCCCCGGCGGGGTCCCCCAAAACGAGCATGATCGGTGCAGCTCCTACTACTCAGGCTCTAAAGGCCTTAACGGTCGGAAGCCGAAGAGAGCCAATCTCAACTTAATGCAACTGCACCAACTTAGCGGACAGTATCAGGACACTAAATAAATGTACAACACCCCAGTTCGCAGGCATAACCGCCACCAGATACCAAGGACTACATCCCATGAACATCGGATATCCCCCATGCTAGGACCAAGGGATCCCCACAAGCGAATTAAGCGACGGATGGACTGCCATGGCTGTTATCGGGCAGCTCCTCTGACTTCCAACAACGGATGCTACCAACTTACAGGCGCGTCATACTGAAAATTATTCCATAATACATCAACTTGTACCCGCCGTGCAAATCACAAAGCGGTCACCACCACACCTCATAAGAAATGTAAAACTTTGAAGCAAAGCTTCATACCATGGATTGCTATTAGACATCAATATATATACATTATTAATTTCATTGTTGTCCTTTGATTTTACCATAAACCGTGCAAGTCTGCACATAATGAATAATGCTCAGCGAATAATTTTCACCAAATAATAATGCAGCATCCATCCTGACTCTGCAGAGAGTCTGATATAATTGAGAGTTAATGAATCAGAAATATATCTCACAATAGGTGTTTAATACTGTGCAAAACTGCACCACGTATACTGTTGAAAAATTGTTTCTGTCTTCTTGCATCCAGGGGTACATCGTCAACCAGATGTGACTTGACACCCCTGTATAAAAGCAGATCATGACGGCAAACGTGGGCTTCCCTTGCAGATCAGCGTCAGATAAAACTACATCCACGTAACGATTTGTGATCTCAACATTGTCATTACAATTTTGCACGTGTCGTCGTTGGCTGAGAGACTAGACCTTCGCCGATGCAACCGATTACGTGGAAACAACTAGCAAACGTAAACTGACCGCACCCCAGCATCCAATAAATATTTACAGACATCGTCAACGCGACGTCCGACTGTTTCCAGGCCGAAATGACCCTGTGCAAAATCATTACCACCAACCTACATGATTATGATGTGGTAGGCCCGCACGATGTGTCAATCTTTCGCCGCAAACGGTCGATTGTATTTCCAACACCGTGTAAACGAATAATCACAGATCAGACTGAATGTTCTAGCTCGAAGTGATCAGCAAAATCCCACACTGATGGAAACACAATCTCCGGATAAAAAAAATACCCAAACGCCGCACAAGGGAATGCCCCAAAATCAAAACGCGAAGGGTCTCAGCCATCGCACCCTCCCAAATTTGAAGCTAATTTACTTGTGAGTCTATATGAGGTGAACACTCACACCAGGCGGTAGACGAGCAACAGTTTGAAATGATTCCACCACTCTGCAAGAATGTTTACGAAACTGTTCGAACTCAACATAAACTTCGTTGACTCGACTGATCCGAACGTCCTGTTTCTTGGAAGTCGAAACCAAAAGAGGACGGAAATTTACTTCTGGAGCGCTGCGAGGCTGAAATGCCTAACTTACCAAATTTTGATTGGATGAAATCCAAGACATTACGTAAGTCGTTGCGCCGGAGAATCACGGAAACGTCCGTACACAGCCGAATAGACTCAATGTTATTCACGGTTGCTAAATATAGCATTTCTTTTGTTCCCCAAACAAAGAGGGGGAAATAATCAGACGTTCGCGGACGTCCCCGGAGTGACCCGAGTGCAGCCTCTGTAAACTCCATGCAAGGTATGCAAGTACCGTTGCAAATGAATATAACTACCAATAATTAGGAAGAAAAATTGTGTCGTCTGTGGGCAGGAAACATGATATTTGTAACACGGCACTAATTAGTGATGACGCACTCACCTTGCTCTTGGTAGCTGTGAAACATCTGAACCCAATCCTACAAAACGGTTATAATTGTATTTTCAAGTATCGTATTTTGCATCTGTGAATATAAATGTTCGAAATTAATCACTGGCATTTGAAACCCTTTGCCCAACAAATAGCCCGAAAGCGCCCACGCAATATACAAACCATGCAGTTGTAAAATATTTGTGGAAAAGAAATCAACATAACCATGTGATGTGACCACTCATAGGATCGAACTCGTCGAGCTCGTTCCAATGAGGGGTCGCATGATATGTTTTTGTTGAACACCCGCCTCAAATTGTCGGAAAATATTCGGTTCGTCCTGGTTCGTCGTGAATTTTTCCGATAGACTACATTTTCGACAACTGACTCATTTGGGACGCCAAAACGATAGACATTTGTCTGTGGCTGAATCTGAAAACGGTCGATAAAACATTTTTTGTTCTGTTGGAAAATATTGAGAATGCCCACTTGATCCGCGAAAAGCTATCTCCGCACTGGTGGCGATACAAATTCTCTTTGTGACAGGCGCCACAGAAGACCTTTACGGTAGATGTTCAAACCTCGGCAACTCAACTGTATGATTTATTTATTTTATATTTGTTAATTAAAAATCAATTAATTTATTTCATTTCATTCCAGAGTTTCCAGGTCTACCCAGGTAACAGTGACTTGAAGATTGGACCAATTTCTGTGACCAGCGTCAGTAAGGAAAATAATAAAGAAATCCAAAGTGATGTCCATTCGTTGACTGTGACATATCATGAGGTTATAATCTTTTTATCTACAGGTCTTGGGTGACACCACGAAGAGGTGTTTAAACACCCTTTTCCTATATAATATAGCTAATGATTCATCTTAGGGACGAGAACGTTCTTGTCAAAGTCAAAAGTTTTGTTTGGTATAAAAAAAGCAAAGAATCAAATTTAAATGCCGATATTTGTGAATAGCGATGACTGCTGGGGAATTGATGTGAAGTCTATCGATCTACGATCGTAAGGTAGGACTAGTCGTTGTGTTAACTGATAGAATCGCGAAGTCCCACCAGCCCGTGGCGTTTTGGTTTTCCCTTCCAGACGATATTGGACGCAGGTCCCAGATGAGTTTCAGCTTCCAGTAAAGTCATGAATCTTGTCATGTATCAATAAATTTAACGTGCCGAACACTGGATTCTAGTTATCTAACATTTATTTCATTAATACTCGACTATACCGTCGTTATGTCTGGCTATTTACACAAGAATCAGGACTAACAAAGTCTTCACACCATTAGATCAGCAGTGGCGGCATCCATCAAACGTCTTGTATGTAGGTATAGTGCGCGCGATGAGCCAGGAGACAACGTGGCTCAAACACAAAGAAAACGGTGCTTATATTCACTAATCTTCTGATGCAACACCTAATCACGCGACTACCAGTCAGCGGAAGATTTAGGGAAAGTCCCCTGACGTGGCAGTCACCATTGTTGGACTCTTGTACTGCCATGCAGACTGCCGGTCAGTCTGTATGCAGTCCATGGAACCAAAGAGTATTCTTCCGGGTGCCTGTTAACCGGCAGAATGTCTGGGTGGAATTCATAATTCTGCAAGGCAGCATCACCTGAACTCTGGTGATGTTCCACCAGGTGCATGTTATCATTTGGTGATAGCTTGAACAATAACATCCCAGAAAATACTGCAGAATTTTATTATACTTTTCATCAATACACCCTGCAATTTTAGTACTTGTTGACAATACTGGCCTACCATGTTATGTCTGGTATTGTCAACAGAACATCTGGCGTCCACTCCTATGTGAGAACTCAAAGTACTTCTGTATTCTGATCGCCAGCTAGTGCAATTCCATGTAATTTCAACTTTAATGAAAACTGGTATTAAAATCGAGTTACATTTCCTGATAGAAATTGTCTGTTAATTCTGTTACCCTACACTAATCGTAGACGATCAGTAGCTCTTCTCTCGAGCTTGATTAACTCTTGTGGGCGGCCATTTATGGGTAAGTTACCTTGCTTGAATGGTGAGAATAATTAGTTGAGTGTTTTTATACATCGCAACACGAAAAACAAACATTTGAACAAACGAAAAAACATTAAGATCTTGCAACAGTTGCATTAAATGTTTTTACATAATTCAGTACAATCTACTTAACAGGAAAGTGTAATATGATGCCCAAATTTACAATTAATTAAATCCTAAGAAAAAATATCTTCTGATGTAAATGAAACGTTCGATGTAAAGATACAATAAGAGCGCGGAAATAGTTCTTATAATGAAGATCTTCAAAACCTTTAACCCTTTACCTAACATGAAAAGCAGACGACACTTGCAAACAAAATTATTCAAATATCTATTTTTTTCATTTTTTGTGTGAAAAACATAGCTTATGACTCCTCACTGGAACGAGCTCGTTCCAATGAGGGGTCATGAGCTGTGTTTTTGATGTAAATCTGAAAAACAATAATGAAAATTGAATGCCAATTTTTGTGAACAGCGCTGACCATCTTTGACCGTTATATTGGGTAAAGGGTTAAGGAGTTTTAAATTTGTTCACTCATAGACTGTGAAGTTTTAGAATGTAAAATGCTGTACACTAAGTTAAAACACAGTCGGAATTATTCGGAAAATACCACAAGTTGAACTCTAAAGTTCCATGTGCAGAATATTCAACAACGGGAATCCATAAGATATGTTCTCTGCGCGTTGAGTTCTGAAAGCTTGTCTTTGTTTGGAAGAGTACAGGTGCTGCAACTGACAGACCCCATATGAGTGGATGTTCGTCATTTTATCTTTCACGTGGAATTATTTTGGCTGCCTATTATGGGAGAGTTCCTGGAGGCACGTTCCCATTAATTTTTTACAAAGCAGACAGGTGAACTAATTTTGATGATAGAAAACAATTTAGCACTTCAGTAGTTAACTGAAGAGGAAAGCTGAGATGATAGATGAGAAAACTTTTGTAAAATTTGAAAAAAATTTTTTTCTCGCGAATAGCAATCGTAAGCACATTGAACCAATGAAACAAGCTTTTGAAGAAGGTGTAAAACAGTCTCAGTCTCTCCCTCTCTCTCTTGGTATTTCACCAGTAAGACTAACTCCCCTGTACAATAATATTCAGTAGTATACAATATTATAGGTTATTTACCAACAAGTGGCTTTCCGAGATGGTGTATTGAAGTCTAGACCTCGTCTTTGTGCAAATATAGACGAATCCGTAAGGTTGAGTCGATATATGACCCAGATGCGAGGTCGAGACTTTAAGACACTACATCGGAAACCCACTTGGTTGTAATAACCTTATTCCTCCCTTTCCCGACTTGTTCGCATATATTTTGACGATCGTTCAGCTTCTATGATTTGATTATTCATGAATGAAAATCATGACGTCGTAGTATTGGGTTTTGCGCTATGCATGATGTAATCACCGTTCATTATTCTACGTGTACTTTTGCCACTGAAGTTCGTGGCAGTGATTCGGCTGGGTGTTTGTTTTAATTATTTCCTATGTCCCATAGGGGACATAGGACATTCTAGCACTCAGACGACGGCATGTTAGGCCTGTATAAAAATATCACCATGGAAAAAATGATTTTGTCTAATTTATTTCGTTGAGTTGGTTATTTATTTAGAATTTAATTACTGTTATCAAAAACTGTTGCCTCGACATCGTTAATCAGTTTTCGATAAGTGCAGGTAAACAACGTATTCTTTCTGAATCGAATGATCGCACCTGCGGTTAATACCCTCAGTACAGATTGGTCTTTCGTTTGTCTGGACATTTTTACTTGTATTGAGGGAAATACGGCCTTGTAATATAACTGCCGGTACAGAGGCACAGTTAAAAAAATGGAGTAATTCCCTCGGCACTGTTTTTGTAAACCTAGAACAATATCTTGAGTGTCCATTGAGTAATCAACACACGTAATGCTCTGGAACATTGCAGACGTAAGCACTGAAAACCAGATCACATGTCCACCATCAGCAATGCATGTGGAATTTTAATGTGTTGTTTCATCGACTTAGTTTATTCTTATGGCATTCATTTCATTCTCTTGTAAAGGAATCTGTAACCACCTGACATATGTCGGGTGAACACCCCACTTGAATGTCTATTCGCTTGTATCAATCTGTTGCAGGCAAAGGAACAATATCACCGGTACATGGGAATTTCAGCCGTCATAATTATTTTAGACCCGGCCCAAAGTAAACACTACAGTATGGCCGCCGTGGACTGGCCACTTTTCACGTTTTGGGAAGTATTTCCATGGTCGGTGTTGTCTGGAGTCTCATCATTCTGCCTTGCTTGAAACAAAAGTACACCTCGGCTGATATACTTTCTAACGCGGCCTATACGGGTTTGAACTCGGCTGATACAAGTCACACGGGAAATTATCGTGTTTGATTCTTCTTTTAAAGGCACCGCCAGAAACGATGCGCGGTCCCCTCGCAACGAATTTATTTACAATTCGCTGTGTTTCTTCTTGTTTCCAAGTGTTAGAATTAAACTCATGAATACTCGCATTTAGTAATATTCAACAAAATATTAGATGCAATATAGCAGTCTTACCTGCAATCAAACTGTCAAGGAATATAGTCATTAATCTCATAGTGTTAGATTACATTACAGAATCGTAGACTATTAACAGAGTTGTTTGCATTTTAAAGCTTATAACACAGAGCCACTGATACAGATAGACTATCTGGGACGCTTTCTCCAGCTAGATTTAATTGTCGGAAACCAATGCGTAAAGAGAAACTTTAAAAAAAATTATTGACATAAATTCAGTTGAACAATATATTCAACAACATATAAACAAAAAGACATAAAAGTACTTGTCTTATAAATTACATTTTTTATCCCCGGGTTTGGTATAAAAAGACTAAAGCCCCCGGGGAAATAAATGCGCGTATGATTTCTTAAGCTATCAGTGACGCGGGGAGACGGTAAATGATGTCCCATTATTTTGTTTGGCAAAGGCAACAGTATTTGAGGAAGCTTGTCGTGTGTTAAGGGCTAGTTAAGTGAACCGCACAAACGGACTACCGGGAATGCTCTGAGTGCTAAACCGTCACGACAGAAGACATTGTTTATAAGCAGATCTGTGACTTTAGTGGTTGTGGCAGAACTGAACTTGTGCATTAGATCGGCGGTGAATCCATACGCCGACTACATACATGAAAGTAACAGTTATTCGGCCGGACGTCTTTTACTCTGGACCAGGAATCGACCTGCTGATAATAACTGTCTACGTGATGCGTCCAATCAGGCGCCGTACGTGCGTGTCGGCAAGGAAGTCTCAAGGCATCCAACGGAGAGATTAACTGTTACGTTACACATTAGGTTGGCGCCTTAGGGTGGAGCCAACGGCAACGTTATTGCATCCAGGCGTATTTCTTCAGTGGGCCCACGCAGAGGTTTCGGCTACCCGAGGAATCGGCGTCAATTTGTCCGTGTTAATCGGATTAAGTGGATTATATTACCTAACGTTGTTGGATGATTACTGTGGACCATTATTGTGATTTATTATTGGATTTATATTCCGTGTTCGTAAATTGTGAGCGACAAGCGCTTTTCCAAAAACGGGAAAATATGTGTCCATTGTAACCTTTTCATTTTTTATAACTTCTAATTAAATAGGTTTTTATTATCAGCACGTTTACTGTTATGCTCGACCAACTGCAGCCACAAAAACTGACACCACGTTTAACAGGGAACCCAATCCAATCTGCTATGGGTACATCAGCGTTGTGATAGTAAAAGATGGGTGAGTTCCGATCGAGGACCTGCTGACGGTGTATCCTCCATTTGGTCACGCATTCTCACCGTGCCTCTCAGACCGTCCCTAACACAAACAGAGATGCGTCGATTTGTAAGAGTATGTTGAACACTTGGAAGCGCTAAATACTACGAAATGGCATAAACGATTGCTAATCAGAGAGGTGTTTCTATTTGTAACTCAATGATTGTTTCGAACTCTGACAAACGCACAGACGGAAATTACCAAATATTACACTAGGCCGAATACCCCAAACAGGATATGGCCGCCAAACCGTGAATACATGAAGCCACGTAAATAAGGAAGTGTAACGACACAGGTTCGACCTGGTTAGCTGAGATGTCTAATGGAGGTCCGTAGTCCCTAAGACCTCAGAAGACACATCATCGAAAACGGCCGTTCATCAACAATGATCACCCGATCCCATTGGAGAAAGCTATGAAACTATAAGGAAAATATATAAATTCTCCCAACGGCTCAGAACGGCTCAGAAAAGTCAAATTGAAACTAATTTAGTGATAAATCTACGGCTGACATTCGGTGGATGACGAGTTTTACCTGTGGACATAACGATAAATAAGATTTCTGTAAAAGTAGAATATTTGGACAAAAGAGGGTCAACACAAGATAAAATTAAAGATCAAAAGTAAATTTAAATATTTTTTACACATTACTTATTCCCTCTCTCTGTACACAAAGCCTTATAATGTGGTACAACTGTTTAGGTAGAGGTCATACAGAACCTTAATGCAATAAATTCCATACATCAAAAGAAAATGTCCTGGAAGGCATACCGTTAAATAAATTATTAATTACTGGATTGATCTAAATTAATTTCGACCCCCACCCCTCACTTATTAAAGAGAATGATTCAATTTAATAAATCAAATAATAATATAATAATCATAATATAATTTATCCAAACGGTGGGGATCGAGCCGTGGACCATTCAGTTTGATGTCCAATGCCGTAACTATAGCGTCACCGACGATGCCGTGATATAATTACTGAACGGGTAATAACTTGCTTGATTTTATATCAGCCCTGATATCAGTCTTTGGTCTCAGGCTGATAATATTGCTACCTCGGGCTGACATTAAGGCTCATTTACAATCAAACAAGTAACAACATCTTAATACTTGCGGAAAAGTTGTCGATCATTGCTTTTGATACACATAACACAATTAGGATCCTCTACATTCACATCATATCAAACGTGGAACCAGAGGCGGGCTGGGCCAAAAGAAGTAACGGGGAAATGCATCAAGCGGGCCAGGGAGAAAATTTGGATATTTCAAACTGAACGAAGGATTCTTTCTTGCAACTGAACGATCATAAGCAGTTCACAAAGGACATTGCGATGACATTTTCTTCTTCATTACTCATTCAGCAAGAATGGTGTCAGGGCGTTGGAGGGGAGGGGGGGGGGGGGTGCGCGAACCCATTGGGCCGACCATAGTTCAGCACAATAGCATAAAATTTTGATTTTTAAATTAAAAGAACGCTGTTTCCTTGCATCTGCGCGATCAGTGGCAGTCTAGACTGCTGATATATCGAAATGTTCTCAATGGCAGTCCACACAGAGAACATTTGAATATACCGGCATTCTATGCAATTAGATCCATTTCGCCTGTTATGCGTATTCACGAACTTTCAGGCACCAACAAGTTTTGGGCTGCATCAATTTTGGAGGGCCACCCAATAGGGAGCCCACTGGCAATGTTTCCGGTAGACCATGCGGCCAGTCCGCCTGTGCGTGGAACAGAAAACGAAACGTCATTTAGTTACATTCTTTAGCGTCCTTACATCAGTAGCTTTCAACCCTGAATTCGGAGATTTGACAGTTTATTTGTATGCTTTCTTAGGGGTTCTTCTTATCAAGCAAGTGAACCTATCCTCTCGTGATTGTACAATTGTCGGAGTTTTTAATTGGCGACGGCGGTTTAGTTATTATCACTTCTAAAATTTGAAGAATCAGTATTCCATCACAGTTCGTCCCTCGCGTGAATTGTTTCCTGTGAAGGATTAAATCATCTGATTAATGTATACATTATACACTTCCAGGTTAAAAAAGTCATGCTTATCAAACCACAGTTCTGGGACTTGAAGAGAGATACCCCACCGTCAGTTCCAATAATGATGAGATTGATTTATGAAGTTAACAGATGTGGACAGTATGGTCAGAATGGAGGCATCGTGGTAGTGTGTCCGTACGTATTTCAGTAATTCTGAATCCAGAACCTCAGTATGTGAACACACAACAGAGTATTGATCCTTTTGGATGGCTTGTTACAATTGATTATGTTACAAATCCGCATAATATTACAACAACGCATAATGTTACAACGATGTTGTAAACAACCGATAATGTTATAAACTCCACAGAATGCTATAACTTTTTCTGGTGGCACTGTGGCTCAGTAGGTAGAGGTGCAAGCTGCAAGCCAAGAATGTCTCCTGCGGCAACTGCGTTGTGTCTTTGGGAAAGACACTTCACCCCCATTGCCTACGTGGGGGCACAGTGACGTTGTGTAGTATGGCGTACTGCACGTCGATGGTGCATTTGACTTCAAGTTGCTGACAGTTGTCCGCCGTTACTCGGTGGTTCTCTCCGAGTACTCCGGCTTCCTCCACCCGTAAAACTGTCCGACACGAGGTGACCCTGGCTGTCGAAATTGGCGATAAAACCCCAATCAATAAATAAAAAAATATAACTATTTCTATCGCATAATGTTATAAAATCAACGCATATTGTTACATTTTTTTCAACGCATAATGTTAAACAAATTAACCGATAATGTTATAACTTTACGTATACTCGGTCACCATTATTTCAGATGAACTTCAGCTTGAAGTCACGTATCTGCCAGTAACCATCTTAAACACGTATGTGGTATATGAGGTGGGTTTCTTGCCCGGTTAGGGAAACCTCGGTGTGAGACCCCGCCCGGGGGACTTATTTTGAGGGGACTTAGTCACGTGACATACATTCAAGTAGCCCCAGTACTCCTCCATCTTCTGTCGTCATCACCGCGATGATACGCGCGTACGTGCTTCAAGGCTGTCAGGTTAAGGAAATGACCAATTTGGGGGTATTTTTCAGAATGTCGCAAGATTTGTCTTCAATTAAACAATGATGGGAGGGGGATGGAGCGGTATGTTTTCCGGAGGGTATTTTTACCGACACGGGTAGTCTCCTATTCCAGGAAAGTAGTATATCATAGCCGTCCGACCCCTTGGGGGTGGTAGATACCTCAATGTTTGCCTATTTTGAGTCACTAAATCATAATCCTCGCATATTTCTTTCGTTACAATAATGTCCTATTATTTGTTTATTTTGCTAATATTTTTCTAAAAGATAAGATTAAACAAAAAAAGGTGGAGGTGGAGTTGGAGGTGGTAGTGATGGTGGAGACGGGCGGAGGTGGTGGAGGAGGTGATGGAGGTGAGGGTACAGTTGGTGCGAGTGGTGGAGTCACTTGGAGTAGGAATTACGAGGAAAAGGTTCGATGGGGAGGCATATGGTTAGGAGGATTGAAAGGGGGTAGGGATTAGGATAAGGAGGAGGACTCGCATGGATTGAGATACCGACGTGATTGTGGAGTGAATGCCATTGGAAAATGATATAAGAGTGTAGTACTGGATGATATGATAGTGCAGTGAAGGTTGTGGAGGCGGTGGAAGAGGTGGTGGATTTGGGATTACCTGTTTTGGAGGCGGTGGAGTCACTCGGAGCAAAGATTATGAGGAGGAGGAGTGGGATAAGGGGGTTGTGGGAGGAGTAATAGAGATTAGGATGAGGGGAGGGGAAGGTGGCGTAGGATGGGAGGCGTAGGCATTGGGATCATGATTGGGATTGGAATTAGGATTGGAATTGGGATTATGTGTGGTGTTGTATTAGGCATTGGGCATTCTCAGGTATTCTTATTACTTCAATTCCTTTCTTCTCTCTCTATTACTCTTCCTTCTCTCACACATATCTCATTTTCTCTTCTGTCTCTCACTCAGTTGGTTACCCATCATCGTCTAGCCTATGCGAGGGATGCGTTTTGATTCTTGCTCTTTCTCTTTTTGTATTGGCGTGTGTTTATACATACCACCTCTCCCGCCCTTTTTACTCCGCCGTTCCACGATATCCAGACCACCCACATCTCCTACCCGCAATCCCCTATACTCTTTGCCATCCACTACCACCCTGTCATACTCTGCCAACCAGCTCTTCCCTCCGTCACTTTCACCATTTCATACGCCTCCCAGAACACACCCCAGCAACTCGTAGCTTTTCTGTTTTCTCTCTTGTTTGTTATCTTGCCTTTATTTTCTTTGCAATTATTGCTTATTGAAGTCTAGTGAAACGTAAAAAAATCGTCGCTCGGATTAATGTGGTGTTCCCGAAAAACTGTCACCGACACAATATGACCTTAGCCGTTGAAAGTGTCGGAAGACCCAATAATCTGCCCTTCTACATTAATGTTTCAGATTTGGTCGGATAGATTTCCAGTCGCGGGTGTTCTGAAGGGAAATCTCTCTTTATGTGTTGTACCCTCTCTACTATCCAGTTTCGTAGCTACATGTACTTTTTCTGCGACCCAATCATTCGGCATCGTACTTGTATTCCATCACAGTTCGTCCCTCGTGTGAATTGTTTCCTGTAAAGGATTCATCTCCTGGTAAGGGTTCGTCCATAATCATGACATTTTGCTCCATCTGCCTCATTACCATGAGTTCCCGGTCTCTGTCTCCCTCTTTGTGTTTCTCTCTGTGTTTCTCTCTGTCTCTCTGTCTGTTTGTCCCTCTCTACCTCTCTCTGTCTCCCTCTCTCTATCTCTCATTACCATGAGTTCCCTGTCTCTGTCTCCCTCTCTGTCTCCCTCTCTGTGTTTCTCTCTGTCTCTCTGTCTGTCTCTCTCTACCTCTCTCTCTCTCTCTCTCGATACTAGTCCGACTATACCTAGGTTGTCTGTTAGCAGAACACAATCCATCCATGCATAGCTATATTCAATACGATGTGCACTATTACTTTTAGTTCTGTATGAATCAACAAAATGTCGCATCATAACCATTTGAAATGGATGCCATAACACCATAAACTACCCAAGATACTAGTTTATTTAAAGTTTTAACATCATCGGATAAATTGTTTAACATTTTGCGTTGAAAAAACTTGAAATATTATGCGTTGATTTTTATAGCATTATGCATGCGGAAAAGTTATAACATTAAGCGGGGTTTATAACATTATCGGTTTTTACAACATATTTTTGTAGCATTATGCGTTGGTGTAACATTATGCCGAGTTGTAACATTATCAGTTATAACACTTTCTTGTCGTTGGTAAATGAAATACCGGTAATCACTTATAAAAGTGTACAATGAATAATAAACTCAGGCAAGGAACTAATAGAGCTACAAATATAAATTCTTACTAAACCACCATATCGTCGCCTGAGTGCTAGAATGTTCTATGTCCCATAGAATATTCTAGCACTCAGGCGACGATATAAAGCCAGACAGATTCTGCCAGTTTTACAACAGTAATATTCTGTGGCAGGATCTCGGCAACAAGGTACGTAATGTTTACGGAAGCGAACTTTCTCTGCAAAGTGTTTGTGTGAAAAAAGTATTTCCCCAGACATTACCAGACACACCTGCGAAGCCTCAGTTCAAGGTGAACGAGTAACTTACTGTCTTTACCTCAACATCGCACAACCACCACCTGCAGGAAAGTTAGAGGACAAAACCTCCCTGGTCGGCTGTTTAACGATTGACTGAAAATTGGTATAAAGTTACGTTAATAGTTATCCCGCGGTGAGCGTCATTTAATAATTGACTTTAGGTATGGATATGATACTTATTGTTTTTACTGTGGTTACAGTACGCCGCCATTGGACTGGTCACTTTCCACGAGTGGGTGATATGTCCATGGACGCAATAATATTAGATTCCAAACGCTAATTATAGGAGCAATTATTAAAAAATATAATTATTGAATCACCGGGTAAAACACGTTGGTTCATTAATTAAAATGTTGCTGCTGATGATTTTTATTACCTGGTAAACGCATGTGTGGACATCACTGTCCACGCGTGGATTGCGACCAGTCCACGGAGGCTATACTGTATTTATATCCTACTTCACTTATGATAACCATTTACATGGAATTCGCTGTTAAAAGAAGAGGCAGGAAAACAAATCAAATATGCATAAATGTAAACAAAACAAACTCTTTCAATTATCCGGGGAGGGGGCAGCAGCCCGTCGGCATCACAGCCCAGGGAGCTGTCTTTGCAAAAATTAACCCAGAAGCGTCGCGAAGATAACCGACTGGATAACCATATTCCCCACGACAGCGGTTGTTCAAGTCGACACTAATGATCAAATTAATCACCAAAGCATACCTTGATGAAGTAGTTGGAATATTAGTCAGTCGTGAATATATTTAAAAAAAATCACGACTTCTTCGAATTCAATTGTGGATGACTAAAATATGTATATGGCGAAGCAACTTCTAATTTAATTAACACGCACGTATCGTACTCCTAATTGGTCATACTAAGCCACAAAAGTCCCAAAATCGGGTACAACAGCCGTCCATTTGTATAACTGACTGTGGTGTGACAGAAGTCTAATTATCAAATGTAGTCCGCTGAGAAAATACATGACTACTAGCAAGAGTTAATCATTATCTGAAACGCCAATCAAGACGAAAGTGTCCCTGCTGCTAAGATGTTGGTAGTGAGGGTCCCCCTCCACGACGCCCTTGGGAGAATCTGTTCATGAATCCAACAACTGGTGGAGGAAATACATAAAAATAACAGCATCATTCGAAAGCAAAACCCTAAAGTATCTAGAGAAACGCAAGAATTGAGTTATCCACCTTCGAACACTTTCGCGGAAGATTCCTGTGTAAACTTAACTTTTGTTGAGATGTGATCCAGCAAGGAGACTAAGAATTACGTTTCAGAACCTATCGGACATTAGACACCAACATATTCGTTGTGCAGGATGATAAAATGGACACCTGCATGTTTGCCGCTCGGACATTGCCGCCCAGCCCAGTCCTTCAATAATTATCCACTCTATCCCCCCACACTCTTTTGATGTTCAAATTCATTCCATGCTTTCGATATTTTTAGACTTTTCATTGAAAATGCTTTTTTACCAATTGTGACAATATTAGTTTCTTGTCAGAGATACACTTTCGAGGAGACAAGGAGGTGATTTGTTTATCAAATGCACGCAAGATGACGAGCACCGATCCTTTCCACTCGAATAGCGCGGTGGCATTGATGTACTTAACACGGTCGCTGTAGACCATCACAACTCCTTCCCGATACCCAAACCCGAAAAAAGGAAAGGTGAAATTGGCCTATCATTTGTAACAGTTCTGTAAAAATCCGAACTCAACGTATGTGAAGACACAATAGAGGAATAATGTTATGCTATTTATTTTTTTATTATAAACGAGTAGCTTGAGAATGATAACATCTGATCTGCTTATTTATTAGTTATAATTTTCTTTACCAGAATTGCCCATTATCAAGCACGGCTGATATGACTTCGAACTCGGCCGATATGACTCCGATCTCAGCCGATTTGAAACAAGCTAATGTACTTGCCCTTGATGCGTCTTTACCAGGCTAACCGGTTTGTTTACATCGACACCGTTATTCGTCGAACGGGATCGAGAAAACTTATGTTATATGGTGGGGTGGTTTGAAGTGGAGTTTTTTTGAATGACGAGTAATTAATGACGGCAAAGAGTGAGGATTATGTGGAGAAAGAGAAGAAAGAAGAGAGTTGTACAGAAAATTCCGCAAACTTATGATTCAGAGTCGAAAGCAGAGATTTGTCGATGTGAGAGAAAAGATACCTCGCTATCCGACTATCAGAACGTCGCATCTTCTCCGAGACATTCGAGTAGCTGAACTAGGAGAAGAGGAAACTTCGGACTTTGAGAAAAGAATGAGAAACAATAGCACTATCAGAAAACTGTAACGGATCTGAGAACATTCATTATTTGTTTTGATTTAATAAATAGAGGACATGGAATGAGTGTTTTTCTCATATCATATTTATGAAACGAGTCTAAGAATTTTCCGTTTTGGCGAGCCTCTGGCGAGCGCAAACGGAAAATTCGGATGAGTTTCATAAATATTATATGAGAAAAACACTCATTTCATATTCTATTTATCATATGTCACACACACGCACAAATTAGCCATTAGTATGACTTTTGAACCGATCACCTAACTTAAGTTGCAGACGGCACTTGGAAAAAACATCCGCGTATAACTAAAACTTTTCATTTTTGCTTCCAAAACATAGGTTATGACCCCTCATTGGAAGCAAAAAGTGAAAATATAAAAAAGAAATGAATGGCATTTTTCTTGTAGGTAAAAGATTAATACAATATAACCCACCCTAAATAGGACAGATAACGTAAATTCTCCCTACTGAAATTATGCAAATATAACCCAGTTGTATTTTGTTTAGCCAATCAAATTGTCCAGTTTTGAAATTGACCAATGAAAGCTCCCAACTCTAATTATGCAAATTATGAAAAAGTGGCCTAGTTGTATTTTGTTCAGCTAATCAAATTGTCTAGTTTTGAAATTGACCAATGAAATTGACGGAAGGCTTTATTTATCACTGATTAATATGAAAACAAAATATCAAATGTTTTAAAGTGAACAAAACGGACGAGTCATATGATAAATAAAGATGTTATTACTTGGTTAGTTTCCGATCGACTGAGATATCAATCCTTGATAACTTCACATCAGCTTTCGACCTTCGGTTTTGGGCTGATGTTACACCATAATAACGTTATCACATATGCTTTCTGGCCAGTATAGTTTATGTGCCATGAGAATTCGGACTTGGAAATGGTCGGAAATGCGGAACCGAAAATGCGACCCCTTCCAAATAAAAGATGCTAAAAAGTTTGACTTTTATCGGATTTCTTAACTGACACATGGCTGGAGTGAACCAATTGTCATGTCGAATTAGATACGTTTTTTTCAGAAACTAAAATAATAAACATTTATTTTCTTTGGCCGACTTACAAAAGACATTTATTTCCAGAGCATTCAGAGAAGCATTACGAATTTTCTGCTTTTTGCAGCTTCTTAAATAATATCGGCTATTCACGTCCCAAAAGATGCCGGGGCATTCGCCAACCTCCACTGGGCATATGCCCTTCCATACAGGTGCCGCCTGGACGTTTTCCATACAAACATGAGCCAAAGGTTTATCGCTGACTTCAGAATTAGCCCACCCCACTATAATAAATAATTAACTAAATGTCAATAATTTATTCCCTGGTTATTCAAACTTTCTTTCAGACCTTTCAATGCGTTTTATGATGTAATTGTCCAAGTGTCGGCTATTGAATTTATTGCGAATAATTCAAATTCTGAAGCCATTTCATCTTCATTTGAAACTATTTCTTTTTTAAAATAAAATAATACGACCAAGTTTGTGATTTACAGCCATATTTCTATTGACAAAATACTAATTATTAATTTTGTTTGGGATATATTTTATTGCTGAATCTCTTTTCAGTTTGCGTTTCCTATTTGATTGATCCACATTTCACACAACGATACAAAAATACAAGGGTTTATTCCATGTAGACCAATTCCATTTAGACAATTCCGAGTAGACCAATTTCATATATGTCAATTACACGAAGACCAAATTCCAATTAGACCACTCGATAATGGACTGACAGTTAACGTCAGATCAACTTAATTTTTAGATTCATACAATAACAAGAATTTATTTTAAATACTTTTCATACATATGAAGGGAAATATGGAATATGAATAACATTGACAACAAAATTGGTTCAATATTATCAGTTATAGAACACAAAATCCCCTTTACTAACTAACCTTGCTAATAACATCCAGCAAGACGAACAACATCCAAAATACAGGGTTAGCGTACAACACTCACTCTTGACATCGACCATGCGCAAAACATCCAAAATAGCAGTTTGCTCATAAATGTGACGTCATTGCCAGCCACGCTGCTAACAACATCCAAGATGGCGACCGAAACAGAATGGCGACAGAAAACAAGATGGCAGCACACATACACGTGACGTCATCCAACATGGCCGCTGTTGGAATTTTTAGGTCGCCATTCTGAAGAAAAAATTCGTATGTACACAATCTTGCTCAAACACATTCTTCCTGGATATTATTCGGAGAGAATTTAAACACCAGATAAAATTGTGTCAAAATAACACCAGCTGTTTACTTTTTCAGTGATGGAGCCACACGCAGCGGATTGTTTTGTGTGGCATTTGTGTCACTAGACAGACTTCGAGTGGAACAAGAGATAGGCACTGGACAGATTATTAAGCAGTACCGCAGTACCAGACCACAAATTATTCCAAATAAGGTAGGATGACAATTTTCTACAATTGATGAAACTCTATTATTGTATAAAGAACATTATTTTAGCGAAAAACTGACGATAATACGCTTAACGGCCGCAGTAGCGCAGACATCTTAATCTAGTTGGGTGAGGTTGGGGTGGTCTTAAGACATTATCAGTAATAAGCGAAGAGCGCTTCGCAGGCACACCACGTGCCACAAGTAACACGCAATGATGCTTTTGCCCTATAAATTCTGTATGGAGTTTTCTGCCCTCAAACTCGGTTGTAACAATGGGTGTAGGAGAAGGGCGGCGCGATGGCGTTTCGGTAGCCGGTTCTCGTCAGATCACCGAAGTTGAGCAACGTCGAGCCCGGTTAGTCCTTGGATGGGTGACCGTCTGAGCGATCGATTGGGACTCCCGCGTTGTGTCCTTGGGCAAGGCTCTTCACCCCGATTGTCCATATGGGGCCACGATGATGCAATGTACTAAGGCGTACTACACGTCAATGGTGCGCATGTCTTCAACCACTCTAACCCTGCCTGTGCTGCTGTGTTGGGGAGCTGGAAGCTGCTCGTCGTTGCTCGGTGTTTCTCTCCGGGTATTCCGGCTTCTTCCACCCGTAAAACTGTCACCGACACGATATGACCTTAGCTGTTAATGTGTCGTCAAACCCTAATAAATAAATAAATAAATAAATAAATAAATAAATAAATAAATAAATAAATAAATAACAGTGGGTGTATCATCTGAACTGGGATTATTTTGTTAGTTTCTAAAAAGCGTATTTAATTCGACATAACAATGAGTTCATTCTATTTTAGATTCACTCCAACCCAGTGTAAGTTAAGAAATCCGATGGAAGTCAAACTTTTCAACATTTTTTGTTTGGAAGAGGCCGCATTTCCGGTTCCGCATTTTCGACCATATTCAAGCCAGAACACTCAGAGCCGACACACTATACTGTCCAGATATGAGATGTGATAACATTATTGTATAACACATAATGCGACCTTAGTATATAACTTGTTGAGTCCTGAATTATGTTTTGACATCCAGCTTTATTCACACGTTGCATATATACACTGTCTTTAAATTGTAACAAGACAAATCCATACAGACTAAATAATTTCAACTCAAAGATGATCTGAACCACATCCACATAATATGAAGCCATTAAGTTATGGCACCTGCACTTCAGAATCAAGTTCAAATATGGGCTTCCAGCACTCTACCAGTTAACACTTAGAAAATCATATCAAGTTCTTAGCATAAGTTACCCAGTCAAGCATTATTTCTTGAGTTCAAAATGGTTTACGTTTTCCCTGGCAATCGGCATTTGTGCTATTAAGAAGACGTGATGGCATATTCAATAGTCCCTAATGGTACAACACGGGATCACGTGAACCGTAGGGAGATTTAGGCGGCGTGTCCATGTTAAGTATAAAGGCATTTCAATACGAACATTTTTTCTTTGCTGACTGACCTTTTTTCATGTTCAGTAATTGTCCCCCAACTCTAGGTAAAAATAATCAGAATGCATTTTGTTTTTCTGCATTCCTTCTTTTCGACGGTGTCCTTCTGGCCACTAATTGGAGCGTGCTCTTCTATTCTGTTCCACTTTGGGTACATAGGTTATGTTTTTAGAAGACGCATTAGAAATACTGAGTGCTTTTAGAAGTATGTACAGTTTGTCTGCAGTACTTACTCCTTAAAAATTCTATACAGTTTCGACGGAAATGTGTTTACGCAGAAAACTTTAAACTAAAGAGATAGCAAAAACAGCCCGAAGGTCGGAGGGGGGGGGGGGGGGGGGGGCGGAGGGGGCAAGGAGCATACTTTATTCTTTTATTTCAATTATTTCAACCTTCTTTCTTCGACATGAAGACGGTTAAAGTACAAGATATAGACCCAACGATGTCCGGGTTGGACACAAAAACGAACGGCCCAGTGGGAATGCGTACATTTACTGGTACACGAATGTAATACATGAGTGGCAGAACAGAATGATGTCAGCCGTTGAAAAAAAGTAGAATACATTGATTGATTTACCCCTCGCCCTCCGGCACCACCTACTTATTAACAACTTCCTTTGCTCTCGGCGAGATCCAAGAATCGAGAAAATTGCATTTCTGGAGATCACATTTTTTTTGAGCTATCGCAACCTTGCTTTAACAGCCCCTCTACGCCGATGTTGCGTATACCACGGAAAATAACTCCCATTCTGCCCAACCCTGGAAGCAGGGTAACGTGGCTTTCTCCCCGTAGGCAGAATACCCTAGCGTCAAATAGTTTTGCCAATATAAACTGACTTAATATATGCTAGCCTGTGAATTATCGCAAATTATCTAAAAAATATTTCTCGATATCCATCGATTCGGTGGATATAGAGATATATCCCTCCATAGCTTCCTAAATTACGTCACACTTCTGTGCATGACGTCGGCTTGAACGTCGCCTAAAAGGAACGATCAGCACATCTTTGTTATTGTCTTGAAGCTGTTGCAGTCGAATTGGTCTGAATACTGCGCAGGAATATATCACTTAGCATATAATAAAAAGAAAATCTACTCTATTTTAGTGAATATAGGGAATTATCTCATTCGTGTGGACCTGGAAATTTTATTTTTCACGAGCGCTTGCGATAATTCCTGATATTCACTAAACCAATGCAGATATCATCTGTATCTCGTAGCTTACCACAAAATTAGTTGTTCGCAAAATATTGCCTTTGCTTTGTATTCTGTTTGACAGTCCTTTCATTTTTTGTTAAAATCATCAAATTGCTAATAGCGGATGCAAGGGATGATATATTCTACCTTTAACGATAAAGAATAACTTATTTCCAGTCCTGGCGTCACGACGCGTACTCAGTCGTGGAATACATTTTATTATCTACTAAAAAATATATTCTCTACGTTAGCGTATTTTGTCATGCCTGTGTGTGTGTTTGGAAGGACACAATCATGTCCTAGAGGAATTCAGAATTTTGCTGGGCGTTTCAGCGTTGGTCGTGCTTCGTTGGATGACTATACGATTTTAAAACCATCTAGTATGTAACTGATATAATCATGACTACTTGGTTCACTTTCTTAGCGGAAGTTACACGAAAGTTTGGAACGCGCTGGCCACAATGCAGACATAAATTTCATTTAGAACAGAACACTGAGGTAGGTTGGATGTTCCGTTGGGATACAACAGACTTGGAGTTTCCACACAAAGAATAAATTTCAAATCAAATTCCGTAAATATTCATAGGAACACATTTTCAATAACAACATTTTCAGTAGCAATGTTTCAATCAACTGACTTTCTGGATGAACCCGGAGGTCTATTGTCTGAAACACTGCCTTGTACTACTCAGCCATTTTTCACTATCAAAATACCGTGAATGAAAATAAAGATGCACCACGCCTTTCAACTTAACCCTTTGAACTCTCGTGGTATCTTCCAAGTCAGTTCGCCGACAGCAATTGGAAGAGTCCATATTTATTATTTGGGGGTAGACCCATAATATTTTTAACGTGCAGCCCTAAGGTTGCACGTTGAAAATATTGATTGCTCTACTCCAAAACTTCACTTAGCGGCCATCCTCCTTGATGAAATTATAACGTATGTTGTTGCTGGAAAGGAAAATGGGCCGCTCGTCTTCAAAGGGTTAAGGACTTCTAAGAAAAGAAATTATCAGAAAACTACTTTGTCATAATTATAAAAAATTTGCATCGGATTTAGTCCGCCATACAAATTACAAATAAATATATTTTTGACTGCATTATATAGGATACTATCGCGATCACGTGCCAGCCATACGCCCCCACACACTCATACAAACATGCAGAGTCAAAGCTTTGCTGTTTTGTAAAGATGTATCTGAATAACACCAAGACATTATTCAATACATTCATTTGATGGCTCCCTGTTAAAAGTTATTGACCCTCGTCAATTTGTGACAGAGATAAACGTTAGGGGTTGACAAAATAGACAATTTCCCAACATGATATTTATATTTATATCTCTTCATCCTTTCACATAGCTGTCTGCCGTAAGAGAAGTAAATCAGGTAATCATGAGAATTCATCTCAATTCTAGATTATAACTATCATATGGCGGTGGGCAATGGGCCGCCTGGTGGTTTAGATGCTGGGCCATTTGTTGAATTCCCGATCGTTAGGCGGGGATTCGATTCTGGAGGTATGGGATCCGAAATCAACATTATAAATTCCTCTAAAGTATGATTATGTCCTTCAAAATATATAAGCACATATAGCCGCAGCTTCGCTTTATTGATGTAGATAGATATGATTAAGACCACCATATATTTAATTCGTCCCTTGAGTGCAACAAGACTCCACATGCAATGCTAACGGAAAGTGGATTGTGCCTTTTTCGAAGGGACGAAATACATCCATTGGTTGACTCGCTGTTGTAGTTCTTGACCTTCTTCAAGATGTGACCAATATATAAATGTTAGTAGTCGATAAAATAAACTATTTGCCAATAAAGTATAGATGGACATGTCTTTCCCTTTCCAGAATATGCATATATTTTCAGTGTATATGATTTAGTTCAATTTGACATCATAGCTCTCAACTGACTGAGAATACATCTGACCATGTCTTATCTTCTGAGCTCTTGATTGCCAGGCGTGGTTACCGAGGGTTCTATTTCCGGCGGTGATCAGAAACCAACATTCTGAATTCCTTAGCGTCTTTGTAAACTAAACTCTTATGTAATTCAAACTGGTTTGACGTCGCCACATTTCCAAATCTGGTAGTCATTTTACGGCACTCGCAAGGATACCTCAAACAGTGATAGCTAAAATACAAAACGAGGATTCTGGTTCTTTTGTTATCGGAAGAAGGCTGAGACGAATGCTATATATTCTACCAATGCCGTGTCATATGTTCTTTTTTCAGGAACAACTGATGTACTGTTACGACATCATGATGTTTCATCTCAATGAAAACGAAACATATTCAAACTTTGCTTGAGGATGGGTTATATAACAGGTAGTGTTGTACCTCAAAGGAAACGAAACATATACAGACTTCGCTAAGAAGCAGACTTTGCTGAATACACAACACAGACAGCTACGAATCAAATTGAATTTTGCACATTGTTGCGAGACAGAACTTTTTCTAAGTATTTTTGATTGAATACATGCAGATTATCACAATTATGTGCATGTCCTGCGATTTGTATCAGATTTGAGGTGGTGTCCAGAATGGAATCTCAACGAGCCGGCTTTGCAGGCCTGTTGTGGTCCCATTTTTGGACACCACCGAGAATCTGATCTAAATCACAGGACATGCACATTTGGCTAATTCATTTATCTAACAATTATGTCACATAAACAAATTAAATCTTGACTTATTAATACAGTTTTGGAACATAATGTTGGGCGTGAAAAAGTTTAAAAAACCCATATTTTATGGAACTATATTGTTGTACACTCTAAACAAACAACGAGTAACGCGGTCACCGCAATTTTCAAAGTTGTGCTGTCAAATTATTCACTCTCAGTGTCACTTCCTATGATGATCCACTTGAATTTACGAAGGTGCGACATGGGTACATCCTAAGGAACCGGGTAGGTGTAATATTGACTTGTGCAGTTTCTATTTACATTGTGTTTGTGTGTGTGGGTGGGGGGGGGGGGGGGGGGTCATTGAATATTAATAGTTCTGTCGCTAACTTAAGGAATTTTGTTTTGTTTTACAATCAGCTGAGTCGATCACAGAAACGCACATAGAATGTATTGATGCGCTTGTTATGATAGCCCGTCGGTTACCGGAAATTAGTCGTCTCTGTGATATGGAATCAGAATGAGTAGTCTTTATGATGCGGAATCGGAACACATATATGTGATGCGTACCGTTTCCCGTGGTTTTCAGGCCATAATCTATATGATTGTTAGATAAATAGAGATTATTACCATTATGTGGATTTTCAAAATATGTATCCGAGTCGAGCTCCGGATTCTAAGGGCAGATCACGACGAGTCGAAGGCGAGTCGTGATCTACCCTTAGAACCCAGAGCGAAACTCGGATAGATATTTTGTACATCCACATGATGGTAATAATCATTTTATCTTACAATATATTGGGGATAAGACAAGAATGTAGACGAATATATAACGAACTATTTATTCGTACGGATGAACAAAAAGAAAAAAGGAACTCACGCGAAAGGAACATGCATCTGTATCAGGGGGTCGGATACACGACAGTTGCGGAGTTAATACAGACAAAATACATGTTGATTGTAAGATAAATGCATTTAATTATCATGAAATACTACATTCGCGGTATTATAGATCCCAAGACTGTACAACTATCCGCGTCCCGCGATGTATCCTTGTGTAAGACAGTATGCGACGTTGGGTCACACTGGCGCTGTGTATTATGACATAGTGCATGTCAGTAGTGCATGTACCGTCCACCTTTGCTGACTCTGCTTACGCCGGATTAGAAAATTGGAGAGATTGACGGTTGATGGTTCTCTCCGGGTACACCGGCTTCCTAGACTTATAAAACTATCCGACACGGTATGACCCTGGTGGTTGAAAGTGTTGTTAAACCCCAATAAAGACACACATATCATATAACCCGTAAATAATTAATTCAGACCCAGACTAACCTAACCTTCGTACTATGTTTAGGCCTATTCGGCGATTACATTTCAATACCCCGGCAATGGATTCAAAGTATGTCTATGATGCTTGGTCAAAAGCCACTTCCAAGCGCCCACGTTACTACAAGACACTTCTTCACGACAACATTGTCAGATGTGATTTAGAGCACATTTATCTCACTGTTGTGTACCTGTTACGGAAGGATCTTTTTGCGATGGCGGCGGGTCAACAAAGAAAAAGGTAGGTGTCCACTTCAAACCGTAAATCGAATGCTGTTCATCTCTACTACTCAAAGTTTACTATGCACCAAGTATATCCAACTACCTGTTTTACGTTTTAGTTGAAATATTGTTATGAAAAGTGTACATATTTACACACAGCTCTGTACGTCCATCCCAGCTGATGCCGCCACAGGCCATTATTGACCCTTTACCATAGCGGCCATGCTCAGCAATGTTGGCTGCATGGACTCGCTCTCCTGGTCTTCTCCATACCCTAGAACGCCTATCTGTGTCTTTTGGGCAGTACCTTGACTAATCTGTAAAAAGGACAGGTCGTCAATCTTCTCTGGTCCATCCAACGTGATGAATGGCCCATTCATATCGTGCCTGGCGGTGGTTCTAGGACAGCTGAATGCGAATACATGGTCTTCTCGATCGGAGACCACCTTCGTGCAACCTTAACGGATAGTCTGCGTCGAAACATTTACCCTGGATGCATTCTGAAGGTCACTGCGAAGCTGGGCTGCTGTGTCAAAGCAGTTCCTACGGGTCTGAATGATCAAAAACCGGTCTTCAGCTGCAAATGTTGCCCTGTCTCTGCCACCACCATGTCGTCTGACTAGTGTGTCATACTGCTGAAATCTTGGCCAGGCTCTGGTGATCACCGTATGGTGCACACCGAGGGCTTCACCAACCTGTCGATGGGTAGCCCCTTGTTTCACCATCCCTACAGCCCACCACATTTCTGCTTGAGAGAAATGTCTTCTTACAGTTGCACTCGCCATATTCAATCATTAAATTTAAAGGGTTTGTGTTGAAATGAAGGCTGAATACCCTACACATCTCATGTACATATAGACAGTACACGAACACATCATGAAAATCAAGGGGTACATGCTTTCCATGACTGTCACGAAAAGTCTGCCTGTCAAGAGAGCTAATGTAAACTCTGGAGACCCTCTCAATACATTCCTCAAATCATATCCACCAACAATATCGCAAATGTGTCAGAAAAAATTTCACAATGATGTGTCAAATATTTGGTGCTTAGCAAACTTTGAGTAGTATATATTCTTGGCATTGTATATATCCCTTTCGATGAAAGAACAATTTATCTTTATGGTACACCTCTTCATCTCCAGTGGCAGTGTTGAAACTTGTTGAAAAGCAGTTACGGAAACTAATTATAGCAATAATCATCTTTTAATTAATGAAGCACCGGGTACAACCCGGTGCTTCATGGATTAAAATTTTGCAGCTGATTATTAACTGGTAAACGCATGCGTGGACGTCACGGATTGCGACCAGTCCACGTCGACTGTACTGTAACATTTGGTTTATATTTCTGATACAAAACAAGTACCGAGATTGGAAGGTTGAGACCCCCAGTCCCATTTCGCCACATCCCTGTTCACAACGACCGCCGTGGACTGTTCACTTTCCACGGGTGGGCAATATTTCAACGGACAAAATATTATTAAATTCCAAACACTAATTACAGGAATAATCATCCTAAATTTAATTAATGGAGCACCAGGTATAACCCGGTGCTTCATTAATTAACATTTTGCCGATGATGATTTTTATTACCTGGTAAACGTGGACATCACTGCCCACGCGTGGATTACGACCAGTCCACGGCGACTGTACCGTATATTTGTATATTTTAGTTTTTATTCCTGATATAAAACAAGTACCGAGATTGGAAAGTTGATACAGTGTTACCAGTTTTTTTGTGCTAGGCTTTTGTTACGCTCACAGCATAACAGCGTTCACACCATCAAACGCCATTGATAGGGGAAGTTACACTGCAAACAATATAGGTTCTCTTCAAAATCAAAACTGGTTCTAATCTTGTCCCTGAGATGGAACCAGTTCTGTTTAAACAGTATTTATTTCAAATCAAATAAATTTACCAAGATTAGCATTCAATTTTAACAGAATATTACATGACCTGAAGTAGATTCAGCAGTAAACTTGGAGCTTATTTAACGCAGTCGCCAAACATTTTGAAACAAGGGAGATATGAACAGTTGGCATATCGAACCAGTTTTGGTTCTGTATAGAACCAAAACTGGTTCGATATGCCAACTGTACATATCTCCTTTGCTTAATAAGGATTTGAGACAACCTCGTATAAGCTCTAAACTTACGGTTGAAACTCCCTCAATTTATGTTTAATTCTGTTAATATTTAATGTTAATCTTTATAAATTTATTTGATTTGAAATAAATACTGCTTAAACAGAACTGGTTCCATCTCAGGGACAAGATTAGAACCAGTTTTGGTTCTAAAGAGAACCTATATTTTTTGCAGTGTACTCATATATTTCTATCGCAATGGGGGTGCGGTGGCTCAGTAGGTAGAGGTGCAGGCTGCAAGCCAAGCGGTCTTCGGTTGGAATCCCACCTGCGGTAACCCCGTTGTGTCCTTGAACCAGACACTTCACCCCCATTGCCTACATGGGGCATGCATAGTGGTGTTGTGTACTGGGACGTACTGCTCGACGATGGTGCTCTTGTCTTCGACCAATGCTAACCTTTGCCTGTGGGGAGTTAGTTTGTTGGGGAGCTGACAGTTGCTCGCCGTTGCTAGATGGTTCTCTCCGGGTACTCCGGCGTCCTCCATCCTTAAACACGAATAACCAACTAACTAACTTCTAACGCACTCCCTTTTCTTCAGAAGAAAGGAACACTGGATGAATTTGACATCTGGTGAGGACAATCTATATCTTATCATTATCATCATAAATTAACCATGGCGTGTCTAAAATGCACTAAACTGCCTATGTCATGTCCATTTTTGAAAAATGTCCCCGCCTTGGGGGAAACCCTTCCCAAATCCACCTCCTTTCGGTGCACCGTACCTCGGCCATGCGCTATGCATGTGTAAATGTTCCCACCTTATCAGCGGAATGCCTGGCGGTGAAAACTGTATTTGTAATTTTTTATCAGCTTGGCTGTACATGTATATACTATCTGGAAATTTCTCACTGCATCCACTCTTTTGGGCCTAACCGCTGGGTCTCTTAAGGTAACACCCATTGAAATACCCTCATTATTGCCTAACACTACTCGGTTGATGAACGTCTCAGATGCACAGATTTGGCGTGGTTTTACAGGGCTGAAATAGGTGATGTTGGTAAGCCTCAACATATTGAATGGATTACAGTCACTTCGTGATAATCAGCTCCAAGGTACACAGCGCCAAAATAGGAGGCTTTACTGGGACACCGAACTCATCACAACACCCTCCGAACACACTCCTCCGAACTCATTCATCACGACAGTGGAAAATGATATGTTAAAATGGCTCATTTTAATGATTAAACATAAGTGGAGTAGGTTTTATTCAGATCTTAGAACCTTAAGGAATGTCTCTTTTCACTAAATATATCAGTTTGGTCGGTTGAGTCACCGGCAATGAACATCATCGTAATTAGATATATTCGATCGTTACCCTCGTTATTATTTAAAACAATAAAATGCCGTTATACCTTACGAATCTATGAGACTGTTTTTCCTTTTAGTATGATATCGTCCCTTCCGCTTTAGCACTGATGATGGCAACTTGTTTCCCTCATGAACGATAAAGAAATGTCCATAGAGAGCGATCAATGTCTGGTATCTCTGTGATCACCTTTTGTATGCAACATGTTTTGTTTGCTACCTTCAAATTCTTAAGGACCAAACTGTTCAGCCATACAAACATCTTTCCCTTGGTACATATACTTCCGCCCAACGGATCTGTTCGATCTTCAAACATATCAAAATGATGTTTGTAAGGCGTGGCAACCCCGGGATGTGGAGTAGTACTTGTTTAATATGGAAGTACTCGGTAAGTAACGTAGACAAACAACAACCAGCCAAACAACATGGGACTATTACATTTCACCGTTTGTATTATAATGTAACAATTTTATTGATTTTATTATTCATCTTTTGTATTTATGTATTATTCTTGAAACACTGTATCTAACGATTTATTTGATATATATTACCGTTATTCATGTACAGTTGCCACTTGCTTAATAAAATATTTATCTCATAAGTTGGATAACTCCACATAAAAACCAATAGACGGAATTTTCTATATTTGCACTGGTGGTTCATAATCATACGGATTCTGTGTACTCCTTGAACGACTCATTGCATAATATTGAAATATAGGTGTAATATCTACACCTAGGTTCCACGTGAGTGTCATCTTTTATACAAGTGGAATCGGTTCAGAGAGTATTAACCCTTTATCTAACTGAAAAAAAATCACCATGGCAATTCACAAAAATTATCATCTGAATGGTACCTACAAACAGCTTACATTCCAGATAGCACGTCGGATCGATAATGTGGAAAAAAGCACGGTTCAATATATTTATTTATTGGCGTTTAAGGTCACGTATTTCTGCACAATGGCTAATCATGACCAAAACAGTTTTACAGGTGGAGGAAGCCGGAGTACGCGGAGAGAACCACAGAGCAACGGCGAGCAACTGTCAGCCCCCCAACAAACTAACTCCTCACAAGCAGGGTTAGCCAGGTCGATTTTACAACACATTGGTTGAACACAGGGGCACCATCGACGTGCAGTGCGCTTCAGTACACAACGCCACCGTGCCCCCACGTGGGAAATTGGGTTGACGTGTCTTGCGGTCGCCTCAGGTGGGATTCGAAACAAGAACCTCTCGGTTTGTAGCGTGCACCTCTACCAACTGAACCCCCGCGCCCCCGCACGTTTCAATAAAATGAGCACACATGGGCTTTGAAATGTTTAATTAAACCACAGAACAGTCTGTGAATTAAGTGCGATATACAACAACCACGTCATACAACCAGCAATTGGTAGAGTGATGGTTATAGCGGATCTTCTGTCAGTTTGGCACTATGGTCAGAGGATCGGATACTTTTTTCGTTCCTAAAGTTTTTGTTTACTGAATTCGCTATAATTTGATGATATATTTAATGTTTTTTTTTGTATTAGATAAATAGAAAGTACATAATTTATTATTACACTACTTTGCTGTGTAAAAATCTACGCATGCTGTCATAAAATTGTTGTGTTTTTGCTTTCTTACAATTTTAGAAAACACAAAGATAAAGTTTAGAATGTCACAAAACTTTTTTTTATAATTGAGTCCACGCTAAATTACTTTCACGTGAAAACAGCTACTGAAGTGGTGACTTCAATAAAGTATATTTCATGGAATTTTTTCTGCTATCGGTGAAGCAGCAAGCATTCGTTCGGTTGAGCATGGTGATATTGAAGCAACACGTAAATTGTGCATTTATCTCCTTGCATGGTGCAGGCTGATATTTCTGTCATGACTGGATTTCTATTGCCACTTAAATAAGACATTTTATCTGATTGTATTTGATCAAAGTACCCCCCCCCCCCCCCACACACACACACCCCCTGTAAATTGCATGAATATTTGCACCATTGATTTCTTGATTTAAATTTAGAAAAGCTTTTCATCAAATCTTGTCATGGCTGCTTTAGAGCAGCAGCCATGACTAGATTTGATAAACAATAACTTAACAATACTCAGCGGGATAAGAGTTAATCTGACTCTCACTGCGGAGGAGGTCCTTTTTAAGACGAATAAGGCATTAACTTGTTTGCACGTGTTATTTTTCATTGGTGTCGACGTTACTTTTTCTTCTCACGGAACTTCTAAGAACGAACCAGCCATTGCTTCATCAATCTCCATATTTTGCTTTGAAATCTTCAAGTCAAATACATCAGCAAGTATTTTAAACCTGATTTTGCGTTCCTGTGTTGAACAAATGAAAAGCCTGTTACTAAGGTTTAATCCTCTGAAGCCTCGTTTCCTGGAATGGTATCGCCTTTGTGTACAGTTACAGTGAGATTGGTCAGTCCAGTATCAATATACAGGGAGAATAAAATAATAATTGCAGACTGTAGCTGTCTGGCTGCAGACAGCAGTTATTACTTTATCATTAATGCTACGGGTGTAGCCCTCCTATAATAAGGCAATAATGGGAAAAAAAGTATGCCTTGGACTGAAGAATCGGTCTTACGAGTACAAAGGGTTAAGGGCAATGACCCTTATCTAGAAAATGTCGCTCCACCAATAGCAGCAAATTGCTCCCACCCACGCTCTCTCCACTTCAGGAGATAAAGAAAAAGATTTGGTCCAGTCCAATGATTTATTCTCCACCAACCCCACCTTCCTAGTTGCTTGTTTAAAGAGTACCCGATTGGGCGGCAAATAACAAGTTCCATCGCTTCCGTTCTAATATTACGGACAACTATTCTCCAGTAACCTTTGAAGTAACGATCTTGTAATTTTAACACGATGTCATGTTTGTCCGTGGCTACATTTTGTCAGTGGAGCACATTCTTTCACTGTACTGATTATCTCACAATGGCAGTTATTTAATGTAGTATTTCTCGAAGCTCTATCGTATAATACGAATCCGCATCAGAGTGGCCTTTCTCCAGAAAATCAACCTTTGAAGAAAAATTTAAATTTCGACTTTATTTGTCCGTCCGGTGCCATAACTCTGTAATGCTTTGGTGGACTTCACAGCAACACCATGCCCGAGTGACAAATGTTAGGGTCACAGAAATATGAAAGCTTAATTCTTTCACGGACAATATTTGTCCGTCCGGAGCCATAACTCTATAATACTTGGGTGGATTTCCACAAACATTCACACAAAGATAGAGAACAATGGACGGTCTTTTGTATAGGAACACCATTCTCGAGTGACAAAGGTCAAGGTCACAGGAATGGAAACACGTAATTCTCTCACCGAATCGGGTTTTTCACCCTGAACACATTCAGTACAAAACTTTGCATTCCAGTACTATAGGCCATTTGGCAATATTAAACTTTTGTTTACTTCATTGAATGTGACTGGTTTATTGCCACGATATATCCATAAATACTGATGTGGCGTTAAACACACATAAATAAATAAATAAATAAATAAATAAATAAATAAATAAATAAATAAATAAATAAATAAATAAGGAGCAACTTGATACAATCCACGCTGTGTACTATGCATACAAAAAATAAACATTCCCCTAAGCACAAGGGGTATCCATTTTTTAAACAATCAGCTCTTATGGAATGATTTGTTTCATTTTATTTTCATTCGGTTTTCTTCCCGCAATACAAATTGTTTTCCTACTCACGCTCGTCGATAATGGTATTCAACTCCCAGCATCGTATTCCACTCTTTGCGATGACAGACTATTCTTTTTCTTTGACATGTTTTAAAGGTAACCGCGGAATCAATTATAAAGAGTTCTTTTGAGAAAACAATTGAGAAAATAAAAAATATATACAAAAGTTCACTGCTTCTATTTGAGTACGATTTTATTCTCTCGTGGGCCGCGCGGATTATTTCACTCGGCTAATCCTCGTGAAATAATCCCCTGCGCGCCCCACTCGAGGATAAAAATCGTACTCGAATCCGAGCAGTAAGCTATTGTCTATATATTCCTTCCACTTTGTTATCACATTGTGATGATGAACTAGTGGTTTTGTTTTAAAAAAATAATTTTGGTTGATGTTTTTCCTCACCCGGAGCAGTTGTTATTTTTCATTGAATTGGAGGCTCAGAGCTATTCAGTTTATGCGCTGACTCAAGGCGTAATGTGCGTACATTTGTTTGAAACAATTTAGACTTGTTCACGTTAACATGCTGAATCCTAAAACATTGATCAACACTTCACACACCAGGCGCAGCTAGACTATTTTGAACTTCGCTCTGCCAAACTTGATTCATTTAATCCTTTGAGTCCGCTTTTCCGGCCCGGGGCCATGATGCGTCACAATCTAATTAAGCAGGATGGCTGGTGAGTGAATGTATGGAGTAGTCCGATTAATATTTTCAACGTGCAGCAATATGGCTGCACGTTGAAAATATTAATTGGACTACCCGCAGATAATGAAAATGGACTCTTCCAATCACTGCCGTCGAACTCACATGGAAGATACCACCAGTGTTCAAACGGTTAAGTTCCTATTGATATTATGGGAAAGTTTTCAGGTTCAAAGTTTGATATGTCGACATCAGCGTTCATGCGTTAAACAAGTAACATATTAGTACAGATAATATCGAGAGACAATTTGCAAGAAACAAATGTGATTTGAAAAATACTATGTTTGTTCTCTATTTTAGCTGAACATTTTATCCGACGATCATTCTTAGGGACTCCACTTACCCGAGTGTTGATTCAAGCGGGAAATTATCATTTAGTTTAAACAATATGTATTCAATGAATATGCTCTATATTACAGGATTGACAACCAGAAAAAGGTAACATTATATATATTTAACATCAAAACTATAACATATATTAAAAAAGACACCACATTGCTATGCAATGTGGGGATTTGACAGAAAACTAGGAGCTTATGCCGTGAAACAAGGATTTGGGTAACATGTCATATTTGATTTATGTGATACACGAATTGCGGCGACTTTCTTAACTTCCGTTAAAAAGTTTACGCTGGTAACGTTTCTGACATTTATATATTAGCAAGATACGTAAAATCTCGAACTTAGAATGCGCAATTGTATTGATGTAGTGTTATCCTAGTAAGACCCCAGGTAATTAGGCGTTGAAACGCGTATTTTAACCCTTTGGACTCGAGGGAACGCTTTTCCGGCCAGGAACATGCTTCATAATAATGTCATTACGTAGGATAGCTGCTAAGTGAATGCGTTGGTAGACTATGAATATCATCAACCTGCAGCCCCAAGGCTGTACATTGAAAATATTAATTGATCTACCCCAAATACTGAATATGGACTCTTCCGATGGCTGTTATTGCACAGACATCGTAGATACCACCATGTTCAAAGGGTTAACATGATGACTGTGTCGAGTATATTTACATTACAACTAGATTATTTTCAAATTATTTTGAAATCGCAAGGCGAATTTCCAGAGGCCATTCAATGTAGCACAGTCGACGCCGAGTTTACCCCTACCCCGAGAAAGATGCTGATTGTTCTACCTTCTACACCTCTGTATTTGGGTCCATGGATACTGATGTAGTAGTGGTACAAACAATCAGAAGTGAAATTCAATTATGACATTTTTCCGATGTCGATTGCATAAGTATGTGACCTTAAACACCAATAAATAATAAATAAATAAATAATTTCCGATGTCGATGAGAAAAAAGCGCCATAGGATTAAATATTTCCAACAAAGTGAATAAAAATGAACCAAGACACCACTTCATGTATTAAAGGAGGAGTATATGGAATATGACAGCGGTATTTGTTGCAGTTTTGGTGGTAGGGTTGCTCACAAAATGAGAGAGTTTCTCACCAACGTTGTTCCGTCATAACTCGGGTATCTGAAGTATGATTTTCCAAATCTTTTCAATTTTGCGTTAAGGGTCATGAGTACCAAAAGGTCCCAAATTTTCATATCGTTTGAATGAAAATTATTTTGTCTGTTTTCCCACCAAAAGTGGGAATTGAAGTCATAGCAGAAAATGTTTTCCGACAGTGTGAATAAAATTCGATAAGAAATCACTTCAGCGATTCTACAAAAATAATGTGGAATATTAGAACGGTGTGTGACGCATTTTTGTGGGGTACAGGTGCTCACAAAACGTTGTTTTATGTCATATCTCCGGTATGTGACGTCGAAATTTCAAACTGTTTTCAACGTTGTTTTGAGGACCACAAGTACAAAAGGTCCGAAAATTTCAAATCCGTTGAATGAAATTTAGTTTTAACATTTTCCCGCCGTCGGTGGCAAGTAACGTCGTAGCAGTAAATATTTTCTGAGAGTGTGAATAAAAATGCGCAAATAAATCACTTCATTTATTCTTTAAGAAGTATGTGGAATATTATAGTGGTATTAAGTTTTACGTTTTGTGGCCGTTGTTCGGAATTTCGCGGTAGAGTTAAGTTTTGTGCTACAATGTGAATACAAATACCACGAGACATGACTTCAATTATTTCTCTAGGAGAAGGTGAAAATTATAGGGATATTTGTTGTATTTCGAGCTGTACGGGTGCTCACAAAATAATACGGGGTTTAAAACAGTAATTGGCGGAGAAACGTCACAAATACGTTAAATGAAAAATCTCACCTCACCCCCCAAAAACCACAAAAAACTACAACACAGTAAATTTTCATGAAAATCGGAGTAAATTGAATTTTTAGTCTTGATTATCCTTAACAGTTGTGCCACATTTCATAAGTATACGTAGAAAATTATGGCCGCGATTTGGCTAAGAAAAAATATAGATTGTTTTGAAATCGCAAACTGAATTTCCAAAAGTCTTCCAAACGAGCACGAGCAACGCCGAGTTTACCCCTATTCTGGAACATATCGTCGCCTGAATGCTAGATTGTTCTATGTCCCCTATGGGACATAGAACATTCTAGCACTCAGGCGACGATTTCCTAAACTTCTGTACACGTCTGTATTCGGGTCCGTGAATGTTGATACATTTCTGGTACAAACAATCAGAAGTGAAATTCAATTTTCACATTTTCCACCGTCGGAGAGAAAAATGCGCCGTGGGATTAAATATTTTCCAACGATGGGAATAAAAATTGCACCGAGACGTCACTTCAGGTTTTGAATGGGGAGTGTGTGAAATATAATACCGGTATCAGTTGCAGTTATGGGTGTAGGGTTGCTCACAAAATGGGAGAGTATAGCATCAACGTTGTTACGTCATAAGTCCGATATGTGACGTCTGCTTTTCCAAATCTTTTCAAGTTTGCGTTTGCGACCATAAGTATTACAATTTATCTAACAATCAACTTAATTTAAAATATAGTTCCTGAATTTCAAAATTTTGACCAATTTCAAAGTCAATTTAAAGTGAAAAATGGGGGAAATGAGATTGTTATGTATTGAGATGTATTATCATGTGTTACAACCCACTTTGTAATAAAAGTTGCAAAATGTAATAATTACATGTATTACAACATGCAACTACTTGGACGGGTAAAACGTTGCAATATGTAATAATTATTACAAAATGCAATTGCATGTACGGGAAAAACGTTGCAAAATGTAATAAACGTTTTTTTTCAAAGGGGCACTTTTTTTCAAAGACGAAATCCGAAAGAAATTCATGTTTTTATACAATTATTAAAATAAATTTGTGTCTCTATGATTCTACGACTGCCTTCGTGTATGTTATACTCATTTATTTGAGCGATTTTCATATATGTCCGAAGTTTTATTACAAAATGCATAGTTCTACTTGGACTGGAAAAACGTTGCAAAATGTAATAATTATTACAAAATGCTACCACATGGACTGGAAAAACGTTTCAAAATGTAATAAATGTTACAAACTGCAACTACATCGACTGGAAAAAAGTTGCAAAATGTCATAAAATATTTGCAAGCAGAGCAATCAAACTAATTCATTGTATTATACAATTATTAATAGCAAATTGTATCTGAATGTCTTGTGCTGTCAATGTGTGTAGTTTGTGGAGATGACCACTGGTGATCCGTATAGCGGCGATGACAAGAAATGGCAAGTGATCGTCTTTCGCGATCTCTACTGATCGTTGGGAGCGAGATGAGGATTAGAGGGCTATGAGTACTCACCACACTGAGGCCTCTCCTGATGCCCTTCACATCCTCATACGAGATGATCATTGGTGATCGCCATTGACGATCACCGGGGATGCCCAGTGATTGCTTATAGCGATCTCTAGTGATCGTTACTAGCGATCATCTCCCTGCATGAGGATGAGAGGGCTGTGAGGAGAGGTCCCATTGAGTCCTCACCTCACAGCTGGCACATACATATCTCGCTCCCAACGATCACTAAAGATCACAGATATCCCAGAGTTGACAGGATCAGAACCAGATTAACCGCAACATCAAATCACCGCCAGACATGGTAGGGCTGCGATTTACTGAAATTTCACTCTTTATGATTTTCGGTGTATAAATCGGGGACCAACATATAAACGTCTGGTGGATATAGTGGTTTGCTATAGGTGTATTGATTTTACTAGACCTTGACGCACTGTTATTTATTGGGGTTTTACAACACTTTCAACAGCCAGGATCATATCGCGTCGGTGGAGGAAGCCGGAATACTGGGATAGAACCGCCGAACAGCCGCGAGTAACTATCAGACTCTCCAACGCACTAACCTGTGTTAGTATTGGGTGAAGGCGTGTGCACCATCGGCGTGTCATACGTCTTAGCACACTTTGCCACCGTGTTTCCACATAAGCAATCCGGATTAAGTGTCTTACTTAAGGACCCAGGGTGAGTGGCACGGACCCGGCTCCAACTTTTGACCATTCGGTCTCAAGTTCGACAAAGTCATCAGTGTGCTTTAACTTGTTGAAATGATTATAGAAATTTTAGTGAAGCAGCTGAACTGTTTGGGTGAACAACGTGTTATTTTCTGCTTGTTTGTGTGTGTGTGTGTGTGTGTGTGTGTGGGGGGGGGGGGGGGGGGGGTTACGCGCAATTAAGGCGCACGTGGCCGTCTATATGGGCGCGAGCTCCACTTATATCCTAAATTACTTATATAATATTTTTCATGCAAAAGCGTAAGCCAAGTCAGGCGGGGGCGAGAGAACAGAGACGGCCACCAAGACTCAAAGAGCCACCCGCCCTTAAGACGGAGAAGAAAGAGGGAGGAAACCACAATACCCATCCACCATTTGGAGTCACCGAGAATCACAGGCGCCCTCTACTCGCGACTCGGGCTACGACGTCCAGACCAGGACCGCTCATGCGACATCACGCCGAATGCTAAAGGGAAGTGACGTTGTCATCAGGAAAGTCGCTCACTTGACTTTTGTCCATTAATTCCGTTGATAATGAGCGTCTTGAATCACTGAGCCTGGTCGACTGAGCCAACAAACCGTTAGCTTATCCATCACAAGGACAGCCGTTCTAATCTAGGACCGGGGCTACTCAGCGGCGCAGCCCTCTACCTGGGTCCGAACAACGTCCTGAAACTCAGCACCGCGAACAACGACAGTGCGCCCAACATGACGTCGCCGACGTCATAGCTTCTCGAACAGTTTCCCTCTCTTGATGCCTGTTTTTTTATTCACATACACCATGCATTAAGCATCCACATCGGCGCACTGTACATAGCCATGCGACTAGGGATGGCCATTGAACCTACAGTTGTTATGTTAGCGACAGGACATTAGGGGTCCGGGAGGAGCGGGGGTCTGGAAGTGAGTGAGGATAAGTTGGTTACATACCATACCAATAGTGGGTCAGGCATGCCATGGGACAGGAGAATGAATAACTTTGGGCCGTAAGTGAGACACCTTAACGCTTGTGTCGACAACCAGAAAGGTGCTTTTTAGTTTACAGCCCGGGCCCGAAGTCTCAGGTGCACATGGCACACCCATTCCCAGCCCACACTCTATCGGGGGGTGGGGGGGTTCTATCAAGCTGTTGGTACACTTGTTGACATGGTGCGCTTTCGTCCGGCTAACACAGTATGGGTGTGTGACTACAACAGCATAGTCGTAAAAGGGTCTGACAAAGCTCGTGAAGAGCCTCAGAATAGACCCTTTATCACCCCTCCATCTTTCCTATTAGAACCATCGAGGGCACATGCGGGCTATTGCTCTGTTGGTTATTTTGTCACAAGACGTCTTGAGAGTCAGGTTCTTGTTAATGGCCATGCCCTGAAAACAGGCTTCCTGACAGTGATTGATCCTCTTCCCAACGATTTCAACCGTTACGGTAATTGGTTGAGCTATACTGTGGGGTTTCAATCGTTTAAACTGGGGACTATGGAATGACTGCAATTTACTTCATATAGCGGCAACGTGCGCCTCGCAAAGAAATAGATAGCAGGAGATTGGATTGACGTTTTCCAACAGAACTGGCTTGTGCGCTTCCGTTATCACGAGGCCCCAAGTCTACAAAACTCAATGAAACAAGAACAGTTTCATTGAATGGATTTAACAGAAGTCAACAAGGTTATCATCGTTTATTCAGAGCAAATTGTCTGATGAGTTGGCAAAAATGTTAAAAAATGTTAAACTGTTCCAGACAATTTTGAATTATGTTATTTCAGTAAAGTATAGTTGCGACAGCAATTTTTGGATGGATAGAAAGATAACAGTATTAGCAGAATAACTGAAGTTGAATGAAACTAGTGAACTGATAATTTAAGATACTTTTTAATATCATTTTAATATCAAGTGAACGATAACTCATGCAACGCAGGTGATGGTTATATTTTTCGGATCAGATTTCAATTGTGTGGGGCATATGGGGAACAAATAGCAATATTATTTAAGTTTTCACACGCTTTCTTTTTTATTAGTATTATTTCTCAAGACCTCAGATTCAGGGGAGCACTACATGTACTACCACTGATAAAAAGACTACTTGTAATCATTTCTCATTTCATATTTACGAATTAAATTCGAAAATCCGAAAACCCAATGAACAATATCCGAGTGGGTACAGGGGATATCTCACGAGTTGCAGCGAGAAGCCTGAGAAACATTATATTTGCGAGCGACTTTCACGAGCTAAAATACACTATTTGTTGTGGCGAAGCGTGAGCTATTTCTGGTAAGCACTCACAAATCACGAGATTTTCTTTTCCTCATGGATGTCAGATCGCAGAAGTTGTGACATTACACCATTGATTTCTACTGAAGCCTATTAGCTTCACGTCATTTTTAGTTATTAAATTGTAGCAACAATTTAATAAATTGTACCCACAATTTAGCTAAATTGTAGTTAGAATTTAATAAAATGTAGTTACAATTTCATAAACTGTCGTTACAATTTAGCTAAATTGTACTTACAATTTAATAAATATATAAGGGTCGCTCTTATGGCTTAACGAGCTTGAACTCAGAACCTCGCGCACAAAAGTCAAGCCGTCTTTCAGTGATTCACCACTACCTCTAAATTTATCATAACAGTAACCTCATGGAATTAACTCGAATTGAGGATGACCTCCATGCTATCATATTTTACCAATTGATAATGTTGGTTTTCCTTTACAAATGCTCAAGCATTTTGGAGCTGGGTGTGCCTTCAAAGACTGAATTTTTTCCGGGTCGGAGACATCCTCAAAACGCTTACCCTCTTTGGGACGCATTTGTTTCTAACTACCGGTACTATAAAACCCAAATCCTGCCGGTCTGAGTTTTATGATAGTGAGCCATTTTAAAGCTATCGCCCAAAAATGCCACGGCTTCCGTGTTTCCCAGGCAACACACATTACATTCCCTTTCTATCTAACACCCTTTTTAATCCCCCCCCCAGAGTTCTAGTGGATTTCGATCTGACCCTGGACAACATTGACCCCAAGCGAACCACCAAGATAACGTTCAAGAGCGGGCGCCTCTTTCTTACTTAGCCCGTCAAATAAGCTTTTAGATTTAACACCCACCCTCTCATTCCCATTACAATCCTCTAAAATTCTAGAAAAAAACTCGCCGACTGATCCGGTTTTAATCTCCTAATATTTGCCCCTCAAATTGATGATTTTCGACTATTTCAAGGGTAAATGCAGGATTGAGAAGTGAACCATGGCACGTGCGAATGCCACCGCCTTCAAATTCATATCGCTGACATAACCTCTGTAGGCTCATTTGACAACTCTAGTCAACTGTCTTTGTACGGTTCGCATCGTTTACATCGCAGGCTGGGTGTGGATGCCCAGTGCAAAGTTTGTGAAGATGCAGGAAGTCGACAGAGTAAAATGGTCATAGTAGCTATAACGTCGGTGACGTCATGGGGAGCGCGCAATATCCTGACGACGTTGACCACCGTCGATGTCCGCAGAGGTGAGTGACTGGGCGTTGCTAGGGCCCAGCAACTCCACCCTTTGCTGTTGAGCAGCCCCTGGCCAATGTCACTGTCCGCACAGTGATAGCCTTTCACCACAGTCGCTTCAGACCAAGTCTGCCTTACACTATGCCATTTCAAAAGAACTTGTGCCAGAAGTGCCTTTTCCCCCAGAAAAATTTGACTGTTGCTATCCCACACCATGGTAGGATCTCCGAATGACTGTGTCGCTTTCGGTCGGGTCTGTTGTTGGAGGGCTACTGGTATAGGGTCACTCTTGGGAGCAGAGGGAAGTACGACTGTCTCACTCTCGGTCGGGCGACCGGTTGGAGGGCTTCTGGGATAGTGTCAACGTTGGGAGCAGGGTGAGGCTACTGTGTCGCTAGGTCGGGCCGCTGGTTGGAGGGCTTCTGAGATAGGTTTACCGTTGGGAGAAGAGAGAGGGGGACTTTGGGGTCTCGGGGTCACCGGGTCACTAGGTTAAATAAAGTAGGCCAAGGCTTCTGGACGGGGCAGCAACTGTGGTGCTCCCCGCCGGACTACTCGGAGACCAATTAGATTTATGAGGTGATGCCTCAATGAGGTCTCTTATCATAGCCCCCACATCTTCATCTCGCGCCCCCCAACAATCACTAGAGGGCGCCATCGACAATCACTAGTCATCTATAGTGAACGCCACTGGCGATCACCAATGATCATCTTCCCTATGAGAATGAGAGGGCTATGAGGAGATGCCCCAATGAGGCCTCACCTCATAGCCCTCACATCCCCATCTCGCCCCAACAATCACTTGATATCGCTATTGCCAATCAGTATGGATATATGTGATCTTTAGTGATCGTTGTGATTGTTGGTAGCGAGATATGGATATGAGGGCTATGAGGTGAGGACTCGGGGAGGCCTCTCCTCACAGCCCTCTCATCCTCATACAGGGAGGTGATTACTGATGATCGTTAGTAACGATCACAAGAGATCGCCTTAAACGATCACTCGGCATCCCTGGTTATCGTCGCCGGCGATCGCCAATGATCATCTCCTCGTATGAGGATGTGGTGGATGGGGTGGGGAGGGGTCTCAGTGCGGATAATATTCATAGCCCTCTAATCCTTATCTCGCTCCCAACGATCACTAGAGATCGCCATAGACGATCACTAGCCATTTCTTGTCATCGCCACTATACTGATCACCCGTAGTCATTTCTACAAACAACACACATTGACAGCATTTGTTTAAGACATTTAGATACAATTTCCTATTAATATTTTTTTGAATTAGTTTGATTGCTCTGCTAGAAAATATTTTATTACATTTTGCAACGTTTTCCAGTCGATGTACATGTAGTTGCGGTTTGTAACATTTATTTCCATTTTGCAACGTTTTTCCAGTCTCTGTAGTTACATTTTGTAATAATTATTACATTTTGCAACGTTTTTCCAGTCCAAATAGTTGCATTTTGTAATAAAACTTCAGACATACACGAAACTCGCTCAAATACACGTAGAAATGCGTATAACATACCCGAAGACAGTCGTAGAATCACAGAGACACAAATTTAGTTTAACAGTTGTATAATAACATGAATTAGTTTCGGATTTCCCCTTTGAAAAAGTGCCCCTTTGAAAAAAAAAACGTTTATTACATTTTGCAACGTTTTCCCGTCCATGTAGTTGCATTTTGTAATAGTTATTACATATTGCAACGTTTTTTTCCCGTCCAAGTAGTTGCACTTACAAAGTGGGTTGTAACAATCATGGCCAAGTTCATGTCCTGTAATTTGTATCAGATTCGAAGTCGTGTTTACACTCGGATCGCTACGAGATCGCAACGTATATGTACAAACATTTCATATCGGTTGAGTGAAAATTAGTCTTGATGTTTTCGCGCCGTCGGTGGAAAATAACATCGTAGCAGTAAATATTTTCTGACAATGTGAATAAAAATGGGTCGAGAAATTACTTCCACTATTCTTCAAGAAGAAAGTGGAATATCAGAGCAGTATCTAACGTAGTTTTTGGTGTAGAGGTGGTCACAAAATGGGAGGGTACCCTACGTTGTTTCGGGGGGGGGGGGGACCCATCGAGTCGACCATAGTTCGACCCAATGGGAGAAAATTGTGGTTTTTTTTTAAACTGACAGAAGTCTGTTTCTTTGCATGTGAGCGATCAAATATAGATTAGACTGCGGAGTATGGCGAGCATTTCGATATACCAGAAGTCTATGCAATCAGATATATTTCGTCTGTTCGTCATTTTTACAAAATGTCTTGCACCCCCACGTGTTGGGCTGCGTAAATTTTGGGGCCCCTGGGTGACCACCGATACGAGACCCACCGGGAAGTTTCCAGGTGGACCACATGGCCAGTCCGCCTCTGCGTTTTTATGTCACATCTCCGGTATATAAGATTTCAAATCCGTGCACTGAAATTTAATTTTGACGTTTTCCGGCTGTTGTTTTAAATTTCGAGGTAGGATTACATTTTGTTTCAAAATGTGAACACAAATGCCACAAGAGATCAATTCAACTATTCTTCTAGGTGCAGGTGTAAATATTATAGGGGTGCTTGTTTCAGTCGCAGCTATAGGGATGCTCACTCTCAAAATCGGAGGGGATGTAAAAACAGGAATTGACGTGAAAACATCAAGGATCCGTTATATGAAATGAAAAAAAGAAGAAAAAAAAATGCCAAATCAATTATATTTTCATTTTTCGAATTCTACACCATACTAAACTTTCATATAAATCGGAGAGGATTTATTTTTCTTGTTTGTTTTCTTATTTATTTTGTGAGGTTACTGTGGAAAGTGTCAGCCGACAATTCGACCATAACTCAGAAGTTGAAGTGGGAAGCTGGATAATCTTAAAAGATCAAGAACGACGCGTAAATTGGGAATTGCTTTTGATAAAGAGCGAAAGTTGAAAATTCGGCTCGTCAGTTTCTATCCCTGATAATCGTTAATACTTGTGCCAAATGCCATGAGTTTAGGTTGAAAAGTTTGGCCGAGATTTGTTTGGAAAATAATTTAGGTTGACGATCGTCAGTCGTTCCAACTTTGTTCAATGACTTACTGAATTAAGAAAATAGACTAATTAATGCCCACTATAAGTTAATCCAACATCCATGGATGACTTAACTCCTTGCATGCTGCTGGCAGATATTCCCATACAGGACAGGATTTCCCTTGTCCCTGAAATATGTATAATTTGGGCATATATAATCAAATTTTATCTCCATAAATTATATGAAGTGTCTCACCAATGATTCCTGGGGATAAATTTAGATGCATTTTTCATCAAATCTAGCCGTGGCTGATAAGAAGCAGCCATGACTAGATTTGATGAGAAATATTTAGGAACTACTCAGTGGGTTTAGAGGTAAATATGCTTACGATCGGTAAAAGTCATTTTAACGTCGTTGGTTGACTTCATTACAATTACCTACAGGGGCAAATACTATAAAACTTTTACAATTGTTTTTTTTTAATTGTGTTTTTCTAGTTATGACTTTAAATGTAATGACTTTAAACGTATGTTATGTCTTTACAGTAATTAGTTCACAAATTGTTTGAAAGGTGTCACAGAGCGCTTTCCGAAATTCAATGTTAAAAGTTGGCGTATTCAGTAATGGCAGCACAATGCTGATATTTAGAAAGCATCCATCTAGTGGAGTAGAAAACATTTCAATTTCAATTGGATGCGGTCGTATGAGGGCAACCGGACATTGATATATTCCAGTGGTTATTCATGTAGATAAGTGGCATGGAAGGAAAACAGCACGCAACGCTATGATTGAGACGAACGCACCGTTACAGATTTTGTTCCGTATTTAACAAATTTCCCCACGGGCCGAATCCAGGCCGGTGGGGAAATATATTAAATATAAAGCGTAAAAGATGCGCAGTTTTCTAGACTATTAGGTCAGAAGAAACAAATCGTTCGAGGGATCTTTAGTCAAACCTTAAGCAGAAATGTAAAGAATGCGTGCACCCCCTTCATACTAATTCTCAATAGCATTGCACTGATGGATCTCCTCTCTCTCTCTCTCTCACGCATCTCTTCTAGACACGTTAGGGTAAGTTTCCGCCTGCTCTCCGGTTCATACGTCAACCGCATTCATCCTCTGATGTATTTCCAGTAGCGTTTTATATTTAAGCAATTTAGAATGTTACTGTTCTCTAACACAAATGTGCACAAAGAACTTCGATCGGATCACGACTCTGTCATGATCCAGACAAAATTATCTGTTCACGTTTCTCGCAAAGAAATTGTGGAAACTCACCTGTCGAAAAAGGTATGTGAGGGAATGAAACTTCCAATAAATAATATGTCGCTTTCACTTTCTCTGTTTGCTCTCGATTTTGATTTTAATGGTTTTTTTGTGAAACATCAACCTACTAGTCCAAGTGTGTCGCGATTAAATCGTCACCTGGGTGTCAATACTATAAAACGTTCACAATTGTATTTTCTAGAATTGTATTTTCTTGTTATGACTTTAAATGGGTCGAAATGAACCATCAGCACCTGTATAGATCTGTCAATTTTCCAGTTGGCAAATTGCCATATCCTTTATAATGCTAATGATTCATGTTAGTTCAGTCATATTAATTGGTAGAAGATATAATTTGAAAATATACAACTGAAGTTTTATAGTATTGGCTCTAAATCGACAAATAGGTGACTTTTGTTACCACAGTACTGTATGGATTGACGTTGCATCAAGTTTACTTCCGCATTGCACATCAGATACAACTGTGTATTAACATTTCTGTAACACAGGCAATGGACACATTACGAAGAAGAAATAGAAATAACTAGTTTACCTCCAATACCTTAAGGGTTTGTGAGTCAAGGTTAATTTAACAATCTTCTCTCCTCATCTTTTCATTAAGCTTCTGATACACGACACCCTGTTAAAGTGTCTTCGAGAGCCAGCTGACACAACCGATCTTTGAAAATGCTAATTGTTCATATTGACCCATTTAAAGTCATAACTAGAAAATTACAATTCAATATAAATGAGAGTTAGATGCTCGTTTAGAAAATATTGACAATAATAGGCGTGATTTAGAATATTCTTTTGACAAGAGATCTTTGGATCTTGGATGGCAAGAATGGATATGCTGCTGAATTGCCTGAAAATGTTATTTCTTCTGTTGAAAAACGGAATAAACATATTAAGTTGGCTGATCCCTCTGAGGGCGGTCAGGAAACTGTCCAACAGTATGTTACCCATGATTTGGCATAAGATTCCAACGATGAAAAGAGAATCAATGGAGTTGAAGATAGGGCCTGCGGGATGAAATGAAATCCCGACGGTAGAAGGTACAAAAACAAGAGTCGCGCCATCTTCGACAATTAGTAAGGTGCCAATTGATGTTCAGAGTGTTTCTGATATTTCTACTGTTAATAGTACTCATTCCTTTCGGAACACATTCAACAAACCACGATGATTTTCCTGTGGATCATTCTCACATTGGAGAAGGGTTTGCCCTTTCAACAGGATCAGGACACAAAGAGGAAAACCCAGCAATGTCGACTCAGCGTAGTGATCCTGATCAACCTGATGACGAATTAAAAGATAAGTACTTTACAACATTTAACACTTTTCAATTCACTTCTGACCATAGTTTTGAACCTTTTACAGTTACATTAATATTGTCCGAATATGAACAGGAGACAGTTCACACTCTCGTAAAAGATAGGCTGAATAAAAACATTAATTGTTTGTCTTGAAATCGGTGCAACTGATTTCTTAATTGATACAAATAGAAGCGGCTACAAAATTCCGTCTGTGCATGAGCCACTGTCAGATTGCACGGCAAACAATCGGTCTGCGTTGGCAAATCAGGACTTTGCAACTGGAACTGTACACGGGCTATTGATGAAGGGTTTAATATCTAAATGTGATGAACGTCCATTCATCGTCACTCCTCTGACTGTTTCAGTTCAAAGTAACGGTAAAAACGCTTAATTTTAGATATGAGGCATGTAAACAAAAGTAGTATAGCTCGCAGGTTTGAGGTCTAGGTTGCAGGATCTCATTGCAGGATCTCATGTGACGTCATAGTCACGAGACGTGGTGGCGCCATGTTTGGTTGTCATGGTAACCCGCGTGAGCGGCCATGTTGTGACGTCATCCCCATAGTGATACGTGGTGTGAGTGCCCATGCGCAGCGCGTGTTGTTAGGGTGATACGTGTTTCCGTCGTCCATTTTGTATACTGGAGGCCGCCATCTTGGTTTCTATGGAAGCACGTGATTGCTATGTTACCCAAGGACGGGGTATGATCGGAGGGTGTGTTCGATTGAATCGGAGTAAATCTAATTACCACAAACAATCCGACAATCTCTCCAAATCATCAAACTCCACCCAAAATCACCGAAATTGACTTTATTTGATTCGGATTTCCCATTTTATCGGCTTAGTACGTAGTGCTATAGTACCGAGGGGTCCCCTGGGGGTGTGTTCCGTTGTCGAAGAGTATTTTTCTGGCTTATAATTCACCCAGAATCCCTTTTTGGATTCCTATCACATGACGTTTTTCCCATTAAAAGACACGTTCCTTTGGTCATTACCCAGAATTCTCCGCTTTTATCTACATATGCAATAGTTTTCGTCTATCTGGCCATGTTCCTTTGTTCTAGAGTATACTCCAGTAGCGTAGAAGAGCCTATCAGTTGGAACAACTTTGCTTATTGTTACTATATTTAGCTATTTGTGGTCTATTCTTGTTAGTTCTGAACCTATTCCAAGTACTCTTGTTGTTTCATTTATCTAGATCATTCACATCAATTATAACTAACCAATCAGATTGTTTGATTTCCCATAACCTGTACTTAATCGTATAGAGTTATCTCCCCTTATTACAACGAAGTTGTATCCGATTCTCATCACATCTATATCCAATGGCAATATCCCCGGCACCCCAATTTCGGCACCCCTTTTTTGAAAAACATATGACCTTCGGCATCCCTTTTCTGTCATATGTGCTTATGTGAAAAAGCACAATGTGACACAATGTGCCCTAGCACAAAGGCACATGCTTTATGTGCCGATATGTGCTTATGTGAAAAGGCACAATGTGACACAATGTGCCCTAGCACATAGGCACATACGGGTATTTGAGGATACCTATGGCTTGGTATTTGAGGATACCTATATAGGATACCAACTGGTGAATCCCTTTTTTGTCATATGTGCTTATGTGAAAAAGCACAATTTGACACAATGTGCCCTAGCACAAAGGCACATGCTTTATGTGCCGATATGTGCTTATGTGAAAAGGCACAATGTGACACAATGTGCCCTAGCGCATAGGCACATACGGGTATCTGAGGATACCTATGGCCTGGTATTTGAGGATACCTATATAGGATACCTACTGGTGAATCCCTTTTTTGTCATATGTGCTTATGTGAAAAAGAACAATGTGGCACAATGTGCCCTAGCACATAAGCACATGCTTTATGTGCCGATATGTGCTTATGTGAAAAGGCACGATGTGCTCTAGCACATAGGCACATACGACCAAAATGGAATTCCATAGCCACAGGTGTTTTTCAAAAGGGATTCTTTAAAAGGGATTCCGTAAAATATAATTCCTATCCGACTCCGTAAAATGGGATTCCGTGTTTTAACATCTGCGGATGAATTTGACCTTTCGCCTCGTATATTTTCGACTAATCTCTGTAAAGGGAACTCATCCTCAGACGAATATTTACTACTTTCATCTGATTGAGAAGCTTCAGGAACTGCCAATTTCTGTTGTCTCATATTTCTCACATTGTCACTGTGTGGGACTTCCTACTCTTGTTGTGCTTGCCTACAATTTTCAGCATAGGCCTTGATCAATCTTCCAGTTAGTTGATCTCGGAAAACATAACTAACCGTCCCTTGACCGTCTTCTTGAAACCCCTGAAATGATATTCCCATTTTTGCTCAGGTTTCCATTTGTGTCTTCCATCTTTATATAAGATTGGTTGAACGGGCTTGGGGGCAATTTCACTAGGTTTTCTGGCATTTAGTCGCATTTGCTTTGCTCTAAACCTTTTTCTGTCTATTCTCCTGAACTCTAAAGCCGAATGCATTTTTTCTAACATAATGTTGTGTGACTCTTGCCCTAAATATGTTTGGTGGGAACGGAGAATGTTGACCAAAGGTAACACTACCATCTCTAGAGTATAGTAAATAAAATGGGGAGAACCCTGTTGATTCATGCCCATTGAATCGCATAGCAGATAAACCATCCTGATATGTAGGTCCCAAGTTTCCAGGTCATCCTCCGACAATTTGAAGATTACATCACGCAAAGAGCGATGAAAACATTTCGCTTTACCGTTAGATTGTGGTTTTCAGTACAAAGGTGTGACATGATGAATATTGAATTTGTCTCCAACTTCTGTCCTAGTTGAATTTACATTCTCAGTCCCATGATCCATTAACGTTTCAGGGGACAACCAAATCCTGGGAAAATGTCTTCTAGTAAAAGATTCGTAATTCGCTCTGCCATTTTGTCAGCCACAGAAAATGCTTTTGGCCAGCCAGAATGCAAGTCAATATATGCAACGAAGTATTTATTTCCTGGCAATGTTGTAGCATATGGTCCACTCAAATCCAAAGCTATTTCTGTAAATGGATATGAGGGCATATAGGTATCCGACATCGGCATTGTCAGTTTCTTCAAATTTCTAGCTTTATATCTATCGCAATATGCACTGACTTGTTTATACAAATTCTTCCAGCAGTATTTTCTTCTGATATTGGTTTACATTTTATCATTACCAATATATCTTGCAATTGACTCAGTACCTTTGTTTGTAAATGCTCATGAATATATAACCTTATTCTTGGTTCCTCGTGAATATTACTAATAAAGTACAAAACTCCATTGATAAGTAAAAAGACTTACTACCAATTTTCAAATGAGTATTTTTCTCTTTATATTCTGCAATTATTTCCAAAGTATTTTGATATTTTGCTTGTTCCTCTACCATATTATAACCAAGAAAGCCCATTTACTAACTCTCGTCAGATGGTTCGGGTACAGAATTTGCAAATTTCTTAGTTTCAAATTTGTTACTATTTATGATGTCAATTTGAAATGTCTTATCTGTTATGCCATTTTCAAACTCAACATTTGCAATATCACTTGAGGGAGCTGAATGATGCAGTCGAGACAAGACAGCACATATATTACTAGTGTTTGGAATATATTCAACTTTAGGGTCACTTTGAAGAATGTATAGTAGTATTCGTATTTTATTGGAGCGTCGTGAAACTATGCAAATAGGGTGGGATTATTTTACGCTGCAAATTGCAATCCCCAGGCAATAATAATAATATAATAATAATTAATTGGCCTTTCCATGATTTTTTTTGCGGCTCCCAAACGATAAGGCCTACGTCAGGTTGATCCCTGCCTAGTTATTCCTCCACCACTCTCCCTCTAATCTCCCATCATTCAGTCAAAACAGAAATTTGCAGCAAATATGGTTACATTATTACCAGCCAAACGAAGTACTTTAATTATCAAACTGAAGCAATTATCCTCATTATTACAACAATGAACCAGAGTTAACGTTATCTCACATCGATACTTTTTATCCCTGCGGGGTTAAAATGTGTACCAGTTATCCAGTAACAAGAATAGTTTTGTGTTGGGCTTTGTTTGGTTTGAAGTCATATTTATTGACAGGAGAAAAGCACAAGGTCTATCAAGTGAAATAATTAATCCATCGAAAACACTTTTGTCAGAAGAAACACGAGCTTGGCAAATTATCTGCAATGGATACTGTCAGGAGAACAGGTATACAAATACAACGACCATGTCAGAGAGGAACAAACTTGTACAGAAAAGCAGAGATAGTGGAGAAATGTTCTACAAAGAAGATTTTATGAAAGTCTGTAAATTTTGTTTTGGAGTTAGTAAGCAACTGGGTTTCGTTTCCAAATTAACCCACACCATTTTCAGCAACAATCGTCTGATTTAGGACGAATAGTCAACTTAATCAAGTTATTAATGCCTTCATCCAACCCAACGAATGTTCAAATGAAGTCTTATCGTTGATACAAAGGATGCAAGGAAGTAATTAATGACATCCCTCAACAAATTGTGATAATTATGCGGACAGAACGGCAAACTGTGCTATTTGTGCGTGAGTGGTGTGTGATTTGTTAGAACATATGTTGTAACATGTGTGGAGAAGCCTTTCGTGTCATTTGTGGGAAGATCTACTGTTACATTTGCGTCAGAAATCTGTGCGATAATTGCGCTGAAGTACTTTGTCACATTTCTTGAAGTTTCGGTGAACACAATTTCAGGAAACATTTCAAGAGTAGTCGCTGTGATGTTTGTAATATTTAGAACATTTACAAACAAATTTGTTGTTAGAAATTTAAATTGTCAAATTTGTGGAGTTTTCTGTTCGGACAGTTGTAGTAAAGTCTGTTGTCAATGTTGTACAATCGTTTTCGTAAAGCCTGTTTTGATATTTATTCAATTGCATCATCGGTGGGGAACGTGACTACCGATACTTATTCCCAGTTCACTTTCCTACATTTGTTATCAACCGATAATATCCGTTCATAACGAATGTCGAATAAGGAACTGGGAATAATTAACGGTAGTCACGTCCGTTCAACGGTGCTGGGAAATTACGAGGTCAACTCCTTTATAACTGTATGCTAACGGCTCGTGCAATACCTACCAAACAGTATTAACTTAGGATAGGTAGGTCAATATCTTGTTTAGCATTCGTGGCCTCGAATATCCTTTCATGTGGGGCATACAGGACGGTAAAAAAACACTCACCTGGCACGGCGATATGATGTTACGGCGATCGGCAGTTAGGCTTCATATTTGAATAGAATTAGTTCAAGACCTTCAGTTTTTCTAATTGATTCCATGTTTATTTTGTAATGATACAACCCTGCAAAAATTAATGGTGAGAAACGCATTGTATCAGAACAGCTTGGGAAATTAAAATGCTGCACATCTAAGGTGAATAGAGTGGAATAGACTATAAGATGCATAGCTAACACACCTATTATTTATTTGATAAGATTAGATAAGATTTTCTTTCCCAGAATTGTCCATTACCAAGGTCAGCAGATATGACGACAATCTCGGTCGATATGAACAAAGATAGAGTGTCCCCTCAGCTGGTATAAACAAAGCTAGAGTTGTCCCCCTTGATGCATTTCAAGGCGCAACAAAGAAGTTTATGTAGAAGTCGTTCACTCTTATTCCACAAAAACAATCTGGAAAATCAGCGTTGCCAGACATAATGAAGTATTTTGAAGCTGGGTGTTTGTATGCTGGGGAATTAATGATGGCAATAAGTAAAGATTAGGTGGATTAAGAGAAGAAAGAAGAGCGTTGTGGAGAAAATTCAAGAAGCAAGATCTGGAGTTGTAAGCGGAGATTTGTTGAAGTTTGAGAAGAGATAGTTCACCTAGGTGGTGATGGGGGTGGGGGGAGGGGAGGTTCGGATAGCTGAACTAGAAGAAGAAACTTTGGACTTGGTGAAAACAATGAGAAATAAGAACACTGTCAGAAAACTGTAACAGATCTGAGAACATTTTGTAATTATTTGTTTTGGTTTAATAAGGCAGATATGAAGTTACCTCAGTCTGATATACCGGACGATATGAAACTAATCAACTAATGACCTCTAATTATTTTGTACAATGAATACAGCGACTAGCTGATCATGCTTTCGGATTGTAGGCATGTACGGATGTACGTGATATGTATGGCATGATATGCCTCAGAACATTCACTTTAATAGAGATTATCTCCACCTTGACCATACAAGTATTTAGTACTAATTAAGGAATAACAACATTCTCATGACACTGCCTGACCTGTGGAATGTGTTTACTTTCTGTAGGCAGGTGTCGGTTAAATAACACAATGACACAATACTTACATGATTGACAGATCAGTAGAGACCTTCAATAACCTTATCAACGTTTCTCTTCAGTACTTGACAGCTCGTCTGTAAATTTGTAAAAATAATAATTCTTCTTTTAGATATCTCAAATATTACCAATATCTCAAATATTACTAGCTCATATAATATATCTATGAACTATGTTAATATAAGCAACACAAATACTCTGAAATTTAGTAACAACAGCAATTTGATAAATGGGACACAGAAAGTTATTTAAAATCGGGGACAAGGTTTTAATGGTGGGAAGCCCAAAATACCTCCCCTCTACAATAGGGACAGGTTCTTGATGTGTTCAGTCGGGTTTGACCGCAGGTCACACGACCTCTGCAGTGAGGTCAAACATATGTGGCCTGAGGGAAGTGGATTATTTCTTTCAAAGATATACCACATGTACCATCAGTTTTGTCCCACAATTTAGGTGTCAGGTCAGGATTCAGTCTCTTGTTCAATTTTGTATAAGGTCCAGTGGTTTTATATCCCGGCAAATGTATTTGAAAAGGAAGATTATTGACAAGTCTGCTAACTATGCCTGCATCCATTTTGTTTTAGCAAATCAGGTTTGCCTCAAAGCATCTGTTTATTATTTTTCGTGTTGATTCTACACATATTAACTGTGTCCGTAGACTGCCTACATTTTATGCAATACATTTTTTATATTTTTTTTCTTTTTGTTTATGTTTTTCATATTTTTTCTTTTTCTTTTTTATATATATAGTTTTTTCACACCAGTTTCCATGAGTTTATGGACGGATTCGTTAGCTTCTTGTCGATCTTTCTGATCAGGTCATTTTTCATCTCCTTTTTGAGAATCTGACGCATCTTGATTCTTGTGCCTTCTTTCTGAGCATCTTTTATCTTTTTTGCTGTGAATAAGAAGATACTTGTTATCAGAAATCCGCCCATCTTTCAATGCTTTGGATATCATGTCACATAGAGAATGGAGTTTCACATTGGCTAACACTTTGATATTTTCGTGTTTGTCGGATGCCGATGATAATTTTTTACTCACGAATTTTCCTATCAATCTGATGAATCCAGCAGCAACGACTATACTTGCCACGACGATCACCACTGGAATTCTCACTACAGTGGATAGGAGACTCACTCCGGAGACTCTCAATCCCATAGACACGGCTATGAGAGCTGCATCCATCATTTCGACAATTTTATGACTCTGGCATATTTTTTGTAATGTACTTAACGTTTGGCTCGTTCTGTAAAAATCTTCGTGAAGCTTGTTGATTTGATTCACGTGAAATTCGTTCCTTTATTGTCTCCCATCACAAGATCTGTGGTAGATATGGCAAGAGCTGATGGTATTTTCGGTTATATATTGTTGCTTCTTACTTTCATTTTTTGTTTTTCTTTATTTTATATTTTTTAATCTTCCTATTTAAAATGACAAAAAAGAAAAAAAATACAACATAAAACTCCCCCCAAAAAACAAACAAAAAAACTCCAAAATACCACCCCCTCAAAAAAAAAAAAAAAAAAAAAAAAGAAACAAGAAAAAAATTGATGGTACCAAAGTCAATTCCATTTCTATGTAACTCATTTCTCATTTATAACAACATCCAGAGAATGGGTTTATTTTCAAAATGTGAATTTGGGCCTAATATCGGACCATCACCGGCTGACTTTATATTCTTTTCTCTCTTCAAGTATAAACTCTTTCTGAAAGTATTGAATGCATTACCACTCTTGGGTCCCAGATACAATACTTTACCAATTTTCATTTCGATTCGACAGATCGTTCATCCTTTTTTTAAACACAGACCACTTCCCATTATTTTCTAGACACCCCCAAGTCCCACTAGCTAGTCCCAAAAGAGCATTGATACCAAAAAACTCGATAATACAGTCTTCGTGAGATTTTGGAATGCTTTGGTGGCCAGTCCATCTAACAGTCCTAAGAAACAGCCTTTCATTTTTAAATTATATATCAATTGAGTGGGGCTCAGTCTCGCGGTCAGTCCTCTGTTATTGTAAAGCACTTTTTGCCATCCTACCGATTTGCATTTGAGTCCGAGAGATTTTGTCTCTGCCGCCGTCATTCCCAACCAGGTCTTCACAACTCAATTGTATTTGAACCTCTTTACCTTGATTTTCTAATGCTCTACGAATTTTAGCTCTCTGTCCGTCGGATATGTTTACTTGTTCCGGTTTGTACCTCATTTTTTTATTTATTTATTTTTTTTGATTTCTTATATTTATTAATTTTCTATTTTTAAAAAAAAAAAATTCTTTAATGTTAAATCATATTGTCACATAATTATGGTCTTTCAAGATCTTATAACTTGTCATTTTGGTCCGCCAACTTAATTTTGATGCAGCGTAATGTCATGGGGTAAATAGACTGGGTTTCTAGGCTGCTCTACGATCTTGTGAACTGGTGAAACATCCAGAAAAAAGAATAGATCGTGGGCTTCACGCCACTGTTGACGAATCTTCCAGTGATCACAACCACGTTCACTAAATGCTGTTGCCAATGACAATTTCGAGCACGTCTTTGGAGGTCACAAGAATTTGATACACGTTCAGATCAAATCCACTCGATAATTAACTCCCATGTCTAGTATCGTTTGTAAAGTGCTGGCATTAGCAATTATTTTTAATGGACCTCCACGTCCATTTATCTTCATTCTTATCACTGAGAAATCATTGAGATCGACACTGTCATAACTGCCTTTTCGGAATGCGAATTTCTTGGCAACTCATTCCATTGTTGATCATTCGTGTATGTGATGTTTGGAAAATAATAGTATGTTTCGAGATTCACAAGTGCCATTTTGTATCTCTCCACCATTTTCAATTCCAGTGATGGATTGAACTTCGTGGTGAAACGAGTATGAACTTTTCGTAGCCATATTCTCGGCTATGTTTTCAAACAACGTTTCTTGCTACTACATTTTCTAATTTTCAATTTTAATTATTTTTTTTCTCCTTTTCATTTTTTTATTTATATATATACTACTCAAAGTTTACTAAGCATAAAATATTTGACACATCATTGTGAAATTTGCTTGTGACATATTTGCGATATTTTTGGTGGGTATGATTGAGGAATGTATTGATATGGTCCCCAGTGTTTTCATTAGCTCTCTTGACAGGCAGACTTTTCGTGACAGTCATGGAAAGCAAGAACCCCTTGATTTTCATGATGTTTTCGTGTTCTGCCTACATGGACGTGACATGTGTAGGGTATTCAATCTTCATTTCAACATAAACCCTTGTGATTTAATGACTGAATATGGCAAATGCAAATGTAAGAAGACATTTATCTGAAGCAGAAATGTGGCGGGCTGTAGGGATGGTGGAGCAAGGGGCTACTCATTGTCAGGTTGGTGAAGCCCTTGGTGTGCACCATACGGTAATCACCAGAGCCTGGGCAAGATTTCAGCAGTATGGCACACAGTAAGACGGCATGGTGGTGGCAGAGACAGGGCAACATCTGCAGCTGAAGACCGGTTTTTGGTCATTCAGGCCCGTAGGAATCGTGCCACAGCAACCCAGCTTCGCTGTGGCCTTCATAATGCAGCCGGGGTAAATGTTTCGACGCAGACTATCCGGGCAAGGTTGCACGAATGTGGTCTCCGATCGAGAATACCATGTATTCGCATTCCGCTGTCCCATAACCACCGCCAGGCACGATAGGTATGGGCCATGGACCACGTTGGATGGACCAGAGAAGATTGTTGACCTGTTCTTTTTACAGATGAGTCAAGGTACTGTCTAGACTACACAGATAGGCGTTCTAGGGTATGGAGAAGACCAGGAGAACGATTCCATGCAGCCAACATTGCTGAGCATGACCGCTGTGGTGAAGGGTCATTCATGGTCTGGGGCGGCGTCAGCAGGGATGGACGTACAGAGCTCTGTGTCCTTGAATATGGTACATTGACTGCACAGTGGTATATCACTGAGATCCTGTATGTTCACGTCAATTTGTATGCAGGTGCAGTGGGTGATAGATTCATTCTGATGGGCGATAATGCCCGTCCTCATGTTGCCCAGGCTGTTGGGGAGTACCGACCTAGGGAGGGGGATTACGCGTATGAGCTGGCCGACAAGATCCCCTGACCTCAAACCAATCGAACATGTCTGGAATGAGTTGCAGCTTGCAATTTTAGCCCGTCCAGTCCAGCCAAGAATTGTCCAGGAGCTTGGTGCCATGCTGGTCCACAAAGGGCCACCAGGAACCTGATTGGGAGCATGAGAAGGCGTTGTCAAGCTGTAATTAGCAGTAATGGATCTCATACTCGATATTGAACCCATACCAGTTCGCTCCGTCAAATTTGTGGCAAATTGAAAAATTCCCTCTTTTACCAATAATTATCCATTTTCCATGGTTATCGTATTCAAAAGCTAAAAAATATTGCCAAACACAAATAAAACCTAACTTTCTGTACTTAAATCATTAAAGATTTAATTAGATAAAACATATATACACTTTTCATCACAATATTTCAACTAAAACGTAAAACAGATAGTTAGATATACTCGGTGCTGAGCAAACTTTGAGTAGTATATTATCGAGAGCAAAAAAGGTCGATTTTAATTATACTATTCAAAAAGTAGGGGATAGTTGATAAAAGTGAGATATATAAAGACATACATTTATATTTTCATCAAAAAGACAGATGAGGCATTGCACCTTGACATCTGGTGAATGATTTCAGCATATGCTGAGTGTCTGACAAGCACACATTCCACGCACCGAGCTGTAGAAGACATGGACGGTCAGTCAAATAATTTACCACATTCAGTTCAAGACCTAACACCTTGTAAATCCTCCTCGATTCGCGAGACACGCGCGGATCCGACGTGGCAAACTCCTCACCAAACGTCCAGCATCAGTGCAGCGGCGAGTTCCTGGACATTGGTAGAGGGCTGTTGGCGCTGTCTTACGCACCTGCCAAGCATATTCCAGACGTTCTAGATTGGTGAAAGGTCTGGACTCGGCGCTAGGCAAGGCAGTGTAGTGATGATCTGCCCCTGGAGGAACTCTGAAGCGACACGGCCCCGTGTGCTCTTGCATTTTCATCTTGGAAAATGCCCCCACATGAGCTACTAACATGTCACGGTAATACTGCCCTGTGACACGCCCTTTGATGACATGTTTTGCTGTTCTGCTTGTCACGGTTATGCCCCCCCACACCATAACTGATCCACCACCAAAACGATCGTGCTACCTAACGGTTACGTCATGGTATCGTACGTTCCGCCGACGCCACACTGTATTTCGGCTGTCGTGGAAATCGAGAGTGAACCTTGTTTCGTCGGAAAACATGACGTTGCTCCACCGACGATTATCGTGCCCCAGACCAAATACGCCTTGCTGCGATGTGACGTCAAGTCAAACGTGGAATTATTCGAGGTCGTCGAGAGTACAAATTCCAGCTGTGTAGGTGATTTTGGATAGCTGGACCACTGACTCGCACATCTGTCGCTCGGTGCAGCTGCTGTCCATTATCTAAGGCACTTTGATGGCGGTTTCGTAACGCTGTGGTTCAGATGAAACTATGCTGGTTAGCAGTTGTCGCCCTTGGACGACTTGACTGACGTCTGTCATCAACATTGCCTGTCTGACCGTAGCGTGACCACAACCTGCTAATCACCGATTGAGTAACGTTGAGAATTTGAGCCACTGCAGTCTGTCTGTTGCCAGCTTCCAACATGCCAACGGCAAGTAAACGTTCGTCCACGTGTCAGTCTTCAACCAGAAACTACTGATGAACGAGTTTATACAAAGAAAAGAACGATGAGACCTCCGAAAAAGCCTGTCCAGTACAAATGAAAATTTCAAAACGTACCCCACAGACATTAACGCGGCGCTCGTGCGAAGAACCTGCATGAAGTTTTCGTGGGCCGGTGACATTCATGATCCACACTGAACTTGGTAACATATTGATGTGTCCAATCACGCATATCCAACACCATTTTCAGAAAATATCAACATCAATTTGGATATCCCCTACTTTTTTGAATAGTATATATCGGAATATAAAAATCGTCGAATCCGTTCTTATATTTTCCGTGGTATTTGCGACTGGTTAGATTGATGGCCACGAAATTATAAGGTCCAGAATCTCGCACTGCCTTACAATATCTCCTGAATTCTTCTTTGCTCATGGCGTTGGTCACATGATCATTGTCGATGTGATAAAAGTCTTGAGATCTTGACGAAAGAGACACATGAAATTCGTGTTCTCTCTTTTGATCTATCTGGGTAATCTGAGATAATTTTGAGACAGATAGAAACAATCCACATTGCTGTGACGTCCTCGAGCGTAATAATCAATTCTGTTTTCCCAACAACAGATCATCGAAGCTCACCTGATTTTTCTCCTCCACATTCAGATATCTGGGATTGGGCACGTCATCCGCGTTTTCGTAAAAAAATGACATTCCACATCTCATTTAAAATTATTTCCTACTTCTCTTGACGCTCATTGCAAGAATGCCGCAAGCGACTTCTCGCATTTGTCTATCTCGTCCTGATGATCGAAAAATCACTCTTATCAAGTCCTTTGGTAATTTCTCTTTCAGTATTTTTTTTTTACGCTCCCTTTTACCCGAACAAAAATATCTTGACTACACACGGATTTTTCCAACTCAATTTTGACCATTTAAAAAAAAAACTAATAGGAATTAGAATCATACAAAAAATAAACTATAATATAGATGCTCAAACTTTCCCAAAATGTCAAGATGTTGTCTTCCCAATGGAAATTTCAATGTTAATTTCCAACTCAAAACAGAACATTTTTCAACCTGTAATTTTTGGTGAATAAAAATGTCTACATTAAATGTGAACACGCGAGTAACACGAACATGTAAAACTTAACACCGAAATCCCCATAGGAGATGTGTTTTGTATTTGAACTGGACACAAATACGATATGTGCCATAGGGAAGTACAAGTTTTGAGAGCTTGTGGAACGGAACAGTGATGTGCTCAAATGAAAATTGAACACGAATTTATAATGTTTGAATTAGAATTAACACTGAAAGATTCATAGACATTTTCCAATTCAGGTCAAAATCTAAATATTTTTGAGGTGAGAACAAAATCAGGTGAATTGAGACTCTCCTTTTCCCCATCCCCCAAAGGTTTGTTGCATGATCTATCAACAGACTATTTAACCACCCTAATTGTTTTGGAGTTACAAAAAACATCTGGCATTTTTGCCATTCCTTCTTATATTTTGTCACCCCAGAAAGAAAATTTATTGAAACGTTTTCTCGACGACAGCCATACCCGAAATGTACATCTCTCTCAAAATAGATATAAATGATAGTTCCAAATGCTCAAACTATTAACCCAATCAGATATCCGTGTGCTTTTATTCTACATTAAAGACAGAGAGGAAAAAATGTAGGATGGTGGTCTTTTGTAACAAATTGGCTACTCTGTAACCTATACGTTCACTTAAAATTACAAAACAGGGTAATTCAGAATTTACCTTGAAGATTACTATTACCCTCTAGTTATGTGAAGGCGGAATGGGGAAATCTCATCTGAGAGGAAAGATATTTGACCAAGTCAAATATCTTTCCCCACAAATGAGATTGCCCATCCCACTCCACACCACTAGAGGGTAATGTTTCGCATACCTCACGTCCACATGACGTCATCGAAGCAAACCTACCTCTCATGTGATGACAATTAAGTGTTGTACCGACTCACGGTGAAGAAAAATGAGTTGCATATTCAAACAGAAAATCGAAAACTTTCGTATATTACGAATGTATATACTATGGAATCGAGCTTTTCCTCTCGACAGAATTGGTTAACATATTGAGGCCAGTTGAAACAGCCGACAAATTGATGAGACCCTTTTTGAAATTCTGGATTTCCATGACGTAATGTGGCGTTTGTTGGATGAACAATTATCCTCGAATGGTGTGCGAGAAGGATTAGCAGCTGTATTAACAGAAACGAATGGGACGCTATCTTTGCTTGCAAAATGCATACGATGATGAAATATACAATTAAATATTCACATGGGAATGGTGACGTGGGGTGGTAAGCTAGATCTTTCTCTCTCTTACTGGGGTATCTCACCCAGTTTTGCGCACTTCAGTCGGCAGGTGGTGGGTGAAACCCATATGGCATCTGTGAAAAAACGAAACGCGTGAACAAACAATAATTGCTATAGGCCCCCAAGCCCACCCTCCAAACACATACACCTCATCAAAATTTTAATTTAGGAAGCAACATTAATTAAATTTTTGATGATTATTCCTATAATTAGTATTTGGAATCTGTTATTATTGCGTCCATGGAAGTATTGTCCACCCTTGGAAAGTGATCAGTCCACGGCGGCTGAACTACAACATGCAATGAACATGAATTCCACCATCGCCGTTACAGTAACAAAACTCCAAAGGGTTTTGATCTCTAACAATTTAGAAACGACAATTAACACAATTGCAAAACTATTTTAAAACCGATACTTTACAAACGTTATTGATGGTTTGTTTCAAATATCTTATATTTTCCTAGTTCGCTACCTGGGATCATTTTTAGATCTACTAAATGAGATCAATCTCATTTTTCTCCGATTATTTATTTTAGTCGTACGGTAACTTTGCTTCACAAGAAAGGTAATTCTGATTATCACCTGTTGGTCTGTGTTTCGTCTGCATTTGGTAGATTATTATGCAGTTGACGCCCCAGTCTGTTGTTCAGCTTGAATAATTGACACTTACTGTTGGAATTCACAGATTATATAATCACTCGTTTCTGTTTTTTTTTGTTTGTACCATAAATTGAGAAGTTCAGTTTGAGTCAAGACTCAATGATAGTTGTTGTCACATTATTTAACCCTTTAGCCCTGGCAGTGTTGGTCATATCGTATCAGACTCATCAGCTGGTAGAGTCTATATTCCTTACTTGGGGGAAGACCAATCAATATTTTCACGCCTTATGGCTGCACGTTGAAAATCTTAATTAGACGACAACACACATTCATTGAAGTAACTATATATTTCTTGAGTTCAGATCTTTCGGGTTCAAAGGGCTGAAATCCTACACTGTTTTAATGAACTAAATGCCTTTTTATTTCGAATGTTTATGAAATGAATGAAGTTTGTATTTCAGTGAAAACATCAGTTGAGAAATTCCATTGTTTTAGAACTACCACAAAGTGTTTACGTATTTTAATCAATACACAAGTTTGGAATTACAATAATTAAAATGTATTTTATGCTTCGATACATTCCCACTTGGCGAAGTTTTATTCAAACATACGACGTTATGCAGTACTATCTACTACGTGCAATGACTTATTAAGTTTAAAATACCTACAATTAAATACTTAAAATAAAATTTAAGAATTGTTAATAATAATTTGACTGAAAAAGCAAGGTAAATTCAATCAACTTTGATGATGTGTCTAGCTGTTAATCAAGCATTCACGTGAAGCCGGTACATGTAGTACTGCCCTTCGGCGCAAATGTAAACAAATCAAACCGTGCATGTGTTTGCGATAGAAAGTGTCGTTTTGTTTCCATTTCAGATGACAAAGTCGATTGTTTATTCAGAGCATAGTATAAATTAAACAAATAGGTACTTGGGTCGGGCATCAGATTTAGACCACTCGTAGAATAAGGGTTTTAACCACTCAACAACCCGAGTGGTTAAAACCCTCATCCTACTTGTGGTTTAAATCTGATTACCGGCCCGAGTACCTATTTATTCTGTAATAGTTACTAAATGAGCTGTCGGTATTCATGAATTTGAACAACCTGCCAACGTGCGGTATGTGACGCCGACCCGCAAAGCGGCGAAGTGTTACAACACGCTGGCAGGTTGTTCAAACTCATGAATACCGACAGCGAGGTTAGTAACTTACTTGCACGCCAGTTCACAGAACGGATGGACCCAGGTATGGTAAGTGAGTCTTGAACACCTAGTCTATTGTTCTATCGGGTATTTCACGTCTCTTGCCAACCCAGAAAAGACAAAGGAATTGGTGTGTAAATATCTATTTCAACACTTTTAATGAAAGCTTTTCACTGAAACTTGATGGATTCTTTCCGACCAACTGAGAAAATAAGTAACCGGAAAAGTGATAGCGTTACTCCATCACATTTCACGCATATGTTGTGGCAGTTATACAAACTGGTTTCTGAACTTAACCAATGCTTGGGTTACCTACTTCATAGAACATATCAGTGAAAGATCACACAATACAGATAAGTTAAGTGCACGTACCTAGTTTGGAAGGCTTTTATATCATAGTCTCAACCACACGCTGTAAACCGAACTAATTAATTAATAAAACCTACCAAGACATATTTGCCAAGTTTCAACAAAATCCAACGAAGCATCTAAGCGTTAAGGAACGGACACGAATATCTTCCTGACGGACAGACAGACGGAAATGACAAACACTATAGGCACCCAAATAATTTTTCGATGTTGGGAGTGGAATACCATTTTCGGCGAGTGGGAGTGGGGATACTATTTAAAATAAAATAAATAACCAATCTTATTCTCATTTTGTTCATTCCCTTGCAGTGACTTGCTGAATTTTGCTTTAGTAGTGAGAGGTACACATTTAACCCTTTGAACCCCGGAGGCCGTTTTTCCGGCCTAGTAACATGATACTTCATAATTTCATTAAGTAGAGTGAAGGTGTGGTGTAGACCAATCGATATTTTCAACGTGCAGCCCCAAAGCTGAACGTTAAAAATATTAATTGGTCTACCCCCAGATAAAGAATATGGACTCTTCCCGTTGCTGCCATTGAACTGATATGGAAGATACCACTAGTGTTTAAAGGGTTAAGAAGCATGCGTTGTTGTACCTGTTCACTCGTTTATTCAGTTATTCAACTTTACCGAAACTTGAATTACATTGCAGTTTGGTGTACTGATGAACTACAGTCGGATATTGCGTATGTGGGACATAATACAAATGCAGTACTGATCACCGTGCATCCATTATTTCCGTTCTCACAAATACGCAGGAAGTAACCCTGTTCTTGATTATATTGAAATATTTAAATCTATTGTATCATTACAATAAAAGCGACATCTAGTGTATGCATATACACTACTGGGTTACAAAGACATAGATTCAGTCGACGAATAAACTATGGCTTCTCACAATCATCTGAGGCCATAAGAAGTTCGACTGGGACCACCAAGTAAAACTTTTTTTGACCTCAGTTTTGAGAGAATATTCGGTGTTACCGGATGTAGAATAGTGGTTCACTTTGTCTCTTTGAGGCCAGACCCAAAGTATAATCAAACCTGATGGCAACATTTCTGTACAGTGTGAGCTTTGGTACGTCCTGCTTTATTTATCAGTTTAACGTAACTTAAGTTTTAACATTTACGGCAGCAGTACTGTCATTACAAAATCGGACATACAGTATTGTTATCAGAAAAACAGACAGGGAATTTCGATCGGGTGGCGACTGGGTCACACCCGTGTCGACATACTATGTCCGCTTTCCTTCACACAACATCATAGGATCTCACCTGTCGAGAAATAAATACAAGGACATTGAATCTTCGATACTATTTTCGTTCGTGTTTCTTGACGCAGCATTGATTTAAAAGTGTTGTGTAACTCTCGACCCATTTGTGTAAGTATGTCGCGATCGAATCACAATTTAATCAAGAATCATGTGATAATAACAGTACCCGTATGTACAAATTTACAGACTGTAGTTGTTGCGATGCTTCTTTACCCCTCCGCACACTGATGTCAAAACACGAAAGTTTTCAGCAGCAAATGTTCATTGAGCTCTCTCAAAGAAGATATAATTTGTTAAATTGTTCATGCTGCATGGGGAATATGGGGGTCAATGACGAAAATTTTGAAATAATTTCAGAGTGCTAGTAGTTAAAAGTACAGTCCTCGACTGAACGTATCCATGCCCAATGACTTCGTGTGCATCACAATATTTCACCGTAATTCGGCTCTTAATATTAAACAGTACCGGAATTATAGAATTTCGATCAGATCGCGACCGAGGGCTTTGGGATTTCACGACACTTTCATCAGCAAGTGTCGGATCGAAGCGGCCATTATTTCCAAATGGAATAAAATACTGCTTTTTGATTGGCTGATAAGTATGTTGTAAATTTTATTTCACAGTATCTTGTAATTTTTACACAGTGGTTAACTATGGTGTAAAACAGGAATACACAATAATAAGTAAAAAAGGCTGAACAAGTCATGTTTATTTATATTATTGTAAATATTTATTCACTAGCTAATTTATATGTTTAAAAATATAAAAAATATGGTTAATTGAATATTTTGAAGCAAATTATTACACAAAAAGTTTAATGAAAATAAAAATACAAATGTACCACGTACAAATTATTTATTTATGGTACTATTTTTTGGAAGGGCTGTGATGCGTTTTGCATTGGTGTCTCCTTAATTAGAAATGGCTCAAATTAATTTTAAGAAACGCTTTGCAAGTCATACTGAAACTGAAATTTTAGAAAAGAGAACAAAAGTGATACCAGTAAATACAGACAAGTGCAACAAAAAGTGTGCCAATTTACTAACATATTTATTGCGAAAAGGAGAAAAAGTTGATTTTGAATGGTATATTAGCTATAGGGTTAACAGAACGAAAGGATTTTGAAAAACATCTTTTATCCTAATGTCTTCCGGGTGTATTGAAATCTACACCCGTCTGGGAACTCAAACACCCTTCGGCTACGCCTCGAGGTGTATGAGTCCCCAGAACGGTGTAATTTCCCATTCACACCAGAAAACACAAGGGTAATTAATACTATTACGTGAGAGGAGGCCGGTTACCCAAATATACTATAGAGCAACGGCAAGTAACTATCGGTCTAGCCAATATACTAACCCGACACGAGCAGGGTAAACATCGGATGAAGGCAAATGCACCATTGCCGAGACCTATACCTTAGTGCATAACACCACAGTGCTACCACATAGGCATTCATGGTGAAGTATCTTGCCCAAGGACCCGATGCCGATGACGCGGTTCAAGATCTAACCGTCAATCTTTCGATCACAAATCAAATGCTCTAAACTATTACCCACTGCGTTCACGCTCCCATCCGGTCTAAATTTGTTTCTCAAATCTCCGTAAAACATCACCTGTCGACAACGAAATGCAAAAACAGATTGTATGTCCGATGAAATCGTAATCCTCCAGTGTGAATGGGTGTATACCGGATAGGAGCTTTATCACAACCAGATCAAGAAAGCGACAATCTTTATGATCACCTTGTCATTTTGTATTTGCATATAATGTTGATGGGATCATGGACGCATTTGTAAATTTTATTTAATCGCGCCTTGAATGCAGCTATCATCTTGCAATGTTGTCTGTCAACTTGTATTATTATGGTTTTATCGATAATTTGTGTAACTAGTCATGCTTCGAACACCTGTGGTCACAAAACGTTTTAACCCTTTGGACATTGATGGTATATTCCATAACAGTTCAGAGCCATCAACTGGTTGAGTCTATATTCCTTTTTTGTGGGAAGACGAACAATACTTTCAACAAGTAGCCTTGTGGCTGAACGTTGAAAATCCTCATTAGTCTATCACACATATTCACTGAGTAACTATTTACTTTATGAGTTCAGGTCATATCACGATTCTGTCCCAGAAAAGTGGCCTCTCGGATTCAAAGGTTTAAAAGTCTTTTCTGTTTATCTGCTCCAGTAATTTGGAGTGCCTTTGTCCTTTCCCAACATTTAACAGACGACACTTCCATACGCATTTTCTTAAATCACGAAACATTACCACTGTTTGCCTCAACGATATAACTTATGAGCCCGTTCCTCGATTGCAGCAAGCTCAACAATGTGGGACCACGACCTATTGTTTACAGGCAGACATTGGCAAATTATTTAAATGTGAGTGGTCATTAATATCACTGCCTGGATATGGACTTCATATAAGGTAAAGTTATGAAGAAATTTCTTCCTTCACTTTTCTTCATAAATACGGTTAGATTGTTTGTTTGTTGGTGTTTAACGACACTTTTAGCAGCCAGGGTCACATCGTGTCGGACAGTTTTAATGGTGGAGGAAGACGGAGTATCCCGAGAGAATCACCGAACAATCGCGAGCAACTCTCAGACTCCACAACTAACAGTCGGCAATGGAGCAATTGAAGGCAAATGCAGGGTGCATTAGTACACTGCGCCACCTGACCCCACGTGGCAATTGGGATTAAGCGTCTTGCCCAAGGACACAATACAGTTACGTTCAGCCAGGATCAAATGGTGGACCTTTCGGTTTGAAGACCAAAACTTTAACCACTGCCCAACGCGCTCCCACACGATTAGATGGATGAACACAATACTGCCGAATACTAAAATCACTTTTAACTTACGATTCGGAAACAAAGAAATACCGGTACGCTGAGTTTAACTATCATGATTTTTTACGACTTTGATTTTTTATGGTGGGCTAAATTGTAAAGATACCCGAGTGTCCTTACTACAGTTCAGCCGCCGAGGACTGGTCTTAATTCACGCATGGGCAATGATGTCCAAGCATGCGTTTGCCAGATAAAAAAATTACCGCAGCAAAATTTTAATTAATGAAGTACCGGGTTTTACCCGGTGCTTCATTAATTAAATTTTTGATGAGTATTCCTATATTTAGTGTTTAGAATCTAATATTATTGCGTCCGTGGACATATTACCACCCGTGTAGAGTGACCAGTCCACGGCGGCCGTACTATACATAACGTATAATACACAATGTAGTAGTGCCTTAACCCTTTACCCAACGTACACGAAATTTGTTATTTGAAGTATTTGTTCTCAAATGATTTCGAAAAAACTTTAAATATATCCTTTGACCACTAATTGGATAGAACGGGATCACATGATACTGTTTTGTTGAAATATTTGTTTTCAAAACATTTTTTGCATCTGTTCAACTTATAAATTACGCCCACGTATTTGTTAGGTAAAGGATTAACAATAGAAATTTCCTGTAGGAAACTATGTCTTCTGAATCGCTCCACTCAATCAGACAACGAAAAAAACTGAAACTCTTTGACTGGTGAATAGCTATTCGCTGAATATTGTCTAAATATTACCCAACTGAAGAGAGGCTAAATTATTTGAGTCTGATTTTTTATGTGAAACGTTACTCATTTTGGATCAACGAGCCTTTGACGCAACGCAAACCTAAGTGCATGAACAAATTATTATCAAGAAAAAACGAGCTAAACAAAAGATTAATAATAACGAATACAAAGGCCATAGAAATACAATGCGACTCAAAGCTACATGTAATTACATATGATCTTTATTCTCCACGTCCGATACAATGTTTGCACGACAGACATTCCTGCAAAGCACGTCTACCTTTCAAATACATGTCTCACTTCTTTCCACCTAAACAAATATAATAAACAGGCAACCCTGAATGCTGCAGACCAGAGGTGCCTTGATGATGGCGGATGGACTGGAGGCGGGCCAAATCTGATTTGTCAAACTCTGATGGCCGACGTTCCGACTGGTAAAATTTTCTAACAATAAAATCAAGACATGCCTTGATGATGAATTTGGAATAATAGCCGAGATTATAGTTCAGTCATTAGAGGTTTTTGTAAAACAATTAGTCGTGGATAATTACATGTAGTTGTGACTCATGGGCTACCTAACTTCTTTATTTATTAACATGGACCGTACACCAAATTGCCGAGACTGTGCTTTTAAGCCTTGGACCTATAACACCACCTTTCCGTCATAAGCAGGATGATTGCTCAGTGAATGTATTGTGTAATTAATCAATATTTGCAACGTGCAGCCTTATGGCTGCACGTTGAAAATATTGGGTGGTCAACCCCGAAGTAACGAATATTGATTCTTGCGGTTACTCTCCTTGAACTGATTTGGAAGACACCATCAGGGTTCCATAGTTTAAAACCTTCTGTACTTCTGGCCGACGTTGTGTGTGATATGAGTTTAGTTATTCTTCTCTTAGCGAAGTACGCATTGGGTGAACAGAAGTGTACAAATAATGTTACACACTATGTTTTAGAGAATTTTAGCAAGCGGAAATAACTATTTACATAATGTCGCTTTACCGTGAAACCTCTTCTATATTACGGGCTCTGTATGTCATCTATGGTATCTATGATTATTGTTTGTTGATCCGGAGAGCAAACAATGTTCGAATTGTTCAGCACTTGTCACATAGTTATGACGTCACGCCTTTGTTAAAAGTGTGTGATATATTTCGAAGAGTTGGTTAGAGCATGTGTGATATTCAACATATATCGCCACACTTTTACCAATCAAGGAACAATAGACAGTGATTGTGTAACCTGTCAGTTCTAATACAAACACAGCCGAGAGGAAAGATTAAGGGTACCTGTGCTAAAATGTTTTGAACAGAGAAACGAGAATTTACCTGACTTTTGATTTTATTGAAAGAGTTAAAGAAAGAAATCCACACCCGGGTGTAAATGATAAATGGAACGTTTAATTTCTCGCTCAACCTTTTGAGCGCAATGACGAAACGGAAAAAATGAAGTAATATCACTTGCTTTCCATCAGTCTTCATGTGTCTTGCAAGTTTGGCTTAAGAAATTAACTAATTAAACGGGAATGGACACGTGTCAGACAAGGGTTCAGTGGAGTGTTTGATTGTTCGTGTTTTGATTGTTTGAGCAAACATCAATGTGACAAGTCGGTTACAGCACAAAAACTCGTGATATTGAACATACAATCGCTCGAGCTAGTTACTCGGACAAGTCCTCGTTAACTAACTCTCGCGATTGTATATTCAATATCACTCGTTTTCTGTGCTGTAACCTATACATATTATAAAAAATGAACACTAAAGAACACTAAAACGGTTATAAACAATAATGACGGCGCTTACTTTGTTTAGATACCACATGGAAATGAGTTTTTATTACAAGAGATTTACATATATGATGGAGGAAACGCAACCTCAGTAGAAAATCAACTTACATGTACTAACTCTGAACAAGGAGAGTTAGCAGCGATTGAAGAAACGTGGATCATCAACGTGCTGTATGCCGTTTTATTGCACGCCTATGCTTTTATTTTCATAAAATACACGCCTTTTCTACAAAAAAAACGAAGTGAACGATAATTTTTTTGTATTGTCCTTGAACAGTATGGATCACGTGCGAGTATTTAACTATCTTTTTTTCACGTTTTGGTTATTGTTGGCAATAATTTGTGTTTTTAATATTTTTTAGTAAACTGTAGGCGTGCAATAAAAACAGAACAGCATACGCGTTCGAACTGTCATATTTTAACGCACTCGATCGATTTCGGCGGAGGGATATTATTGAACAAGAAGTCGAAGGCTTCACGTTCAATATTATCCGCCCGCCCAAATCGATTAAACAGCATACGGGTTCGAACTCTCATTTTCAACAACACTCGGTCGATTTTGGCGGAGGGATAATATTGAACTCGAAGCCTTCGGCTCCTCGTTCAATATTATCCCTCCGCTCAAATCGATCTATTGCGTTTAAAAAGAGAGTTTGAACGCGAATGCTGTTCTGTCTATGTATACAGCGCTGTCATGTGCCCACATGGCCAATCGGGATTAGATGTCTCTCATAAGGACACTCCGCCCAAATCGATCTCTTGCGTTTAAAAAGAGAGTTTGAACGCGAATGCCGTTCTGTCTATGTAGACAGTGCTATCATGTGCCCACATGGCCAATCGGGATTAGATGTCTCTCATAAGGACACAGCTGATCAAGATTTAACCGTCGACCTTTCGATTTATAGTTCAATGTTCTTACCAGAGTCACCGCGTTCTCTGAACAATGCATACCTTGCATGCATGAGGCGTTCCGCATAAATCATCATTAGATTGTCGAGGTATTGAAAATTTCCAACCCGCAACGATGTAGTGTTCAACATGCAACAGCCATTTCCTTTCAGTTACGCATGGTACTTTTTAGGAATAGCTCGTGAATGAATGATCTGAACCTTCACGTTAAATATATAGCGTTATACACGTACTCTCTTGTCTCATAGTACCACGTGCTGTAATCAGACGAGCTTAACGAACCGACCATTAGGTACTTCATCTTACTGGTGAAATATTTCCTACTGGGACAAATTTAGGTGTAACTGCGATACCCTATTGAAAAAATCTAGCTTTGCCCATACTTTTGTGTTCATACTTTGGGCAGGGACCACTTCGCTTAATTTTTTACACAGTCCTGTAATATTTTGTCGATACGAAGCACAAAAGAATTCTATGAACACCTCCGTTACAGTTAGGAAATTATGTGCGAGAAATAAATTTTAAGATGATAATAGAGATGGGAAAGGGCCCCGAAAGCTCAATTCCCTGAGTTTTTATTTCAAATAATGTTCGATGAACTGAAAATGACATTAAATATACTTGTTATGCAAGTTATTTTTTCCTTTTTTGTCAACTCAGGTTTCGGCGAAATTTGATATTGACTCATATTTCTACATACAAAAAAAAATAAAATGTTTGAAACACATACCGCAGGCTGTCCACAAAAGAAAATATGCAATTTATCAATGTTTAGACCGAACTTACAATATCACAAATAATTGGACCCACCTCGTAGAAAAATTGCATACCTCTTTATTTATTAGATATGATGTTCCTTTCCCAGAATTACCCATTATCAAGCTCGGCTGATATGCCCCCAAACTCGGTTGATACGACGCCGATCAACATTCGATATCTTAATAAATTATTTAACTGGAAAGGCCTTTCCACGCAAGAATGACATTGGCGGACAGACTCACCAGTAACATTCTCACCAATGAGATCACCCTACTGTTATTCCTATTATTAATAGCAAAAGATAGAAAAGCAGACGACAGGAGTCCTGTTGCTTAGTGAGTGATTAGAGCATAGAACTCAAAACCGTAGGTCCAGGGTTCGATGCTGACCAGTGGTAACTGCGTTTGTGTCCTTGGCTAGGGCACTTAATCTTGATTGCCAACATGTGGAAATGGTCGAGCTCCGTACTAAGACGTAATTCACGTTGATGGTGTACTTACCCCGACCAATGGTAACCCTTCATATGCGGCGGTAATACGGTGTTGACTCTGACAGCTGCTTGGTGGTTCTATCCGGGTACCTCGGCTTCCCCCACCGACAATTTTTGTCGATGCGAGGTGACCCGGCTTGTCGAAAGTGTCTTTAAACTCGAATAAATAAATAAATAGAAATAAATGAATAAATAAATAAACCAATAGGGGACCGAGTGGGTTGGTGCATTATCCATGGAAATGTTAGGTGAGAAAGTTGTAAGCCTATGCCAATCGCTATATCATGCTTACATTTTTGAAAGAACACAAGTGTTAAACGGGTCTTCATTAATACTGCGTCTGCGGAAATATTGCCCACCTGTGGAAAGTAACCAGTCCCCGGCGGCCGTACTATATCTCTCTCTAACCTTTTACATGTAACCTCCGTTCATAATAAAAATAATAATACTTTGGCCGGCCGCTGATTTGTCGCGGTTCTCGGATGAGAAGACCATGGTTACCCATGTACACCCAACTGCCTCCCTATTCCCACGCTTCTCCTCTCCTTCCAACACTCGGACACGAACTGCTTGATGACATCCCTTGTCCAATTCTTCCCAATCTCTCCGATTAGCATTCCCCATTATACTCCCAGTGAATCTTATTCTTTTAGACTGGTACTTTGGGCATTCTATAAGAAAGTGTTCCTGGGTCTCCACCATGTCTAAATTACACATCTGGCACTCTTTTGCACTGTTTTTCCCAATTTTCCCCTCAGCTCCAGGGATCGCGACTTCAGCTTGAACAACAGTGACCCCCCAAAGATGCCATCAAGATACTCTTCAAAACCTGGCTTCTCTTTATCACGCAGGCCACCCAAAGACCTCTTTGATTTGATCCCCTCTCGCCAATTACGGTTACAATCCTCCATGACCCTTTCTTTGACGACTTTTTTACCCTGGTTTGCCCCAGCGTCCAGATCCGAGATCTCTAATGAGTAGTTCTCTACTAGCTCCCTCAGTTGGACCATCCACACCGTCTTGATATTTGAGTTGAAAATTCTCAGGAACATCACCTTACACCATCGGCTGTCGGGGAGATTTATCAAATAATTAAGACAACCGAGTTTCAACAGGTCTATCTTGTCCTTTATCCTCATCCATCCAAGCTCACCCCTGATTGCTTCTAGCGCTGCGGCATTAATCGACCCCTTTATCCATCGGCCTGCATCGTTCTGCAGAATTTCCAAGCTCTTTACGATCGTGTGGTTTAGGGATACCACCTCCGTACCGTATGTTATACTTGGCAGTCCCACCATTTCCCAAATGGTTTTCCCCACGAAAACCTTATTGAAACTGTTTCTCCCTATAAGTTTCATTTGGTTAAGGATTCGCTTCCCCTTCAGAATCAATTTATTTGTGTGGTTTCGGTAGATGCCTCTTCCTGCAATGTATATATTTACCCCCAAATACTCGTAATCACCTGTCTCTCTACACTGAGAAGTTTGCTGCTACCTTCCGGAATGTAGAACTCACCCACTCTCCACCTTCGAGTGGGATCCACTTTGCGGCCCACAGGTATAACTTTGCTCCTGTTTTCATTAAGCTCGAGTCTCCATTTGCTCCCATATTTCCCAACAATTCCCAACATTTTCGTTAGCCCCTCTTCGCTTTCTGACACTAGCACCAAATCGTCTGCAAAAATAACCCTGGGAGCTTCAAGTCCCCAACTGCTACCCCATCGTCGCTATGCAGGAGTTCATCTCCTAAACCTTTGACGTACAATGCAAACAGAATTGGCGAAAGGATACACCCCTGTTTTAGGCACACGTTTTGTTGTAATGTTTCCCAGGCTAAGTTCACTCTGTATGTCTTTATATAATGCTTTAATAATTCCAACAAACTCGCCTCCTAAGCCCAGAGCCTCCAGCTTACGCCACATACCCCCTCCCCCCTCCATACTCTATCGTATGCCTTTTTGACATCCAAAAAGGCCATAAACATCTTTTTCTTTTTTGCTTTCGCGGATTTTGTCATTTGGGATATCGTGAAAAGATGGTCAGTAACTCTCCTTCCCTTCCTGAAGCCATTCTGGATTTCTCCCAAAAACTCTTCTCTTCAATCACCTCCTCTAGTCTCCCATACAGGACTTTACAGAAAATTTTTCCAATGTTGCTACTGACAGAGATCCCTCGATAGTTATCTAAAACGTCTTTTTCCCCCTTTTTGTGAATAAATGTCACTTTGCTTTCTTCTCTTCACTCCTTTGGGACCTCTTGATTTTCTATGGCTAGATTGAATAGGGCAGTTAGGCTTTCCTCTCCCCCTTTTTTGATAAACTCGTTAGGAATTTCGTCGACTCCTCCCGCTTTTCCATCCCTTAATTTTAAGATCACCTTTTGCACCTCCCCCGTTTTAAATTCGCTGCACACGAAGTTCGATAGGTTTTCCTCGACCTGATTCGGACACTCAGGTGGGCTTTCCATGCCCCATCACTTATCGTTTACCTTTTCCCAGTGTATGACTAGTTCCGATGCGACTAGATCTTGCTCGTTTGTGACTCTGCCATCTACTTTAATACTAATATACATGCCTACCCCTTCCCCTTTTTCTGGGCTTCCGTTCGCCCTACACCTATCCACACGCACCCTCTTTCTTGGTCTGCCCGTTCCTCGTGTCTTACCCACGTTTCGCTTTAGCCCGTGGCTTTCATTATCACATGAGGTGGCTCCAGTCTTTTAGCATTTAATTACTGTTCAGGGTTGAATGCTCAAATGACGCCATCGACCTCAGCATTGGAAAAATTAATGTTTGTCTGATTTCTCTAAAAACGTAATATTTTGTAATCTAAAATAAATACATTTTTCTTTTGAGGTCATTTCGTCCCCACAAGCGTCAGAATATTTGAAAAATATTGATGATTCGGAATGAACATTTCATATTTTGCAGATAGAAAGACACGATCGCATATCAACAAACGCACAAAATTAGCTCGTATCATTTATACATCGCTGCTATCCATCCCCGAACACTTGTTTTGGGCAAAAATATGAAATCAGAAATCGGCTCTCTGAGTGCACAATTAAGGCTTAAGGGCAATGGTATTCTATGACAACCCCGGATCCATAACTATTTTAGATGCGGAGACCATATTCCACATCCCTTGCTTATACAGTATAGTCGCCGTGGACTGGTCGTAATCCACGCGTAGACAGCGATGTCCATGCACAATAAAAATAATAATCAGCACAATTTTAATTAATGAAGCACCGGGTTGTACCCAGTGCTTCGTTAATTAAATTGTTGATGATTATTTCTATTATTTGTGTTTGGAGTCTAATATTATTGCGTCCGTGGGAATATTGTCCACTCGTGGAAAGTAACCAGACCACAGCGGTCGTACTGTCAAGCGGTTTTCGTTGTGATTGACTGAAACCGACGAAAGCAATAACGTTAAAAAAACGCGAAGGATGGTACTCATTATGTTATGGTAGACATACCCTATTGCAATATAATGGATATTTTACACAACAATGAAAGTTGTTCACTATAATATGTTTAATTTCATTAACCTGGGTTTAATACAACAAATGTGGAACCAAGCCTCATAGCCTGGATGGTCGCGAATGAGTCGACAAAATATGAAAATCAAACCTCAAAAACAGAAAATATGACATACGGAAAGTGGAGAGTTACTACCTACCAATGTAGTTGTACATTCCAATGCGTGACAGCCATTATCAAGTCATTTACTGGTCGGCATTTGATATCTTAATAAATTATTTAACTGGGAAGGCCTTTCCACGCAAGAATGACATTGGCTGACAGACTCACATTCTCACAAATGAGACCACCCTACTGTTATTCCTATTATTAATTGCAAAAGGTAGATAAGCAGACAACAGTAGCCCTGTGGCTTAGAGAGTGGTTAGAGCATAGAACTCAAAACCGTAGGTCCAGGTTTTGATGCTGACCAATGATAACTGCGTTTGTGTCCATGGGTAGGGCACTTAATCCTGATTGCCAACATATGGAAATGATCGAGCTCCGTACTAAGACGTAATTCACGTAGGTGGTGTACTTGCCCCGCCAAACGCTAAGCTTTCATGTGCGGCGGTAATACGTTGTGGACTCGGACAACTGCTTGGTGGTTCTATCCGGGTACCCCGGCTTCCCCACCGACAATTTTTGCCGATACGACGTAACCCGGGCTGTCGAAAGTGTCTTTAAACTCGAATTAATAAATAAATAGAAATAAATGAATAAATAAACCATTAGACGACCGAGTGGGTTGGTGCGTTATCCAAGGAGATGTTAGGTGAGGAAGTTGTAGGCCTATGCCAGTCGCTATATCATGCTTACATTTTTGAAAGATCACGAGAGGTATACGCACCATCGATTTGAATCATCACAGATGGCTGTACGTACCCTCAGTAATTACGTATAAGATTGCCATACCCTCAATACCTATCCCCAGACTGACTGAAAGCGTACCCACGAAGCAGAACCATGGGCTGGCAAATATTCCTTCGATACATTCCATATTTACCCTTAATATGTACCCCCAACACATACCCTTAGGCTTACATAGCACCAATGCATACCCTCACTACCTACCCTCAGACTCTTGGGCTTACAGAGCATCAATGCATACCCTCACTACCTACCCTCAGACTGACGTACATGCATGTATGTTCATTATATAGCCTCACTATTTCGTCGCCTGAGAACCATAAGGTTCCAGCTTCCAGAGGCAGATAGAAACCTCATGGATCTCACACGATGATTTATCATGAGACTTAGATATGTACCCTCAATACTTAGCCTCATAATGGCATACATACATCTTGACTTGTCTTCGGGCGGGAATACGTACACATTACACCCTCTTCAAACCGATGTGATTTACCACTTGAGTGAGGTTGGACAAAGAGTAGTCAACAAAGCAGAACTTGGATCTACGACAACCACTCTGAAGGGCAGAAAGGAATTAACAGGTCACCCATTGTGTGCAAAATATCTGTTGTAGTTTGCCCTCTTATATATATATATGAAGAGATAAAGCCCGTTTTATCAATTTATGCTAATAGAAAACTGGAGGGAACAACTAGGCCTGGAAATAAAGAACTCATATCGTAACCCGTTGGAAGGTTACGCTACATAGCAAGGTGGTAAACCTTAGGAACAGGGGTGTTGTGATGCTTCTCCGCTTTCTATGTTTTTACAACGTCAGTCACGCTATTTTACGTCTAAACGGCATTTCGGCCTAAATAAATATCAACAACTAACGCGCGATCTCGCCAAAGCGAGATCGCTCGTTAGTTGTTGCTATTTATTTTGGCGAACATTCTTTGAAATGGAAACATCATGCCATTCTACACATATGTGGATACAATGATTCAAACTTTGATTTCAGAAAGTTCGGAATGATTGTCAAGTCTCTGGTAAAACATGCGAGATTAGTAATTTATAATGTAATGTTGTATTACTTTGTCGTAACCTGTTGTTCGTTCGCGTATTTTGCAACTGGCGTAACAAACGCGTAACCTAAATGATCGCTCGCGGGTCATGTCGAGGCCTACATAAGCATGTTCCAATATTCTTAACTACTGTATTTCATGGGTATAAACCGTTGGTAAGACCTAACTTGACTTTATATCAGTGTTGCGGTCACGATTAAGCATTGTGTAGAAATATGTGGCCTTAAATACAAATAAATAAATAAATAAATAAATAAATAAATAAATAAATAAATAATAGGTATAAAAATTATTATATATTCCTTTTGGCAGTGTTTCGAAAATAACCTGTTTGGGCATCATAATGTTTGTGTTAGTTGTGAGATTTGAGCTACGGGTTTGAATAGAACTGGTTGGTATTCGCGAGTGAAATCTGGTGAAAGTCTGAAATAAGTTTCGATAACAACAACATCAGCAAAAATGAAAGAAATATTTATACGCAGTATTGAATCCATGATCCCGAGGAGTGTTGAACAAACTTTGGGAACAACGAGCATTTATTGGGATTTAACGACACTTTCGACAGCCAAGGTCACCTCGTGTCGGACAGTTTTAGGGGTGGAGGAAGCCAGAGGATCCGAAGACAACCACAGAGCAACGGCGAGCAACTGTCAGACTACCCAACGTTCCAACTCCACACAAGCAGGGTTAGCATTGGTTGAAGACAAGTGAACCATCGACGTGAAATACGCCTTTCAAAGAATGGCGTTCTCAAATAATAAATCATATTGGGACTTTGTGATTCAACATGTCAATGGAAAAGGATTTATTACAATTTGTACAATGACGTCGGCGGATAATTGGCGTACCCATTATTGACAAGCACTCAATAGTTTGCATTTGCAACACTGAACCAGGAAGAATACCGTGTTAAATGCACTGTGTGGTATTAATATTTGATCCAACCCCGATAGTAAACGACACTAGCAAACGTTTCTTTGATAAAAAAATCATATTTTGTATTGTACCTAAAAGCATAGATTATCATATCCTTCAATGAACTGGGCTCGCCTAGCTCGTTCCAATGAAGTGTCATGAACTTAGATTATCATACAAAAAAACCCAACTAGATGTGTCAATAGGCCCATGCCAGGTAGCATAATTACGCATTGGCGTTAACGCTCGCAGCATAATTTGCTGTTTGCCATATCTCTATCAAAGTTTAAGGTCAGGAACTCCGCGAAATATCTACCGTATAGTCTTCGTGGATTTGTCGTAATCCACCCGTGAGCAGTGATGTCCACGCATGCGTTTACCAGGTAATAAAAATCATCATCAGCAAAATTTTAATTAATGAAGCACAGAGAATATGTAATCATTCCATCTGAAAATTAGTGTTCAGAGTTGAACTGCTATTTTTCAGAAGTCCGTGAACTTTCAAAACGAGGCTCCGTTGAGATAGTTTGTCGTAAATGTTTAATATCATCTAAAAGCCAACGTGTACAGTGCAGTCGCCGTGGACTGGTCATAATCCACGTGTGGGCAGTGACGTCCACGCATGCCTCTACTAGGTAGTAAAAATCATCTGCTGCAAAATGGTAATTAATGAAGCACCGGGTTGTACCCGGTGCTTCATTAAATACATTTTTGATGCTTATTCCTATAATTGGTGTCTGGATTCTAATATTATTGCATCCATGGAAATATTTTCCACCGTGGAAAGTGATCAGTCCAGGGTGGCTGTACTGTACCAGAAACAAACTCAAATCCAATTTGTAGATACCGATGACAAAGCCACATTCCAGAAATCAACCAGTTATCTGAACGTGTCGCGAAAAAATAGTCCAAAAACTGATTCTCCGAGTTTTCACATCCTAAACTAAGTTCAAGGTCAATAACTCCACGAAAAATCATCCAGACGGGACCAAACACGAACTCAACTTGTAGGTACCCCTGAGAAAGCCACATACCAAAAGCCAGCAAATTATCATGATGAAGAAAGTCCGGAAAATTTCGGAATCATAAGCTAAGTTGAAGGTTAATAACATCGCGCCAGATCATCCGACTGGGACAAAACACGAACACGATTTTGATGTACCCGTAACAAAGTCACATGCCAAAAATCAACCAATTATCTCAGTGTATGGTGAAAAAGTCCGGAAAACAGAAGTGTTACTTCAGAATGACGGACGGCCAAGGATAATAATATGCCCCGGTCATTTTATGACGGAGAGAATAATTAATGAAAGTGTCAATGACACTGTAGCTTAACTTGAACTTGGTATGTTATAAGTGAAATGGCAAAATTGAAGGTAATTTGGTGAAATTTCAACATAACATTGAGTGTGCACATCCATGCATTTGTAAATGTAAACTGTAGAGTTGGCTAAAGGAAGGACGTTGATACACAAATGCAGTTAGTTTGGAGGTCATTGTAAACGGCAACTTTTTCACAGGAATGAATGATAATAGATAGCTCTTATCTAGAGGTCTCATCTAATGAGCATATTAATTTCTACAGCAATCCTATGATAAATGCGCCCTGTAGGCCATGTCAAAGAAGAATGTTCAGGCAGAAATGCATAAAATTCAAAGGTTGTTGCTCACGGCAACAGTTCCTGGCGGAAATGAAAAGAACATCGATAGATCGTATCTTAGTCATCCTGAATAAGCAAACCAAGTTTCAAAGCATCCCGATAATGAATGCGCCCTCTGAGGCGTGCCACAGGAAACTGTTTACGCATATATGAACTAAGTTTGAAGGGTGTTGCTAGTGGCAATGTTTATTAAAATATTTGTTTAATGGAAATTCATAAATATCCACCGTAGCGAGTGCAAAACAGGTAAGTTGCTGCACAAATGCGCTAAATGCAAAGGTTTGTGCTATCGACAATATTTTGTGATGGAAATGAAAGAAAATCAATAGTTCTCCTCTAGAGCCCCGAACACGCATACCATATTTCAAATCAATGTATTCATAAACGTGCCCTATAGAGCTTCCAAATGAATGTGTTGATGCACAAATGGTTCAAGTTCAAAGACCGTTGCTACGACAGAGTTTTTTTTGATGCACTTGAACAAAGTTTCAAAGCAATCCATTCATAAATGTACCCTGCAGGGCATGCCAAAGAAAAGGAATGTATTGGTGCACTAATTTTAAAGGTCATTTCTGACGGCAATATTTTTAACGGAAATGGCAGAAAATCAATACCTCACATCTAGAGGTTACCCCAAACAAGCATAACAAGTTTCAAAGCGATCCTATCATAAATGTGCCCTGCATAGTTTGCCAAAGGGAAATATTAATGCATAACTGCTCTGAGTTCACCAGAGGTCGTTGCCAAGTTCTGCAGATCGGGCCAAAAAATGTTAATGCAAAAACTGCAAAGTTCAAAGATCTTTGCTAACAGCAACGTTTCCCGACGGAAATAAAAGAAAATCAATAGCTCACATCTAAAGGTTGCTCTAAACCAGCACACCATGTTTCCAAGTAATCGGATCAAAAATGTGACTTGTGCGTTGTGCCAAAGGAATTGTCAATGCCAAAATGGTAAAGTTGAAGGTCGTTGCTAAGGGCAACTGTTTTGACGGGAAGGAAAGAAGCTCCCATCTGGAGGTAACCCCCCAAAACATACCAAGTTTCAGAGTGATCCATTCATGAATGTACCTTGTAGGGCGTGCCAAGGGAAAATGCTGTTGCACAAATGTACTAAGTGGGAAGGTCGTTGCTAACGGCAACTTTTTTTTACGAAAATGGAAAAAAATCGATAGCTCCAATCTAGAGGTCACCCCAAACAAGCATACCAAGTTTCAATGTACCCCGATCATAAATGCGACCTGTGCAGTGTTCCAAAGGCATACATTGATGCACAAATGCTTCAAGTTCAAAGGTCGATACTAACGGCAACGTTTTTTGACGAAAATAGAGGAAAATCGATTGCGTCCATATAGAGGTCACCCCAAAAAAGCATACCAAGTTTCAAAACGTTCCAATCATAAATGCGCCCTGTAGGGCATGCGAAATGAATATATTGATGCCTAACTAAACTAAGTTCAAGGGTCGTTGCCAACGGCAAGTTGTCGTGACTGAAATGGAAGAAAATCGATGGCTCCAATCTAGAGGTCACCCCAAACGAACATGCCAAGTTTCAAAGCGATCTGAACATAAATGTGCCCTGCAGCGCGTGCCAAATGGAAATATTGATGCATAACTGCAATAAGTTCGTCACAAGTCGTTGCCAACGGCAACGTTTTTTTTGACGAAAATGGAATAAAATCGATAGCTCCCATCTATAGGTCACCCCAAATAAGCAACACACCAAGTTGAAAAGCGATCCATCATAAATGTGCCCTGTAGGGCATGCCAAAGGAATATATTGATGCCTGACTATACTAAGTTCAGAGGTCGTTGCCAACAGCAAGCTGTCATGACAGAAATGGAAGAAAATCGATAACTACCATCTAGAGGTCACCCCAAACAAACATACCAAGCTTCAAAGCGATCTGAACATAAATGTGTCCTACATGGTTTGCCATATGGAAATATTGATGCACAACTGCAATAAGTTCGTCAAAGGTCGTTGGCAACGTCAACGTTTTTTGGCGGAAATGGAATAAAATCGACAGCTCCCATCTAGAGGTCACTCCAGATAGGAATACCAAGATTCAAATCGATCCGATGATAAATGTGTCCTGCTGGGCGTGCCAAAAGAATTTATTGATGCCTGACTAAACTAAGTTCCAAGGTCGCTATCAATGGCAACGATTTTTGACGGAAATTACAGAACATCGATAGCGCCCATCCAAGGTCGTTGCCAACGCAAACAATTTTTGACGGAAATGGAATAAAATCGATAGCTCCCATCTGGAGGCCACCCGAAGAAGCATTCCAAGCTTAAAAGCGATCCAATCATAAATGTGTCCTGCAGGGCGTGCCATATGGTTATATATGGTTATATTTATGCCTGACTAAACTAAGTTCAAATGTTGTTGCCAACGGCATCGCTTTGTGACGGAAATGGAAGAAAATCGACAGTTCCCATCTAGAGGTAACCCCAAACAAGCATACCAAGTTTCAAAGCGATCCGATCATAAATGTGTCCTGCAGTGTGTGCCAAAGGGAAATATTGATGCACAACTGCACTAAGTTTATCAAAGGACGTTGTCAAGGGCAACTGTTTTTGACGGAAGTGGAAGAAAGTCGATAGCTCCCGTCTAGAGGACATCCCAAACAAGCATAAATGTGCCCTTCAGTGTTGCCAAAGGGAAATAGTAATGCATCATTTAAGATCATTGTTTACTACGCCGACGGACGCAAAGTGGCGTTAAAAGCTCAGCTTGACTTCGTCAATTTGAGCTAAACAACACAATTTGAACAATGATTTTGCGAAAGTAGGGGTTAAAGTATTTTGTAGAACGTTTATTTTAAATTGAAAGTACTGTCCCCACCCTCAGCCCAATGTTTCTTTAAAAATATCGAAGATTATAAATCCACGGAAGAACAGTCTCTGTTAACTACAGGGTAGAGAAATCTCTGGTAATTACAGAATAAAAGTGGTAACTACCTTTGCAAACCCTCATTCACATCCCGGCATTAGCGTTTACTCCGTTTACCATGTATGAAACAACCGCATAAGCGTATGAAGGGGTTAATTTGGATTGGCGCAAAATACCGCTCGAGCCGTCTCCCCTCGTGGTGTTCTTGCGGTATACCAAACTCGAGCGATAAACATTAACCCGCCCAAACGTTTGTACGGTTCTGTATTTATTACATACGTCTACATTTGTAAACAAATCATTTGCCTCGACACAAAGTAAGAAACTAACCACACGCAACGGGAGCGCGGTGGCTCAGTGGTAGACTAATGGACATCTATGCTAGAGGTCCCAAGTTCGATCTCCGACCGGGACGACCCGCGTTGTGTCCATGGGCAAGGCACTTTCTCGCGGTTACCTACTTGGGGGCACGATCACGCAGTGGGGTCGTCTCACTTACCCGGTTGCTATTGTTTCGGTAAAATGTGTGAAAATTAGGTAGATCAAAGGGAAGCGGATTATAGTCAGTATCGAGTAAGTTTATTCGCTTAACTCAATTCGTGTTCATTACCAACAACCAACCGGATAGGTGGGATAGACCAGATGAACCCATAAGTGCAGTATATTAATTAAAAATTGCTTTATAAATACACTAAAGTCCAGTACTGTGAGACACATAGTTAGGTAGTCCAATTTCTCCAGCTAGAACTATTCTTTTGAAATGTTCAGTTGAATTATTTACTTTTACCTTGAAATCATTGTCATATCTGTTCCCTTTTTGTGGACCTTGAGCTTTCTTGAGAAGATCGACAAATGCACTGAGTCATACTGAGTCATCCGACCAAGTTACTATGAAATCCCTTCATAAATGAGACTTGTAGTCTGTGATAAAGGTTTTCGGGTTTTGGGCTCAGGCAGCCATCGTGGCCGAATGATCGCGAACAAAAGGGGACGTTCTCATCTGGACATTATCTGGAGACATCCTACCAGGTTATGATGACATCCCTTCATAAATATGACCTGCAGACTGCGCTAAAGGGTTTCGAGCTTCGGGCCCCTGTGGCCGTCACAGTTAACCAATCGCGACCAAAAGGGGACGTTCTCATCTAGAAATTATATGGAGTCATCCGACCAAGTTACAATGAAATCCCTCCATAAATACGACCTGTAGACTGCGCTAAAAGTTTTTGGGTTTCAGGCTTGGGCAGCCGTCACGGTTGACAGATCATGACCAAAAAGGAACATTGTCATCTAGATATTATACCTAGTTAGCAATGAAATCCCTTCATAAATACGACATGTAGACTGTGCTGCTAAAGGTTTTGGGCTCGGGCAGCCATCACGGTTGACTGATCGCAATCAAAAGGAGACGTTCTCATCTAGACATGATCCCAAACTTGCATGTGAAATGTCGTGACGATCGGACAAGAACTACGGGATGTAGCCTGTGCTAAAGGAAAATGTGAACAGACTCACAGACTAATAGACTCACCGACTAACAGACTAACAGACGCGCGGCTATCAACAATATATTTCGCAATCGGTTCAGTTTCGGATGAACAATCGTCTGCTAATGTTTACAAACACATGTGTGATTTTGGGAGAATTATCGTGGGCAGATTTATAAATAGGCCAAACATGTCGTGTTCGTATGTTTGTACTATCGTAGAACGTTCATATTTGAGCTCGTTCGATTCAATTTGTTATCATTACACAGCTAAGAATGATTGTCTTGATGAACTATTCCCTTCTAAACTTTAGAAATATTCCACACACAAAGATGTTTTTGTCAGTTTATTGTCTTTGGGATAGCGTATTAGAACTCATTCGCTTCGTTTAAACTGCACGGCTTCCCTGATTGTAGGTCAAACGGAAATTCCACTTAGGCTGGGTTGTGATTTGGTGTTGCTGTGGATGGTGATTTCTTAGATCAGGCGTGTAATGAAAAGTGTAAAGTCCTATCAACTATGACCTTTGCGTCTGCATTTTTTCACCTTACATTGGTGTACATATTTGAGAACTTTGCAGCTATACATATTCATGTATAAATGAAACAGGCGAAAGCGAAACGAATCGGAAATATACTATTAAAAAAAGTAGGGGGTATTTGATAAAAGTGAGATATTTGAAGAAATATATTTATATTTTCATCAAAAAGACAGTTGAGCCATTGCACTGTGACAGCTGGTGAATAATTTCAGCGATAGCTGGGTGTCTGACAATGACACATTCCACGCACTGAGCTGTAGAAGACATGGACGGTCAGTCAGAGAATTTACCACATTCAGTACAAGACCTCAATACCTCGCAAATACTCCTCGGTTCGCGAGACAAGCGCTGATCCGCCATGACATACTCCTCACCAAACCTCCAATATCAGCTTGACTGATGTTATTCCATTCTTCCTGGAGTGCAACGGCGAGTTCCTGGACATTGATAGGGGGCTGTTGTCGTTGTCGTAGACGCCTGCCAAGCATATCCCAGACGTACTCGATTGGTGAAAGGTCTGGACTTTGTGCTGGCCAAGGCAGTGTAGTGATGTTCTGCTCCTGGATGAAATTTGTAGCGACACGGGCCCTGTGCTCTCTTGCATTGTCACCTTGGAAAATGAATCGACGGCCCTGACGTTGCGCAAATGGCACCATATAACCTTCTAACATGTTGTCACTTTTAGTACTGTCCTGTGACACACCCTTGTATGACATGTAATGCTGTTCTGCTTTTCATGGCTATGCCTCCCAACACCATAACTGAGCCACCACCAAAACCAAAACGATCGTGTGACTAACGGTTACGCCATGGTATCGTTCTTTCCGTTGCCGCCACACTCTGTTTCGACTGTCTTGGAAGTCGAGAGTGAACCTCGATTCATCGAATAACATGACGTTGCTCCACCGACGATTGTCCCAGCGCTGCAGTTCTCCACACCAATTACGCCTTGCTGCGATGTGAAGGTCAGTCAAACGTGGAATTATTCGAGGTCGTCGAGCGTAAAAACCCAGCTGTATAGGGGATTTCGGACAGTCTGACCACTGACTCGCACATCTGTCGTTCGGTGCAGCTGCTGTCCAATTTCTGAGGCACTTTGATGGCGGTTACGTAATGCTGTGGTTCGGATGAAACGATCCTGGATAGCAGTTGTCGCTCTTGGACGACCTGACCGACGTCTGTCATCAGCATTGCCTGTCTGACGGTAGCGCGACCACAATCTGCTAATCACCGATTGAGTAACGTTGAGAATTTGAGGCACTGCAGTCTGCCTGTTGTCAGCTTCCAACATGCCAATGTTCGTCATAAACGTTCGTCACGTGTAAGTCTTCGCATACCTCAAAAGTTACATTTCGACCAGAAATTTTGATGAACGAGTTTATACCAAGAAAAGAACGATGAGACCTCCGAAAAATCCCGTCCTGTACAAATGAAAATTTCAAAACGTATCCCCACATACATTAACGCGGCAATCGTGCGAAAAACCTGCACGACGTTTTCGTGGGCCGGTGACAGTTATGATCCACACTAAACTTGGTGACATATTGATGTGTCCAATCACGCGTATCCAATACCATTTTCTGAAAATATCAACATCAGTTTGGATATCCCCTACTTTTTTTGAATAGTATAGATCATTCAAATGACGAGGCGACAGCAAATATCATTTAAAACTAGTTCTACGAATCCATTCCCCGTTAAACCATTTACCTAAGGAATCGACGGCATAAGCCCGAGTAATTTTCAAAATAAGCAGATGAAAGAAAAATTAAAAAAATTCAACAAAACCATATCCTGTGACCCATCGTTGGAACGAGCTCGTCGAGCTCGTTCCAAAGAGGGTCACCTGATATGGTTTCGTTGAATTGTTTTGAAAATTTAAAAAAAAAAAATAATTGAAATAATAAATTTTGATATTCTGTGCATTGGGTAAAGGGTTAATATTCTGATCTGCTGGAAACGCTAATGAGCTCTGTAAAATAAAACTGAATTGCCCAAACTTCTAATTGCATTATAGGACGCATCTCTAATGTCTTTGTTTTACATTATATTCATTTCTGTTTGAACTTGGATAGGTGATTCGACGCCACTTGAATTGAAGGATTCGTTGACTGTTACAATCGGTCACCATCTTCTCTAAGCATGTATTTATTTATTGGAGTTTAACGATACTCGCGTCGGACAGAGAACCACCGGAGAGAACCACCGAGCAACGGCGAGCAACTGTCAGGCTCCCCAACGTACGGTACTAACTCTACACAGACAAGGTTAGTGATGGTTGATGACAGGTGCACCATCAACGTGCATTACGTCTTAGTACGCAGCGCCCAGTACCCTTCCCTCACATGGGAAATCGGGATTAAGTGCCTTTCCCAAGGACACAACGCACTTATCCATGGCGGTCTCTGCGTATCAAGTTTGCCGCAGAGTGAAGTTATATATAGAATAAATATTTATTTCGTTTGGTTTGCTCACTTGTGGCAGAACATACGATAAGCACCTCCGTATTAAAAGAAACATTTAACATAACCGAATAATATTTCGGAAAGAGTGATGTTTTGGAATAACTCCAGATAGAATTGAAATAGATAGGACAGCTGCAATTTCAATTCAACGAAGCCAAAATTACCTTTTAAATTGACAGATATACGTAACAAAGATTGAGTTTTGTAAGGATTTTATATTCAATTTAACAATTTTGAAAACAATTTACAACAAATGTGAACAAATAAAAAGTGTTACCTTCGCGATGATATCACAATTTTGCAGCTCACCCAGGCTACCATGAGAACAACGTGATACCATCAGTAACCATGTCTTCTTTGACATTGGAAATGGCCGCTTTAAGTGTTATCGTGAGAACCATAGTCTTCGGGAAATTTTCTGAATTCATGCTAAGACACATAACAATGCGAATGAAAATGCCATTTCGGGTGACAGGCAACCCTGAAAATGTGGGCAGTGATATCTTCCAAAGGGTAGCTTTAAGAACTACTACCGCCAGCAAGAAACGTGCAAACGCAGCCACCGGAAATGTATTCACTTGCGTAACTAATAAATTAACCAGCTAAAAAAAATTGTTTTCAAATAATTTCGACAAAATCATATTATGTGACCCCTCATTGGAACGCGCTCGTCGATCTCGTAACAATGAGAGTTCACACGAAAAGGATTTGTTGAATTTTTTTGAAAAATTAAAAAAAACCCAATAATTAAAATAATAAATTTTGATATTCTATGCGTGGGATAAAGGGTTAAACTCCAATAAATATACAGAACCGCACATACATTAGAATGGGTTAAGAAGTATCGCATGAGATTGCTTTGGCCCAGAATATCACGACAGCCGAAGGGCTGAAGCAATCGAATTCTTAACCTATTCAAACATATGTGCGCTTCTGCATTTATCACATCAATGTAACAACCAGTCTACTCGAAAATGGAACTAAAAGCACTTTTTAGTTTGATAATTTCTGTTTTTCCCTCATTGCCAACAAGACCTCACTATTATTTGGCGGGGTACGAACCCCAATTTGCTTTTAAATTTTTACGGCATTCAGTTGGCCAAAACCAATTGGTACCGATCAGTATCACGATCACGATGATCGAACTTCAAATATTGACTAAACTGCAGGGAATAACACATTAAAACGTGTTCAAATATCCAATAAGTTTAGCACACTCCATCATTATATGAACAGTTGCGGAAAGTATTTGTCAAGCAACAAGCAGTCAGAATGTTATTTTGTATTTTGTAAATTTTTAACTCGAATCTGATTGTTTAAATATCCCGGATAAACAAATCTAAATGAGGAGCTTGGATTTTACAAGCGATCTCGACTGCGGTGCATTCGATCAATGGGCGCTGAAACTTGTTGTATAGTTGTGAGTTGCGATACACAGCTTCAAGCAAGGAGTGCATTCAACTGGTCCCCGTCTGCTTCATTTTCCAGAAAGGATTATATTTCTTATCGGAACAAATACTGTCGACCATCGCTTGTTAAAAACCCACAAAAAAACACAAAAAAGAAAATTCAAAATGCAATAAAACCGAAAGAAAACACACCTCCCCAAACATCAGAACCATGAATGGGAATGCCACTCAGCAAACAATCAGAATGGTAAACAGGGTCATGTTTGAAAGCCGTGGCATTAGGCAACCAAACATCCACAGAAAGATGCAGGGGCCGAATAACGTTCCTACTATAAAAGGTTGAAACGTGCGAAATTAAACTATTTTATTTATCAGGTGGTCGGCGACTCTCCTCTCATAATGTTTCTTACAATATATCAATTTCCTCCCGAAACAAGCTAAAGCGTCCAGACTGATACAAATGTGTTTCATCCACATGCGATCATTCGATTCAGAAGAAAGTTTACATCGGCACACGTCGAAAACTGATTACACATGCCGAGGTACCGTTTTGATAACAGTAATTTCGTTGACAAACAAATCACCAACTCCGCGAAATAAATTAATAAACTTTTGTCATTGAGATATTTTATATACGCCTATCATGCGTAATTATTTCTTCTGTTTAAAAATAGTCTGTCAATGATTTCCGTTCAGCACATGTGTGCGGAACGGGGTTTCATTTTCCGTATGGTTCAGTGTTGCTGTATATAGGGATTTCATAGAACAGGCGCGTAATAAAATGCAGGAAAATCTACTAGCATTGGGGATGGAATTGCAAACTTTTAGTGGTTTGAAGCTTAAAAGATCTAACCGATTAAAAGCTTGGCCAATCGGGGAAGGGTGGGGGGGGGGGGGGGAGATCCTCCCCCATATTCAATCTATTGCAACGTCCTGGGTTTCGGTGACGCTCCGAAATTTTCACTCATTTTCTACAAAAATTCGTTAAAGGAAATTGTTTCTCTGGGGGAGGGGAGAGGGGGCGGGGGTGGAGGAGAAGAGAGCAAACGCTCTCCCGCCCTGGTTTCTACGCCTATGTGCAGGGTCCTGAAGCGTATTGTACATTTACGTTTGTCATGAAATTTCAGTTGCAGGGAATACACGTTTATTTATTTATTGGTGTTTAAGGCCACATACACAATGGCTAATCGTGACCGTGACTGTTTTACGGGTGTACGAAGCCGCAGTACTCGGAGAGAACCACCGAGCATCGACGAGCAACTGTCTGCTCCTCAACATTCTAACTCTGTTCAAGCTCCGCTCAAGCAGGGTTACAGCGGTTGAAGACGTGCAACATCGACGTGCAGTACACGATGTCATCATGCCCCCATGCAGGCAACCGTGATAAAGTGCCTTGCCCAAGGGAAAAACGCGGGTCGTCCCGGACGGGGGTCGAACTCGGAACCTCTAGCATAGAAGTACAACAGTATACCACTGAGCCACCGCGCTCCCAATACACGTTCAAAGTGTTATTCAGTTATCAAAGAAGACAATCAAGTTACTGCGGTCAAAACGTTCTAAAAGATTTGTAAAAAATAAGCAAGGTGAATCAATCCCTTTATTAATGGCAAAATGCTTCTACATGTATCCAGAAATGATACTGTGTCTAAATGATCTTCATTGGCAGACTGAGGGTCAGTGTATTGAACAACATTATACATGCTTCCACTGTTTATTCAATAACAAGGAAGACATTTGACACTGAACAGTCAACATCAGAACGTCGCTATTTCATTTCTCCTTCCAGAATTATCTCTGAGAAATGTCGCCGAGGAAAATCTTCGTAGTTTTTCTTTTATTAATTGGACTGGACTCAGTATCAGGTAATTATTTTAAACGCCAAACTCTATTGTTACTACGCAGCAGTTTACCCTACCTTACAGTATAGAATATTTGAACATGGCTGTGGTGACTTATTCTCTTAAATTGACACGCTTCAATTTAACTGAAATAACAGTTACTGTTGATGTTAATGGGTCGTTGGGGACTCTAAAACTTGCTCGCGGTTGCTCGGTGGTTCTCTTCGGGTACTCCGGCTTCCTCTACCCATAAAACAGTCCGACTCGAGATGACCCTGGCTGACGAAAGTGCCGTTAAACCCCAATAAATAAATTCATTTTTAATTCATGATATCACCATGCCTTTTACTTTGAACTGTATGGAGTTGATCCCTGATTTCTACATCAAAACAAAAACAAAACAAAATGGCAGCATTTGGGAATTGTAGATACAGTGGACTGGAATTAGTGTTACTGCTCATTCTTCTCATGAATGAAAAAAAAACATTTCTCCCAGTATCCATCAGAAGGATTGCAAAATATAACCATTCAGCTATTTTAAGGTAGTTTATTGTCAAAATTTTGTTCTCTTACTTATGCCACAGCAGACATACAGGCAGTGTTCCCGACAATAACAGTTCCATAGCAAATTTCAGTTTCCGCATGTTCTGTGTTTGTTTCCAAACATTTTGGTATATAATTTACTGAAAACACCTAAAACGGTAATGATTAGCCGTTATGCAGAAATATGTGACATCAAACACAAATAAATAAATAAATAAATAAATAAATAAATAAATAAATAAATAAATAAACACCTAAAAGTTCTTCTTGGAAAGCGAAAGGTAGGAACACCCAGATGTTTGATTAACAGCACTTGGAGTTGGACATAAACCTCAGGCTACAATATCGTTTACAGTCGACTACTGTGCTCTGCAGTGATGTCAACATAAGACGCCTGTCGTACCGAAGAGTCAAGCTTTTAACTAACGTAATAACTGCTTGCGACCACCGTCATTCACAAAAAACATATTTAAGTTTTATACTCGTCCTACTGTGCTTCTGAAATATACCCCATGACACTTTATTGAAGCGAGCAAATCGACCTCGTTTTAAAAGAATTTTATGCTACTGCGTGGGTTTTTGTCCTGGATTTTTGAAGTCAACAACCAAAATTAACAATTATTTGATAGTAGCAGGAGATGAGGTAAGCGTGCCAACGCAGGGAGACCGATGAAGGGAGTAGTAGGAGATGTGCAGATCGGCCCAATTCAGGGGGATCTCATGTGGACCCCGCAGGGGGACTGATGAAGTGAGTAGTAGGAGATGGGGTAAACATGCCAATTCAGGGGGACTCCCGAAGACCCCGGGGACCCCGGGGACCCCGGGGAGGGGGTTCCCCGCAGGGGACCGATGAAAGGAGTAGTAGGAAATGTGGGGATCGGCTCAATTCAGGGGGATCTCATGGGGGACGCCGCAGGGGAACCAATGAAGGGAGTAGTAGGAGATGTGGAGAACGGCCCAATTTAGGGGGATCTCATGGGTGACCCCGCAGGGGGATGATGAAGGGGGTAGTAGGAGATGTGGAGATCGGCCCAATTTAGGGGGATCTAATGGGGGACCCCGCAGGGGGGGGGGGGGCCAATGAAGGGAGTAGTAGGGGATGTATGGATCGGCCCCCATTGGGGATCTCATGGATGACTCCGCAGGGGGACCGATGAAGGGAGTAGTAGGAGATGGGGAGATCCGGTTCTAGAAACCATGGGTTTTTACGACAATTAGCCTGCTAGTTCCCACCAGTCCCAAGTAGTCCTAACCAGGACCAATTAATTCCCACCAGTCCTCAAATCACAAAAAACACTTTTTATTTACTATGGATTCTTCAAGAATCTTATTTAGGACCGCCAGACAGTAAATTAGGTCTCATTGAAGGATTTTTTCATGGCCCTCATGGCCTCGAACGAAATGAGGTTAAGAGGGATAGTAAATTAGACCTCATTGAGGGCTTTTCTCATGGCCCTCATGTCCTCATACGACAAATAGGGATTCTCCAGAAAATATCCAGAAAAGGTATCCTTGATAGGTATCCTCATATAATACAATACCCGGCCATAGGTATCCTCAAATATTGAAATGAGGCTAAGAGGGATAGTAAACGAGGCCTCATTGAGGGATTTATTTATGGCCCTCATGGCCTCAAAAGAAATTAGGTTAAGAGGGATAGTAAATTAGACCTCATTGAGGGCTTTTCTCATATCCCCCATTGCCTCATACGATTGAAAGGGATTCTCCAAAAGGTATCCTCGATAGGTATCTTCAAATAATACAATACCGGCCATAGGTATCCTCAAATACTGAAATTAGATTAAGAGAGATTGTGAATTAGGCCTCATTGAGGGATTTTTTCATGGCCCTCATGGCCTCAAAAGAAATGAGGTTAAGAGGGTTATGAGAAAATCCCTCACTGAGGGATTTTCGCGTGGCCCTCATGGCCTCATACGACAAAAAAGGGATTCTCCAAAAGGTATCCTCGATAGGTATCCTCAAATAATACAATACCAGGCCATAGGTATCCTCAAATACCGAAATGAGGCTAACAGGGATAGTAAATTAGGCCTCATTGGGGGATTTTATCATAGCCCTCATGGCCTCAAAAGGAATAAGGTTAAGAGGGATAGTAAATTAGACCTTATTGAGGGCTTTTCTCATGGCCCTCATGGCCTCATACGACAAATAGGGAGTCTCCAGAAAATATGCAGAAAAGGTATCCTTGATAGGTATCCTCATATAATACAATACCCGGCCATAGGTATCAAATACTGAAATGAGGCTAAGAGGTATCGTAAATTAGGCCTCACTGGGGGATTTTTGTCATGGCCTCAAAAGAAATGAGATTAAGAGGGATAGTATATTAGACCTCATTGGGGGCTTTTCTCATGGCCTTCATGGCCTAATATGACTAAAAAAGGGGATTCTCCAAAAGGTATCCTTGATAGGTATCCTCATATAATACAATACAAGGCCATATGTATACTCAAATACAGAAATGAGGCTAAGAGTGATAGTAAATTAGGCCTCATTGAGGAATTTTATCATGGCCTTCATGCCCTCAAAAGAAAATGAGGTTAAGAGGGATAGTAAATTAGACCTCATTGAGGGCTTTTCTCATGGCTTTCATGGCCTTATATGACTAAAAAGGGGATTCTCCATAAAATATATTGTACGACTCACGCGAACGAGCAATTATTCGTTAGCTCATTTGCTCGATGGGATTCGAGTCGTTCGAGCAGTATGTGCGAGTCACTCGAGGTAAAACGGAACCCCACTTACGGAATTCCATTTTTGGAATCCCTATAGAATCTCTTTTTAGGATATGTCTGTAGCTACAGAATACCTTTTTTTCTGAAATGAGACGAAGAGTCGTATGTCCGAGTCACTCGAACGAGTAATTACTCGTTAGCTCATTTGCTCGATGGGTTTCGAGTCGTTCGAGCAATTGCTCATGGAGCAGTTACTATCTTGGCTCTTTAGTTTATTAGGGAAAATCATCAACCATGTCTCTAGGTATCCTACTTACATAATCCCTTTTTGGGCAACGTCGGGGGTTAGCAGAATCCCACCCCCCTCTGGCCAATGGGGGTCGTCCGGGTACATCTCCTACTACTCCCTCCATCGCCCCCACCCCCTGTGGGGTCCCCCATGAGATCCCCCCAATGGGGGCCGATCCATACATCTCCTACTACTCCCTTCATCGGTCCCCATGCGGGGTCTCCCAAGAAAGACCCCCTGAGTTGGGCCGATCTCCACATCGCCTACTACTCCCTTCATCGGTTCCCCTGCGGAGTCCCCCGTGAGATCCCCCTGAACTGGGCCGATCTTCACATCTCCTACTACTCCCTCCATCGGCCCCCCTGCGGGATCCCCAGGAGATTCCCCTGAATTGGGCCGTTCTCCACATCTCCTACTACTCCCTCCATCGGTCCCCCTGCGGGGTCCCCCATGAGATCCCCCTGAATTGGGCCGATCTCCACATCTCCTACTACTCCCTTCATCGGCCCCCCTGCGGGGTCCCCCTGAATTGGCACGTTTACCTCATCTCCTACTACTCGTGATGATTGAACTGTGTCATCCAAAACATGCAAAACAATACACAACCATGCTATTCATCGAATAACACTTCTGATTAACATGAACCAGAGTAAAAAACGAGCTCGTAGAGCTACCTGACTTTCTATTACATGAACAGAGTATTACTGAAAAATTAACCCACTATTCGATTTATCAATGTTGCGGTGATTTGATTCAATGCTGTAGTAAGGATTTCAGTTGGTGCTGTAAGGATTTCGCTTACAGCAGAGATCGGGAAAGGGGGTGGGGGGGGGGGGGGGCTGGGATAGATTTCGCCACCAATTCATCCAGCATAAGTGTTATATACATTTTTACTTTATGTGGCTGTTAATACTTATAAAACGTGACGACACTTTAGGCAATTGCGATAAGCCCTGATACACTTTGAACATTCTCCATATCAGGGAACTTTATTGCATGGGAGGTAGCGACAAGGACCGACGCAACAGTGCTTAGTTCTGTATGTTTCTCTTTACTGAGCTTGGCAAAGTTTCGCAGAGAAGCACTGTATATTAATCAGGCGGCAATAATGAAGTATATTAGTGTTTACCGCTTCACAACATTCAAAGATTCAAAAGTCATCTTATATACTCGGCATCTTCCGCAGGTATACAGCGTTTGCACGGCCATTGAAGTTGTAGCAATTTTGACTTTTCATCACATAAAAGGCCAAAACGGCGACACGCATAACTCCCTTCTTACACTATTTACAACTATAAAACCTCGAGACCTTATTTATTCTTGGGAGCTCTAGTACACCCCCTTTTATTATTTTCAAAGTTCAATGTGTATTCAAAACAACGCCAGTTTTAACACTTTTTTCTCCAATCACCTTCTTCCAAATTTGGGATATATGATCTCCACAAAAAAAAAAACATTTGTTAAAATTCGGTACCGACCGGGGAATTCCCAATAATTATGGCCGAATTTAGGGCAAGGTTATTGACATCAACGTCTTTAAAAAATAAAATGACGTCGGATTCTCAGGACATATAAGGAATGATCGTATGTTTCTGTCTATTTCTTGAGTAATGAACCGCAAAAACAAAAGCAAAACTATATAAATGGGCTTGAGGTTCAAAAACCTAACCATTATCTACTTTGTGGCGTTAATGTAAAAACTAGGTTGCATTATGCTTCCTAGTAATAACTGAATAAAAAAGGCATAGTTTTCTAAAATTCTTTTTGAAATGACGACACATTTCACTGAAACATGTTCTTGTGTCATTAAATTTTTTATTCACCAATGAATTGCGTAAGTTAAAAAGAACGCCATAGGCTACGCCCACACAAAACTCCAATCTCCTTTTCCACTTGACTGGAGGTGATGTCGCTCAAAGCAACGCCGAGTTGAATTTAATTCTGACTTTGATCATTTCCTGAGAAATTGAAAACACTGTTTCTAAATGTGGAGTTTGATAAAAACCCAGGTTAAATGAAGTTGGCTGAACTTTGTCTGAGAAAGCGTTCATTCAGGATATTTGGAAATTGGAAAGTTTTGTTCGCGAGAGTTTCGTTTGTGGATGCCATCGACGTCAGTTTTGTTCATATTGACATTGTTGTGAACGAGGCTGAATTGTCACAGAGGAGTGACGACAGTGTTTGACTGATATTTTGTGTCTTTGAAGTGGAACATTCCCTATTGTAACCGCGGATGGAACCTTCATTTCGATGCCCACCCACGTACTTAATGTGTCGTAGTTCAAATCCAGCATCATTCATTGTCTGGATACAAGTTGCTCGTAAACATTGTGCTGTGCATGTTTTGCCACATTTTACATTTCGTGAAATGTCAGACATAAATTTTGAGAACTGATATTCTTTTACGCTCTTGTCAGTGAGCAACATAGGGCCTACATTCAGTTGATGGTGAAATGAGAGCGCTAGGCTGTGGAGTGCAGGTAGGTGGCAATTTTATTTAAATCAGTCCGATCAGTTATATCAATTTATGAAAGGTTGGTAATGATTATGACCGGCCATTGTTTACGTTTCATTTCGCTAAAACGATGAACGTAGACGATCATTTATTAATTGCGTATACAAAAATTAAACACGGAATAAAAGGCATGATAAGGAGTTCATTGTTTATTAGATTTTATTTTGAAAGACCTTTTAATATGATGAGATAACTATTAATTACTTTTCATTTTGAAACAATATGAGCGTGCAATGGTTCTTTTCCATTTATTGGTACATGCTTTAGGGTCGGCCTAAATGCGTATTTTTCGGTTCAGTGTTTTATGATCAGAAAACAAAAAATACTTTAGCCAATCATAATGCCTGAAATGCATGAACAGAAAAAAGGTTTAATTATATTAGTATGGTGTAGAGCTCACAAAATTATGAGATAGCTGTTTTTAGTTTTTCGATTTATTCCCATTGTAGACGTTTTTACGTCATTTGAAGTTTAGCACTTTTTCGTTGTTTTCAAGTAAAAGGTCACGCATAACTCTCTTGTTATAATATCTACAGCTGGGAAACTTCATGACCTTGTTCATGCTTGGGTGATCTAGTGCACGCTTTTTAATATTTTTAAAATTTCATCCTTTATCCAACTCAACGTCAACATTTTTATTACTGATTTAAAGTAAACGCTGGTATCAAACCTTCCTGTTTCAAATTTTATATATATCATGTCCAACAAAAGCCAGAACTAAAAAGTGGATAACGACCTGGGAATTACCAACAGCTATGGCAGAATTTAAGGTGAAGTTATTGGCGTCAACGTCATAAAAAATTAAATGACGTCTAATTCTCATGAAATGTTGCAGAGCGCGAAAATGTAGGGAATAGACAATTTTTAGTTTGTCGATTTATTGCCATTTTTAACGTTTTTACATCACTTCAAAGATTGCTCATTCAAAACATATTTGTTAAAAACATTAAGGTTTTTGTGCACCTTAGCGTTTTTAACAAATATGTTAAGAAGCGTTTTCAGATGTTTAAAATGGTATGAAAATATGCGGCAGTCTACCTACAAATGCTGGCACATAGGACACATTGGAATTCAGTGGACGATTTTTAGCTATCGCCAGCGATTCAAATTGTAATTGCGGTGCACGATTTGTAAAAAATTCTTGTGAAATTTAACTTCTTTATAAACATAGTCCGACAACGATTTCTGTTCCGAACATGTGTGCGGAACGGATTTTCATTTTCCGCATGGTTTAGTGTTACTGTAGATGGGGATTACTTAGAACAGGCGTGTAATAAATAAAACAAATCACCCGGTTTATAACCCGATTGCTATGTGTTCAACGTTACCCGATAGAATATCAACATTTAGAAATGGGACAGAGGCACGGGCGCGTGGAATCCGCCAATTTGTAAGACCATATGAAAGAACGCATCTGACTGGTCGTTACGCATCTTGTTCACGTCATGAAGTGAATAAAATGTTTTGATCTAAAACCTGCGTCCAGTAAAACAGTTTCAGAGTGGTATAGGTAGGGCATGCAACGCATGCGGAGTAAAGAGGACATATAGCAACGATCCTTGTTGGGCTTGCCTTCGGCGCCTGTAAAATACAGGGGAAACTTTATATTGGATCTCAAATAATCTATTCAACAAAATGACGACATTTCTCGTTGTCACCAAACAACACTAGTCGACGACACTTCTTGAGTAATTGGACATTTGCGCTGCTTGTCTAATAAACAAATTTTTTAACTTTTCATTGGAATGAGCTCGTCCGATGTCCCTAAGCTCCTATTGATGGAAAATTTGTTATTTGTTTATGAACAAAAATCGCAAGCTGGCCGTATCGAATTAGTAAGCACCCTGATGCCTCGGCAATAGAAAATAAAAACTCTTAAACTCGCGAAATAGTTTAAATAGTTTTAGAATAAAAAGCATTAGCATGAGGGCCTATATCCCCCCTCCCCCCAGCCCACAACGTTATTCATTTATCGGTTCTTAACGCCACGTCAGCAGCTAAAGCTATATCGTGGCGAGAAATTGGAAGAGAGTAAAATGTTTCATCGTTAATTTCGAATGAAGATGATTGATTAAGAAAGGAAATAATTTCAATGGAATGTGAAAGACAGGAGTAGTTTCAACAGTAATGACTGGTGATACCAGTATGGTAAATACCAAAAAAGAAAATCAACCTAATGACTTGTTACTAGAATAGTGAACTTTAAAAGATATAAGCAATTTTAAAAGTCGTTGAAAAGGTTGATTTCTTTGAGAAATAAGAAAATTTTGAGCGGGCTTTTTGTGGTGTCATAAAATAGATTTCTTGGAGATCCTACAGTGAGAAATTGCGCTCTGGTATGATTAAAGCCAGAACAATGTAAAGAATATGCTCCACTGTCGACATCTTTTGGAAAGGAATATACCTTGATCGCGTAATTACCTACTAACAAAAAGGAATGTGCAAGCCTTGTATGAACAATACTATGTGTTAATATTAGATGGTCTTTCCTACGAAGGTTGGTAGACGTATATTTATCAATGATATTTGGTTGGGAGCGATGAAGCTTGTTATTGTTGCTACATTCCACTCCGTCTGCCATATAGATTTAATGTATTTACTGACATGTGATTTGTAATCACTGAATGGAATCTTGAAATCAGTGAAAGGATTGATTAACTCTTAAGCTGCTGATTGTTTTAAAATATTTTTCATCAATTCAAGTCATGGCTGCTGATAAGATTTGATGACAAATTTATAAAAGGCTGACTCAAGAAACTGCTTGTCAAAATGTCGGTTCAATTTGCAGGTGAATATTTGGTTAAGCCTGCTCAAATCATACTTATCTTAGTGTAAAGAGATTTCCTGTCCTGGGCAGGAATATCCTCCAGCAGCATGCAAGGAGTTAAACATGTTTTGCTGCGACGTCTGCTCTGTTGTTAGCGGAAATACCAACATGTTCAGGTAACCAGCAAAACACGATATTATATTGGCCAGAGATGAGCCATTTTCTAAGGAAAGTACAGCATGAGAGGGTTCTTCATCTCGAGGTTGTGCAAAGCTGGTAAAGAGGGAAGGGCACTAAAAAGATAATCGACTCCTTTCCTTGTATATTATCGATGTGATCAAGCAGCAGTTGTAAAGTTTCAGCTTCAGCTGTGAAAATGAACACTCTATTTGCTACTCTGATTGAGGTGATCTCTAATCACTATTAACGACGGCTGTTGATAGTTTTATCTTAAAATCCATCTGTATAGACAATTTACATGTTCTATGTGAAGACTTTATTTCAGCATATTTATGTTTGAATTGCAAGGAAGTTGTCACAGACTGTTTCGAGGAAGCCATGTCTAAAATATCTGGGTTTTCTAAGATGTTAAGGAGGAATATATGGTTTACAGGTCTCTTTTATCGAATCTGATTAAAGTGTGGCTGAACCATATGGGGGTTTAATTCTGATAAACAATGGAGGAATATGTTCGAATGTCTACAGTTTGAGGGGCAAAGATACCATTATAAGAAGGTTTTGATGGGTTGGCAAGTTGTTTAGAAACATATTCGAGTATTAGTTTAATTCAGCTATTCTCAAGAGAATTCCCTGCGTCCTCGAGTGTTCAATCTATTGGTGGTGTTCTAAAAGTACCCAGGCTAATTCTAATACCACGTTTATCAATTGCAACGAGTGGTTTGAGGTATAAAGTCCTAGCAGAATAGCAAACCTCACATCCGTACTCTAATTTTAACCTATAAAGTGATCTATACAAATGAAGTAAAGTTTTTGATCAGCACCCCAATCAGTGATTCCAACTACTTGAAGAGGTTAAGTGGTTTTTTACATCTCATTCTCCCTTTATATTTTTGCAGTGTGGTTGAGGTGTGGATAGGGTTCTTCTGGGGTGTGAGCTACAAAATTGGTTGAGGTGTGACACCCGCCTCAGGTGTGGCCCTATATTTTTATTTGCCATAACTATTAAGCAAAAAGGGATAGGAGGATAAGTGCTTTCCACTTAGTAGGAACCCCTGCTCTCATAACATGAATACAGAAAATGTTACAATGGCGAAACAAACAAGGTTTTGAAATTCATAATTGTAAAATGAACTATTTGAAAGGGTTTATATATATGTGGGTGTATGTGTATAAATAAATATGAATATGTATCAGTAAACAAAGACAGTAAAAAAAGAAGAGAGAAAGAAAGAAAATCTGTTGATGTCCCTTTTGCATTCTGTGTCTCTCTCGATTTGAATCAATTAATATTTAAAGCCAAAGGCCGCTTGGGCGCTGTTCTGATTAGGATGTCTTAAAATAAATATAATAATAATAGTAATAATAAAATAATAATAATAATAATTATCATCATCATCATCTCTTCGCCTTCTGTACGATAGCTTAGAGACGTGTCTCATTAGACCCATGCTCGTTCACACAAGAGGTAGGGGAAACGCCGCGTCAGCGACTCAGGCCACAAACAGCCACAAACAGCGCAACCGTAACTATCATCGTGACTGCACAATCTGTGTACCGAAGCGCGGGCTCAACGTCACCCCGATTACGCGACCATTCCGTGACCCCTCCGTGCGTATTCTATATTGAAATGGATACCTTGCGACAGCATTGTTTTGCAAATATTGCTAGATGGGAAACTCGTTGTCGAACCTCCCAGTGCTACAAATAAATTGTTGCACAAATTTAAAAATCAAAGTGTTTATTTTGGTTTCTAACACCGGATCACCGTACAATAGATTATTCACCGAATTCAAGAGCGTTACGAGCATTGGAATAAGAGGGGCAGAAAGGTGTGGTTGGGGTACCAAATATGAGGTATGATTGGGATATGCCTGAGGTGTGCTTAGGGTACTGCCACAAGGAGTGCCTGTGGTATGGTTGGAGTACCACCATTAGGTTTTCCCAGGGGTGTGGTTAGTGTATGCTTGGGGTATGCTTAAGGTACCCCTATGAGGCATGTTTGGGGTGTATTGAGGCGCGCTTAGGGCACCTCCTGAAGGTGTGTCAAGGATGTACACCATTTAGGTGTGGCTAGGGCATACCTAGGGTGTGCTTTGTGTATTTATTATTTTAAAGTTGCCGTTGCAATAAATAAAACATTAATTTTTGTCACTTCTTGTTCTTTATCTATCACTCCATACACCATATTGGGAAACATTTAACTGGGTCGATTTGAGAGAAATAGTTGGGGCCAGTTTTGGTGAAATAGATGGGGACGGTTCGGCCATGGGGTGGTGTGGGGTTGTGACCATCAGCAAGTTTATGGAACCTAGGGGACGGTTCATGTCAAAAAGTTTGGGATGGCTTGGGCGAAAAAGTGTGGTGACGGTTCGGCCAGGGGCGGTTTGGGTGGCACTGTTCTAAGTACTGCACATGCTTTGCAAACGTCTTTAGATATGAATTATATATAATGATTTTATTACTTTTTTGAAAATCCTGAAATAAAACCTAGGCCCACTTGTGTCCAAAAAGATTGCATGTTTTGTCCAAAAGCATCAAACGATTTCAAAACCCCCGGGCGTTTTGTCAATTTCTATGGGACGTTTCGTCCAATCCGGTCGGACGTTTACTCAAATTACTGTTTTAGTGTTATCCAATCGAACATTATTAGGTACGCGTTGTCCATTGTTTGGTACATGGTGTACAATGACAAATGGGTACGAGTCGTCCAATTTTGGTTCATGTAGTTGTCTACAAATCGCAGTCTTCATGAGCCGGCGACACGCCCTAAATTTGATACAACTATGCATGTAGTATTTAACCGAGTTGTGCTGACTTAAGCACATGTACAGCAGCAAAATAGACCATCTTCGACTTACAGAGATCATGTGATGTTCCAAACGACGTCACGTACAGTATTCCCTAAAGTGCCTGGGGTATGCTTAAGATGTGTTAACTTTGAAGAGAATTTGCTCTTAGTCATGGGGGTATGCTTGAGTTGTGCCAGCTCCAACATGATTGTCTTTAAATCCTATGGGTGTCCTTGGGGTACTTTTGGGGTGTGCCTTGCCTAAATATGAATTTAAAGTGGTTTCTGCCAGGTGTGGATAAGGTGTGTGGTAGAATTATGAGTTGTGGTTAAGGTGTGTACCGCAAAAATTTGGATAGCATGCGCCATACCTTAACCACACCTTACCCATACCTTTAGGTGAGGTGTGACACTGCAAAAGTATAAGGGCTAGTTGTTTTTTCTGAGAACTGAAATTCAGTTTATTGTCAAAGATAAAACTCAAGAATTTCACTTTCTTAACAACTTTTATAATACTCCCATATATTTTCAACTTCAGATCGAGGTGATGTTTTCAGAGTTTATAAAAATGAACACAATTGGTTTCGGACTTCAAGAACGTGAAACCATTTTCTATATCCCATTTATGTGTTCTGTTTAAACATAGTTGAAGTTCTCCCTCGATGGCATTCAAGTTTTTACTACTATAGAAAGTTAAAAAATTAAAGATGTACAAGGAAGAGTGAACTGTATTCTTAATTGTGTCAATTATGCCATTGGTTTTGAAAAAACTAGGATAACGGACAGAATACTGGCCTGAGGGGCGCCCAATTTTTGATCGTGTGGATCAGATAAAGTAGACCCAACACGAACGTGAAATTGACGGTCCTTTAAAAATAATTCTATAAAAAGCGGCATTCGTCCTCTTAACCACATTATAAAAACGATCTTTTAAAATCCCATACCATGTATCATATGCCTTTTCCAGGCCAAAGAATATAGCGACAACTTGTTCTTTTCTGGCGAAGGCACTTCTTATAAACATTAGAGAGTTAGCAAATCATGCACAGTACTTGTCTAGCTTGATAATACAATAGGTCTGCAATTTCTTGGACATATCAGTATATTTTCAAGACCTGATGTGACATATAAGTCCAGTGGGCCGGGTGCTTTGATTATATAATATTGTATTACAACAAATAGCACACAGAAATAAAGATATACTTACTTATTTACACTTACTTACTTACTTGGATTGTTGTGATCTTTGAAATGGGAATTACTGTTGTTTTCCCCAAGAAGGTGGAAACTGGAGAGTAAGCCATATATGCTGAGTCAAAAAAGAAAGTATAATAGAAACAAATGTGAAAAGATAGCATAAAGAATGAAATATAATAGTTCTAATGTTGCATGTTTGTGAACAAGAAGTCGTACAAAGAGTTTAATGACATGCTGTTGTTGTCCACCCAACCGTATACAATTTTGCTACGGATTTCCAAATACCACGTGCTACCCGAGAATGCCAAATTGAATGGGTGACCGACGATTTTCTTTGTGTTATGTTGTGCTAGAGAGCCTGGATTATTGAGAAAAAACGCTAGTTTTTGTCTTCCGACATTTTAAAAAATGTCATGGTTAACCGAAATGCAGAGGTTTCGTACCATTGGTATGCATGAGATACCTCCAGATGAGCTCGCTGCTGAGTTCGGAGTCACTGTGGCCACTATTTACCGTCTTATTGGAAGGTGTAGAACCACTGGATCTACTGCCGACAGACCGCGTTCAGGTCCACCAAGAGTTACGACCCCTGCACAAGACCGGCACATCAGGACGTCTCACTTGCGGGTTCGCTCCCTTCCGGCGACGAGGACAGCAGCAATTACTCCTGGTAGAACTGTCAATAGAATCAGTGCACAAACTGTCCGCAATGGACTCGCTGAACACGGTAGGTAGGCGTCCATACCACGGACCAATTTCCACCCAACGTCATCGTACCATCAGAATGGAATCGGTACGCCAGCGTGTTCGCTGGACTCAGCAGCGTTGGTGCACAGTTCTTTTTAGTGATAAATTAGTGATTTTGTATACGGCGCACTGATGGTAGGGTAAGAGGGTATCGTCGACGAGGAGAACGGTTTTCTGATTCTTGCATGCGGGAATGCGACTGTTTCGGCGGGGGTAGTGTAATGGTTTGGGCAGGAATTTCCTTGCACCATCGAACGCAGCTGATCTTCATTGATGGTATTGTGAATGGACAGCGATATAGCGATGAAATTCTCAACGCTGTTGTTGTCCCGTTGTTCAACGCTAACGTCGGATTGCAGTTATTCCAGCAAGACAATGCCCGATGTCACGCGGTGCGTATTTGTCGTGACTTTCTTGAGGAGCAGAGCATCGAACTTCTTCCCTGGCCACCACTTCCACCAGATTTGTCGCCAATCGAGCATCTTTGGGATCGATTGGACCGTCGGGTACGACTTCATGATCTTCAGACGTTAGGCGATTTACATAATGTTCTAAGGCAGAAGTGGAACGCAATACCACAGGGTGACAAAAAGGCAAACGGTGGACAAACACGCTTTTGACTGCATGTGTGAACTTTTCATTTCACCCCATGTCTGAATTGCGACGTCCTGACCTGACGCTGGCAACAGTAAGAACATGAAATTATGCAAATTCATACAGATAGACTCGAAATATGAATTTACAATAATTTGTTTGGGATTAAAGTCGATAATACTAAAAATACTTCTCCTCAAAGTTTATTATACTTTCTTTTTTGATTCAGTATATCATAGAAAATTGATAGTAAACGTTCAAGTGAAGTTTGAGACAGATATTTGTTTTTAAATTTTGTAGTGCATCTCATCGGGTCTAGTGGCAGTATCCCTGACATTATGTGTTATTTAACTCTTCCTTAGAGAAAAGGTTCATTTTAGTCCTCTAAATTGTTAGGTGCAAATTTAATCTTTTGTTTTTGCAACTGTGTTTTTCTAAATAAAAAAGAAACCTCAGGATTCAAATTTTCAGAAGTCGAATGATTTGGCCATTTTGTTTGATATATCGGTTTTTGATGTGATTAGTGTGCTGTTATCTTCCAGGTGCTGTATAGCTGATTTAGTTTTTTTACTCTTAATCTTTTTATCACTTTTCCCAAATTTGTTGATGGAGCTGTGCTGGTTCCCAAGAAAGAAACCAAACCCAAATAAATGTTTTTTTTCACACCGAAGGAGCGCAGGGACGCTGTGAGGGCAAGGCCTTTTCGGCTGTATAATTTTTTATCATGTCTGGGAGTGGCAAAGTAGGGAAGTGTCCGGGTTCTTATTACAGTTTTATCATGTACTTATGGATGTCTTGGTCGCGGGTTTTGAAGGCCTCAATTCTTTATCACTGAAATCCTCAAGGAGGATTTTCTGTTCAGTTTTGGTATAGTGGTTGTTGACAAATTTAATGAATTGGTTATTGGTGCCAATGAAGTTTATTATGAGACAGCCGCTTTCGATGGCGCTGCTGGCTGTCCAAGTAGTCACTGAATTCACCCCATGTCGTGTCCGCGCTTTCGATATCGCTTTCATCATCGGAGTTCGGTGGTGATCCGTTAGACCCGTGGCTTGATTGGTCCAAGCTGATAGGGGACCCAGGTTCGGATTAGGTGACATCCATCTCCCTATTCTCCTCCATTTCCTGCATTTCGACTTCTCTAGTGAAGAGGTTCAGGTAAGCGTGGGGGAAGTGGTTAAGATAGTTTGATGGCCGCCACATTCTCCTCCTAATTCCCGGTCCCTGCTCTTCTCGACTCGAGCCATGCTTCCATACGTCTGACGTCCCAACCTCTGGTAGGTAGAGTCTTCTTTTTCTTTTCCTTTTGGCACTTTCCTGGAATTCCAGGCTTTCCTTACTGGGGGTCGGTGGTTTTGCTCTCCTAAGGTGTGAAGCAGCGCGGGGCGGTGCCCCGCAAAACATGCTCCCGCTCCCCTCGGACGACTCTTGTTTGAATTTGATGGTGTGGTGAACGCAGCCACCATCAACGTGGACAGACCAGTTAATAGAAGTGCTGAAATTCAGAAACATTAAAGTATCTACAGTCTGTTGCGGTAAGTAATCCATCAATAATTGGGTGTTAGTGAGGAGCAGCTGTAGATATGTCCAATCGCTAGTGTTGCGTCCTAATAAGTCAGCTTAACATAAGCTGCACCATAAGAGTAAAATTTCAAAATAAATATTTATAGTCAGGAGACCGACACCACCCGCACTTATTCAAGGCCCTGGGACACCTTCTTACCTCTTATGGGAAGGCGAAGTCTAGTGTTGTCACTAGTGCAACAATGAGTGGTTCGCACAATTAATAATGGCCCACTTCACAAGTACCAATATGGTCTCATCCCTTGGCTACCGAGATCACATACCCTATGGAGGGCGGTATAAGGCCTGAGGAGTAGTAGGAAGGCAGCAAGCAATGGACAAGTGTGTATAGGGCAAAATCTGTAGGAGGATTATGGTTACATTCCACTCTCTGATGGAGAATGAAGGGTTAATCCTGGATAATGGAAGTGGATGGATGAAGCAGGGGCTATCACCTAGGTAGCAATAGCCAATAAAGCATGTTTCTAAATAAAGACAATGGAAAACAGTTAACTTATTTTTATTAATGATAAATTACTTTATGCTATGCTGTTTATCTCTAACACAGTTGATGAATAATATCTGGTTACAAATGAATTATAGGGTGTTATGGGACTTTTACAAACTGTGGGATGGTGCAAGACAATTCTTCACCGATGAAGGAGCAACAAAACCCTAGTAGGGTTATGCTTCTCCCATATGGGTGAAGGGTTGTATATAAATTCTCCCAAACCTGGTCCTAGGCCTTCTCCCACTATGATAAGATCTATAAGCAAGGTTTTATGTAGTTGTTTCGGATGCTGGGAGACTTCTCCGACCGATGGGGCAATTCACCAATATGGGAGAAATTCCACCCTCAGGCTTGAATATCTTCCATATGGGGGAAACACTCCATCAGTACTGTGTAAATGTAAAAGTGAGTCTTCATCTGAAAGAGATGGGGGAAAATCACCTGAATATAACAGGAATGACCAAATTTACATAAGAGAGGATACAGCTAACAGGAGACAACTTTTCTCCAATGCACTATTACATAGGATGATGTCCACCAATATGGGAGAAATATTCTCCAGCAGGCCTCGTCTGAGGGAGGAGCAACCTGCGGGAGAGGATTTCTCCTGTACTGCAAGAATACTGGAATGGAATATCAAGTTAATAAAATATGTGTACAGTCTCTTGACTTGTCTTGCTACCTTTGAACGAAAGGGTTAGTTATATCTGGTATACAAAGGATCGCGACGACAAGTGATATCCCTTAAATTTCTCCATCACAATGTGAGGGAGAAATTTCGCCATGAAAAAGCCCTGTTACCATTTCGGGTTTTGACGGAGAGAAAATGTCCCAGATAAAATGGAAAAGTTGTAACAGATAAAGTTTCCTATCTTTGGAGAATGTAAAAGTAAATCTGAACAATTAAAATGAATACTGTTCCATTTTATGCTTAAATTATGCAATTTACGAAGCTAACGCTTGAATATTAAGTGAGCTAAAAATAAAGTCCGGTGCTTTTGACAGTTTTATTTCCAAATATAGTTTCTTGCAAAAATGGGTTTATAACTTAGATAATCGATGAGACAGGGCCCATCCACCTAACTTTCTAGCCTATTGAATATGAACATTAATATATAATCAGATGACTCACCATAGTCATATTTAATCCTCTTCCAATATTCCTTCTCCTCCTTCCGTGTCACAAAAGGTAACAAAAACGAACAACTAATTTTGGTGGGTCCCGTACGGAGCAGAAGTCTCGGTATTTATAGTAAAAGGCCAACCAATGAAATTACAGCACCCGCATTCCATATGACGTAATGGTAAAAACCCGATTGCAGATTGTAAACGCGGAAAAAATATGAAGTGGCTCTCGCTTCAAACTTGAATAAATAGAAATATATATGTTGTAAACATTTCGATCAATGATCATATGAAGAGAATAGAACCTTAATGGATAGCTAGGATGAGATTCTATAGAAGAATGAAATGGGATATAGTAGTTACGTGATAATAAATGCCGAAATGTGAGAGCACATGTTAACTTTCACAACTGAATCTAACTGGAGCAAAACACGGGCAGAACAAATTGACGGTACAAGAAAATTACAACATGCTAAGACGTGGGAGATATAAATAGGTTTTTAAACGGGGTAGGGAATTAAGGGATATACATAGCGGAGGATTTAAATCTCGCAATAATGACAAAATGAATACTTGATTAATAAGTTGCCTAATTCCGTGTGATATTATTACGAACGGGTAATTGCCGAAATGAGAATAAAAAAATGACACGAAGTTAATTAAACCATACAAGGGGGAAATTTCCCTCATGAATAATTTTGCCCAGTATATGAAGGGAATTGTTATATGCTTCGCCCTATGGGAAGTTGAGGTTAGGCTGAGACAGCATAACACTAGGAAAGACAAGGAATCAATGATGATGTGTTATCAGTCGTCTTGTTTTTGCGATTTACACGCAGTTTGTCCAAATTATTCATAGTGGGTGACTTATTTATTTATTAATTATTTGTTGGTGTTTAAGGTCACATATTTCTGCCCAATGGTTAATCATGACCACACAGCAATTTTACGGGTGGAGGAAGGCGAAGTACCCGGAGATAACCACCGAGCAACGGCGAGCAACTGTTAGCTCCCCAACATACTAACTCCACACAAGCAGGGCTAGCATTGGTTGAAGACAAGTGCACCATCAACGTGCAGTTCGCCTTAGTACACAACGCCACCGTGCCCCAAGTGGGCAATGGGGTGACGTAGGTAACTTATTAAATTCCCGTTCAGTTTTCTAGTGATCTTTTATAACATGTTTGTAATCATTATCTAACCAAGGTTTGCTGAAAGGCGTAGCCATAGTTGTTTTCTTCCGGGCATTCTGGATATCAGTTTAGTAGTATGCCAGTATGCCTTCCCTGGCACAGTTTTGGGAAAGTCGAGAAAAGGTAGAGGTGGAGGTTAAAATTTTCCCCGGATCGAGGGCTGTTATACATTGATAGTACATATTGAATGTCCGCGGGGACGGATGGCAGGTGACACAATTACTTTTGGAGAGAGGCGTAGGCGAGAGGTTAGTGTCAGAGGTCCGAAATGTGCGGACAAAGTTGACTGGTCGTCAGAGGTAACCTACAGCCGTATGCTTTCCAGTGAAGTAGCGGTATGACAATTGATGGCTGTTATGATAGAGAGAGAGGGTGGGGGGGGGGGGGGGTATTCACTGACAGTGGAAAGTCGGAGTGGAAACTAGAAAAACATCCTTGGTTCCAAGAACTGATATGGGTGGAAATGTCACTAGAGACAATGGATCTCGGTGGCACGATCAGTGCTGATTCGTTGGTAGTTGGTGCGGATTGTATGTAGGTGCTATCTGGCACAGTACTCTTTGTATCGTCGTCAGACTGGTGATCTTAGTAATTGGCTGGTGTAGGGAGCAAAAAGTGTACGGTTGAAGTGGAAGTACACAGACTTGTTACCTATAGGTTGTTCCCTTGAGGGGATGGTCCTGTGCGTCGTGGTATCACCCTCCATCTGGTATTTGACGGAGCATGTGAGCATCTTATCAGGCGCGGTCGTGTTAGAAGTGGCCTCGAGAGGTGGGGGGGGGGGGGGGGGCTTCGCGTAGGGTGTCATGAGGAAGGGACGTAGCAGCAACAAGTTTCCCCCTTAAGCTTCCGTGCAAGCTTCGTACAAACTCTGGTGACCCTTATTACCCTCAGTCCATGAAGGGAGTGGTTGTTTGTTTGGTTTTGTTTTCTTTTGGGGGGGGGGGGTGGGTGGGGGGCTCGTACAGATAGTCCCGGCTGGCAGTAGGACCCGTTTGGTAAAAATACTCGTATTGATGTGGGAGTCATTATAGTAGATTGGATTTATGTGTTGCTCCCGCGTAGAAGAATTCACCTCGGTGTGTGTCAGGTCAGAGCGGGTAGATCCGCGTTGGGCGGCCGAGATTGTTATATTCATAGGTGCTTTCCAGTCATTATAATTAGAATTCATGTTAGCCCTTTATTCGTCCAAGATTCAGAGCTCACAATTAGTAGTGGGGCCTCCTTTGGTTTGTAGGTTTCTCGTGGTAAGAGCCCATGTTTCAGGGTTAAGAACAAATGTCTTTACTAAGGCTGTTTATGTCAGCGGTTTTTGTGTCACGATTGCAGTGTATTGCGTCCCAACTTGGTCAAATTATTCTGCCAGAAGAACTGTGAATGGTTGAGGCAACGTGGAGATCTATCTTGTTCTTAGACGGGTATGTCTCCACTGCGACATTGTGGCAGGTAAGTGTAGTGGTATTGTCGTTTTTATGGAAGGGTTAATGAAACGTCGCTGTGGTTCATTAACCCTTTCAGATACGTTTTCTGACATTTGTCAAACGATAAACAGCACATTCCAACTTCAGTTTGAAGACCAAGCCAATAAAATTGTGTAAGCATACATTCATGGGTCTTCCGTTTCCCCAAGTGGCCTCCCAATAGAAAATCTTGTTCCAATTTTAATATATATGTTCCCTAAACTGTCGGGAACAACAAGCTGTTTCTGAAGTCTACCACATTCCAAATTAGAACTTTCATAGTGCCTATATATATATTTTCAAACCAGGAAGTACCTAATTTACCAGCCTTAGGGTTGTCTTTCCAGTTGCAGTTACCTCAAACGCATTGTACTGTTTTGTCTTATTGACATTGTGTACAAATTTTAACTTTAATGTCAATACATCTTACCACTTTGAGTTGTTTATATTATTTGGTTTGTTTTTGAAATTCGAATTTCTAATGCTGGAATTTCGTTTTAGATCGTAAGTTCAATATTTGTTAATGTAATAACTAAGGTATCGTGGTGGGTTTTGTTTGCATAAAAAGTTTTACCAGAGCAGATTGGATCTGTTGTGCCCTATACGTTCCCAATAATCATATCGTAAACTGGATCAGTTATGCACAATACTTCTACTTCTTCCACAAAGAATGGGGTACCTATTTAAATTCGAGCTACTCAGGGCTCTTTCGTGCTTCAATCAATCAAAACACGTTTTCGTTTTGGGCTTGTTAACTGATTTGTCTTTACCAGTTGTTTTTTCCATCACAACACCACTGCACACACTCCCTCGTAATACCTTAATGCAATTACCATTTAAAACACCCTGATCTGTAGGCATAGACTTAACCCTATTACATAACATACCAATGAATAGCTGTTCGTTCCAACACTGAAGTTTTACTTTATTTCTATAACTACACCACTCATGCAGTTCTGCGACTCTTTCATCAATATCCCTTGTACTTTCTCTGTCAATAGGTTTTGTTTATTTTCTTTTTATGACTAAACATGCTGCTGACTTTAACTTTATCTTGCAAAACAGTCTTTTATAGTATGGACGGTTTTTGTGACAAAAGTAAAATATCGTTGAGTTTGAACTATCCCTACCAGTGTTTGACATATTACCATGTGTTGACTCCCCTTGGTTTGTACGCGTCCTCTCTTTAGACACCACGGTAGCCCTTTTAAGGTCGAAGTTGCGGACCCTCAACTCTTTCAAAAAATAACCACTGTAGGCCTCTAAATATTGTTCTCAAACCTCTGGTATATCATGTTTATTACCCGGTTTTCTTTCCATAAGAATAAGTGCTAACTAGACTTTATGATTCTGGAGAATCATGGCTTTTCCCGATGAGATTCCATGATTTGTCATGACCCCACAGTGTATGATGAATTGCTTTTGACTGTCTCACTGAAGTTCCTTCATTGATGTCATAAAAAAGGTGAGTATAGAAGTCTCAAATGACTCAGTTTGATAAAAAAAAAATGTTTAGGTAAAAACCATCATTAACGGTGGAGAGGGTTAATATCAATATCGTCGTCCAACAAGTTAATGACCGACAAAAGGAGTTATGTTTGTTTGACACATACCCACTGAGTGCTGTATCTATTTGAAAATGGTCCGTTTTATCTCAAATGTATCCAAAATATTGATGTCAGGCAGTTTGTTAAGGGTTAACAAGTGCTAACAGGAATATTTATTCATGCAACTTGTAATTTCACACCAAAAACTGTGAATGGCCATTTTTACTTAAAAATCTACGAGATGTTTTCAGAGAAATCCAGGGAGAACATGAGTTTTAAGCTGTTGATGGATATAATTGTTTATCCAGCCCAAAACGGGTTAAGGGTTATTTTTTTAATACGCTCATTACTTATAAAAATAATTCTTAGTGAATTCTACTTCCACTTATGTTGATTTCTCCCCTTAACTTTGGGTGCTGCGGGTATGCAAACACAGCCCTCTTTTCCAACATTTTGATGTTTGAGAACCAGCATAGGGTTAACAAATGCTTACTGGAATATTTTGTACATGCAACTTGTAATTCACACTAAGATCTGAGAATGGCCAATTTTTCTTGAAAATCTACGTGATGTTTTTAGAGAAATCCTCTGATAACATGCATTTTTAACCTTTTGAGGGGTATCACCCTGTAACCAGCTCTAAACGGGTTAATGCTTGGTTTTATGAATACCTTCATTACTTACAAAAATGATCCTCGGTGAATCCCACTTCCAATGAAGGTGGTTATGTTCATCTCGCAGGTACACATTGGGTATAATGGGTGGCCAAGTACAGCCCATTTTCTCAAAATTTGCTGTCTCTGGAGGGTTAACAAATGCTTACCGGAATCTTTTGTCACTCCAAGACCTGCAAATGGTCAATTTCTCTTGAATACTTACTAGATTCTTCGGATAAATCCGCAGAAAATGGGAATTTTAAGCTTTTAAGGGGCACATCTCCTTAACCGGGCGAAAATGGGTTAAGACCTCAATTTTTGAATACCCTTACTACATACTAAAAATTTTACCTATCAGCTTTGCGTCCGGTAAAAGAAGTTATGTTTCTCTGCAGCATTCCCATTTGATGTTGTTGGTGTCCAAAAACAGACTATTTTTTCGAAATTTTGACATTTAGCAGCCCATGGAGGGTTAACAAATGCTTATCTGAATATTTTATCCATGCAACTGGTAATGTGACTCTAAGACCTATCAACGGCCATTTTCTCTTGAAACCCTACGAGATGTTTGTAAAGAAATTCAGGGAAAACATGATTTTTTAAGCTTTTGATGGGTATTGCTATTAACCACCCAAAAAGGGGTTAATGCTTGGTTTTTTGAATACCCTTATTACTAACAAATTTGGTCCTCGGTGAATTCCACTTCCAACAAAGTAGACTATGTTTATCTCTCGGGTACGCTTTGGGTGTTGTGCGCATCTGAAAATAGCCTATTTCAACAAAATTACGATGCTTAGCAGCCTGTAGAGGGTTAATAAATGCTCACCGGAATATTTTGTCCATGCAACTTGTAATGTCACACAAAGACCTTCGAATAGTCAGTTTTTCCTGAAAACGTACAAGTTGCTTTCAGAGAAATCCACAGAAAATGGGAATTTTAAGCTTTTAAGGGGTATCTCTCTTTAACCAGTCCAAAATGGGTTAAGACTTCGACTTTTGAATACCCTTACCACTATCAAAAATGTTTCACCATCAATTTTGCGTCCGATAAAAGAAGGAACCTTTCTCGGTGGTACACCAAGTGGGTGCTGTTGGCATCCAAAAACAGACCATTTTATCACAATTTTGACATTTAGTAGCCCGTGGAGGGTTAACAAATGCTCACCGCAGTATTTTGTCCATGCTACTTCTATTGTCACACCAAGGCCTGGGAGTGACAAATTTTTCTTGAAAATCTACAAGACTCGTTCAGAGAAATCCACGGAAAATACGAATTTTTGAGCTTTATGGGGGTATTGCTGTTTAACCAGCCCAAAACGGGTTAACGTTTGGTTTTTTGAACACCCTTATTACTGACAAAAATGATCCACGGTAAATTCCACTCCCAATAAAGGAAGATATGTTTATCTCTCTGTACTGTTTGGGTGCAGTGGGGGCCTGAAACCGGCCTATTTCATCACAATTTCGATGTTTGGCAGCCTGTGGAGGGTTACCATATGCATCGCCTGATATGTCGTGTCTATCAAAGGGCGTGTCACAGACAGGTCTAGCAATGACGAATGTACAAAAAAATCTACAAGACGTGTTTCGAGAAAGTGCCGATAAACCCTAATTTTGGCAGTTTTTTGCCAATTCTGACGAAATAAGGGTTAAATCGAAAATTCCGCCTAAGTGCATTTTTAGATTTTGTGCCCCTCTATGCGTGTGCAAAATTTCGTGAAAATCGGTTGGAAAATGGCTTCTGAATCGTACGGACAAAATGTGTGGAAAAAAAAAAAAAAAAAAAAAAAACACCCAAAAATAATAATCCGTAGAAAAACAATAGCCTTTTCCAGAGGGAAAAGCCTAAATATTTTGGACAGACATTGATAAACTGTTCTCGCAAAATGATATCTTTTAACCAATCATAATATTTACACATTGTGGTACATTCCACGCACCTGTTCGTCAGTACATTGAGGTCCAGTGTCTCCCTTCCCCGGAGTACATGTTCTCAACTTTTGTCTGAAGCCTTCGGCAGTTACGTGGAAATGAGTTAGGCACTTTATCATAGACTTTTACAGATTAAATGGACATTTTGTACAACACATCTCATGCTTTCCTCTTCAAAAGGGTCCAATATTAATTGTCCATTCATTCTGTGGTCATATTTATCCCAGCATTTTCAAAAATGCGGAGATACAGTGATGATCTCCGTCCGTCCGCACGTCCGTTTTTTAGCTATGATTTTGAAACTTACCACACTACTTAAACATGGTACAGAGACACAAAATTAGGTTTAGTTTGAATTTTTTGTCTCAAGGTGGTACCAGTGGCGCCACTTAAAGATTGAGCTAAAATCTGCTTTCCGACGAAAGGCCCATAGGCTATGTAATTTCGATTGTTGAAAGTGTGTTCTTATGTTCCGTTAGGGTGTCTAGATGTGCACAATGGTTTCGATATTTTGACTCGGCTTCATGTGGCGCCCGTAGCACCACTTTGTGTCGTTAGAGAATCAGTTTCCGGCGAAAGACTCCGAGGGGTTTTAATTCGAAACGTTGAAAGTGAGTTCATATGTTCCAGTAGGGTCTCTAGATGTGCATAAAGATTTCGGAATTTTAATTCAGGCACCCACGTGACGTCCGTAGCCCCACTTTTGTTGTTCGGAAATCAGTTACCGGCGAAAGACACCTAGAGGTTTTAATTCAAAACGTCGGAAGTGTGTTCGTATGTCCCGATAGCGTGTCTAGATGTGCATGAAAGTTTGGAATTTGGTTTCGGTCCCATGTGGCGCTCATAGCGCCACTTTTTGTCGTTAGAGAATTGGTTTTCGACGAAAGGCTCCCAAGGGTTTCAATGTGAAACTTTCAAAGAGGGTTCATATGTTCAGGTAGGGCCTCTAGATATGCATAAAGGTTTCGGGTTTTTGATTCGGTCCCACGTGGCGCCTGTGGCGCCACTTTTATCGGTAGAGAGTCGGTTTGCAGCGAAAGGCCCCAGGGGGTTTAATTCGCAACATTGAACGTGTGTTCATATATTCCGGTATAGTCTCCAGATGTGCATAAAGGTTTCGAATTTTTGATTCGGCCCGATGTGGCGCCAGTAGCGCAACTTTTGTCGTTAAGAGAACCGTTCCCCGTCGAAAGGCTCGTAGGGGGTTCAATTCGAAACGTTGAAAGTGTGTTCATATGTTCAGGTAGGATCCGTATTGTGCATACAGGTTTTGGAGTTTTGATTCGGCCTCCATGTGGTACCCGTAGCGCCACCATTGTCATCAGAGAATCGGTTTCTGGCAAAAGGCTCCTAAGGGTTTTAATTCGAAACGTTGAAAGTGTGTTCTTATGTTCCGATAGATTCTCTAGGGATGCATAAAGGTTTCAGATTTTTAACTTCGACTCTTGTTGCGCCCTAGCGCCACTTTTGTCGTTAGAGAATCGGTTTCCGCAGTCTCCTAGGGGTTTTAATTCGAAACGTTGAAAGTGTGTTCATATTTCCGGTAGGGTATCTAGATGTGTATAAAGACTACGAATTTTTGATTCGGTCCCATGTAGCACCCGTAGCGCCAGTTTTGTCGTTCGAGAATCCGTTACCAGTGACATGCCCCTAGAGATTTTAAATCGGAAAAGTTGAAAATGTGTCCATATGTCTTGATGTGCATAAAGGTTTCGGATTGGATTTTTGATTCGACCTCATTGGCGCCTGTAGCGCCTCTTTTGTCGTCAGAGAATCGGTTTCCGGTGAAAGGCTCCTAGGGATTTTAATTCGATACGTTGAAAGTGTGTTCATATGTTGCAGTACGATCTCTTGATGTACATAAAGGTTTCGAACTGATTCAACTCCATGTGTCGCCCGAAGCGCAACATTTGTCGTGAGCGAAAGGCTCCTAGGGGTTTTAATTCGAAACGTTGAAAGCATATTCATATGTTCAGGTAGGGTCTGTAGATGTACATAACAGTTTCGAAGTTTTGATTCGGCCCAACGTGGTACCCGTAGCGCAACTTTTGTCGCTAGAGAATCGTTTTCCGGCGAAATGCTCCTAGGTGTCTTAATTCGAAACGTTGAAAGTGTGTTCATACGTTCAGGTAGAGTCTCTAGATGTGCTTAAAAGTTTCGGAGTTTTGATTCGGCCCCATGTGGTGACGGAGCGCCACTTTTGTCGTTAGAGAATCTGTTTCCGGCAAAAGGCTCCTTGGGGTTTTAATTCTTCGAAACGTTGAAAGTGTGTTCATATGTTTCGGTGGAGTCTCTAGATTTGTATTAATACTTCGGGTTTTGATTCGGCCTCTTCTGGTCCCCGTAGTGCCACTTTTGTCGTTAGAAAATATACCACAGTCTTCTTAAAATATGACATGTCATTTGAATATAAATGTTCGTAAAAACCTTTTCTCTGAATTTCAATGAAAGTCAGTCGTTTAAAGAATGAATACTGTAAGCAGGGAATAACCTATATCTTCGTTCCTTGTACAAAAATAGATGAATAAAATCATTTTGTCTTTATATCTCTATCACCAATTTGTATTAGTAGTATAATATAACGGGTATATGTAATATTTATATGAAGAAGTAGTAAGATCTGACAGTCGGCAAATTCCAACCCTATTTATTCACTTCCAAAATAAAGGATGAACAGAACAGTTTACTCACTGCACAATAATTATGCTTCATGTCGTTCTCTTCTCAGATGTGTCTCATAAAGAAACAGGCACTGAGTAGTTTGCTCACTAAAGACTGACACTTAGTTTACTCATTAAGAGGCTAACACTAAGTGTGCTCACCAAGAGACTAATGGAAAGTTAGCTCGCTTTGAGACTAATACTAAGCAATTTCAGGGCATTTGAGCACATTATAAAACACTTAATTATACCACAGTGGAATTCTCGTTTATCAGAAACAAAATCTGTCAGGCGAATAACAGGCAATTAAAACGGCTTACAACTCCACTATTCTCGCCTGCATATTTCTACCTTTCCATTTATTACACGAGGGGGCGCGGTGGCCCAGTGGGTAGAGGTGTTGGCTGCAAGCCGAGAGGTCCTCGGCAACCGCGTTGTGTCCCTGGGCTAGACACTTCACCCCCATTGCCCACGTGGGGGCACGGTGGCGTTGTGTACTATGGGGTACTGCACGTCGATGGTGCACTTGTCTTCAACCAATGCTTACCCTGGTTGTGTGGAGTTACTGTGTTGGGGAGCAGACAGTTGTTCGCCACTACTCGGTGGTTCTCTCCGGGTACTCCAGCTTCCTCCACTCGTAAAACTGTCGTGGTCATGATTAGCCATTGTGCAGAAATATGTGACCTTAAACACCAATAAATAAATAAATAAATAAATTTATTACACGTCACACGAACGTTTATTAATGAGCAACTGCAATATAAGTAAACGTGTTTATACCATGTTCGCCAATGTTACTACCTGTGAAAAGCCTGTATGCTAAATTTTAGCTCTTAACCCCTTTACCGGTGTAAAACTTCTACTGCGGTTAAACAAATTGCACCAAAACTCGGAAGTTCGTCCAACTTGACCTTTGGCAAGACGCAATTTGCCAACTTCGATACATTCACACTTCGCGATGTTTCATTCAAACATACGACATTTTGCGCTGCTATCTGCTGCGTGCAATGACTTATTTAGTTTAAAATACCTACAATTAAATATTTAAGAATTGTTAAGAACAATTTGATCGAAAAACCAAGATAAATTCAATAAACGTTGATGATATGCCTAGGTGTCAATCAAGCATTCACATACACCCGGTAGTACTGCCCACCGGCGCAGATTTAAATAAAACAAACCCGTGTGCTTGCAATAGAAAGTGTCGTTTTTTCTCCTCTTTAAGTGACAAAGTCGATTATTAATTGAGAGCATGGTATAAATAAAACAAACAGATACTAGGGTCGGTAATCAGATTTAAACCACTCGTAGAATAAGGGTTTTAACCACTCAGCAAGACGAGTGGTTAAAACCCTTATCCTACCCGTGGTATAATATGAAAATAATGACTGGGCTTGAGAGTAACAAAGTGGATTGTCTCCCCGAAGGACTTTTATCTCCAGAGGCGTTAGCCCCAAGGGGAGACAAGCCACATTCATCCTCGCTCAGTCATTATTTTTTTATTATATCGAATACGGATTCCGTCTTGATACGATTATTGTCTCAGAGTCATATATTGAAGAGGAACCAAAGTTCCTAATTTTTAATAGGGAAAGAAGTGAATGACAATGTTTAGTGCTTTTACTGTCCTTATTTTCTAGCAGTTCCTCTATTCCAGACTGACAAATATCGGCAAATATTCCTGTAGACATTTTCCGAGTATACATTATTTCACAACGCGGAAGTCATTTGGTCAAGAAACTACGTCATCACGCGCGTGTGCAACGGTACGTCGGGTGTCTCCGCTAGTGTTGTGAGGAATCTTCAACTGAAGTGGGTAATAATGCAAAAATAATTATTGACCGGTAGTAGGTAATAAATGAGAGTTCAACCATCATCGTACATGTACGTGTACGTGTACATGTACACCTCCATAGGATTTAGTGTTAAAATCGTGTACGTGTACAAGATTTTTAACGTTTTTTAGGGTGCTTTAGAATCCCTTGAGAATTCAAACATCACTGATTGTATCCAAGAATGACAGAAAACGCATGAAATTTTACGTACAGTACATGTACCGTTTCGATTGAAATCGGCAAGTGAGTTTCCCCCATAGGATTCAGTGTTAAAATGCGAGCAAAAAAACGTTTTGAGAATTCTAACATCATCCTCTCGCCGATTCTAACAATCCGCGTCCGTACACGATTTTAACACTGAATCCTATGGGGGAAACTCGCGTGCAGATTTTAGGTCTGAAATCGACTCGCGTGAAGAGGTGATGTTTGAATTCTCAAACCCACTGTAGCGTTTGTCGAAGTGAGACTGGCGCACGTTATTGCGAGGTGATCTCGACGAGCACTTGATGGAAATGTTTTGAACGAAGAGTGTTGTCGTCGGTGTGTTGGAAATTCGCGAGCCCGCTGTCACGTTTTTGATTGATATATATAGGGGAGAAAAAAAATATAAATAAATAGTTATTTAAAAAAAATAAATATATCAAATCAGATAGATAATAAAAACGTAAATCATGAGCGATTCTCAGGATATTAGAGTGAGGTTTCTTTTAAAAATGCTGACGAGAGCCTACGCATTCTGCGTGAACGAACAACTAGGTCGTCTCTTGTTAGAACGATGCGTCGGATGTCGGGATCACCTAGACTTCGATCACGAGAATCATTCGTGTCTGTGGATGGAAAGGGAAGATATGGTCGTCAAGTATTTCGAACCGGCGTTCGAACGCGTTCAAATCAATGAAGTGATCGCGTTTTGGAAGAGATTACTCTACTGTAAGAATCGAAGCAAGCCCACAGATTCGGAAGAACAGAAATTGGCGCGTAAAAGTCTGACTTTACGAGATAAGGGATGCATCTTGAAATTATTGTTCAACGAAGCATACGTCTAAGTTTTCTCGTTGATATAAAATAAGGGAGAATAGAAAATAAAAATAAATACACACATAAATTTTTTATCGAATATTAGAAAGAAAAAAAATACAAAAATGAGAACCAGAAATAAATTGTATCCGACGTTAGTGGACGACGAGGACGAGAAGCCGATCGACGTTTTGCCGACGGCGCCGTCGCTAGAAGAAAGAGAAAGAGGAGAGAGGTATCGCATCGATCAAATCAGTAGAATCCAAGAGTATCTAACTCGAGAGAGAGATTTTCGTCGTTCCCTCAAGAAGAAGTATTCGCGTTTCGTGACATTCGTCAACGCGATCGACACGACACTCATCACGATTTCCATGGGTTACACGCGGCCGGCATCGGATTGTTGTCGACCACGGTCGCCATTCCGATCGTGTTGATCGTAGAAGGAGTGGCTCTCGCCGCCGGATTGTTTAGCACGCTCGGAAACTTTTTGAGTAGGAAATTATATCTGAAGGCAAGGAAACACGACAAGATTCGCGTCTTGGCCGACTCCAAGATCGACACGATATCCGAAATGATCTCTATGGCGTTGAAAGACGGTAGGATATCGGACGGTGAATACTTCGCGATATTGAGCGAGAAAACGAAATACGATGCCATGAAAGAAGCCGTGAGAATCAAGACTCGTCAGATCATCAAGGAAGAGATGAAGGATTCTCTCGTGGAAAAGGAGAGGAAAGAGGCCAGGGAGGAATTCAGTAAGATGATAGAACTCAAGAGCAGCGATTGAAAAAAAAAATATATATTAACAACAGAATTGTTTCATTATTAAATTTATATATAAAATAAAAAAACGAAATTAATTTAAATAACTCTTAAAAATGTATTGCGGAAAGTGTAAGAGAGTTACCGAGACGAGTAATTCTAGAGAAGTGCGAACTAAAAACGACAGACAGATGCTTCGCGGAATTTGCGACGTGTGTGGTTCTGTCAAGACTAGATTCGTCAAAAAAAAGAACGCGAGCAAAGGTAAAGGCATCGTGAATAAAATGATCAATAATCTACCTTTCGAAATGCATCTGCCTGGTCACAGTTTCACTGGACCCGGAACGAAATTGAACAAGAGACTCAACGCCGATCTGACTCCCAAATCTTGGAGCAAATCTGTGAATAGGGTGGACGCGGCCGCGTATGATCACGATCTGTGCTACGCCGGACATCCCGACACCAAGACTCGCAACGACGTCTGCGATGAAAACATGTTGGGGAAATTGAGATGCATATCGAATCCGACCAGAAGAGAGAAGATGGAACGTTCGCTGGTCGGCAATCTGATCGGTGCGAAACGTCGATTCGGATGGGGCGTTCAAAAAAAAAAGAGCATCTGAAAAGAAGAAGAAACGATTATTGACGAGCGAATTGGCCGAGGAGTTACACAAACCCATAGTGCGTAAATTTCGAAAGAGAAGGGTGTTCGTGAAGGGTCTGGATGACATTTGGTCTGCCGACTTGGTCGACATGAGATCGTTTTCGAGGTGGAACGAGGGCGTCAAATATCTATTGACGGTCATCGACGTGTTTTCCAAATACGGTTGGATCAGAGCTTTGAAGGATAAATCGGGACCTTGCGTCGCCGAGGCTCTGAAGAGCGTGTTCGACTCGTCTTCTCGAAAACCGAGTAAATTGTGGGTGGATAAGGGAAAGGAATTCTACAACAAGCACGTTCGTCGATTGGTAGACCTCTACTCGATTGAAAACGAAGAGAAAGCCAGCGTGGTGGAACGCTGAAATCGAACGATGAAGGAGAAGATGTACAGATACTTCACGGCGAATTCGACCAAGAAATACATATATGCTCTGAACGGTCTGGTCAAAGATTACAACAACACGCGACACAGATCGATCAAAATGACTCCCGCGGAACTAGCGATCCTCGAAACGAAAAACCGGTCTACGCGAATCTATATCCTGAGAGATCTAAGATCAGGAAGAAGTCTAGAACGCCGAAATTTGCGGTCGGTGATCGAGTGAGAATTTACGCTTATAAGAAGCACTTCGAAAAGGGTTATACTCCTCGATGGACCTCGGAAATCTTCGTGATAATCAAAATATTTCACACCGATCCGGTGACTTACGAAATCGAAGCTTTGGATGGAGAAGAGATCATCGGAAAGTTTTACGAACAACAATTACAGAAGACGAAGTTTTGATGAAGAAGACAACATTTTTTTTTATTTACTCTCTTTAACATTTTCTTGTTTACACACATAAAAAGAGAGAAAAAAAAATAATAATAAAAAAATAATTAAAAACTATTTTTAGATAAAGAAAGCAAGTTAATTAATAAACAAAAAACTAAAAATCCTTTAAAATGACAAATATACTAGATATAGCACAAAGCATAGTGAAAGATGAAAGTATTCAAGAATATGAGGTTCACGAATACGAACCGGTAACCGGAACGAGTTTGAACAATGCGGGAGAGATAAGAATCAACGTCGAAACTCAAGATCTATTCGTACATCCTAGCGAGAGTTACATAGTGGTGCAGGGACGTCTCACCAAGGAAGATGGGAGCGACTACGCCGATGACGACACAGTTACTCTAGCCAATAATGGCATCATGCATCTATTCAGTAACATAAAATACATGCTATCCGGACAAGAGATAGAATCTGTGTTTCATCCCGGTCAGGCCACCACGATGTTCGGACTCTTGACGTATCCTGATGATTTTTCGAAATCCAGAGGACTTAATCAGTTGTGGGTGAAAGACACTGTAGGCCCTGCTAGCGCAGGCGCCGCCTTGATATTCGACTACGTCGTCAAGACGTCCATACCTAAAGGAACGTTTTCGTTCAGGATACCTTTGAAACACATCTTCGGATTTGCGGATGATTACAACAAGATCATGTACGGATTCAAACACAATCTGACGTTGATTCGAAAAGGAAACGACGACGCAATAGTGAGACTCACTGTGACCGATGCGGGTAAGATAACTCTACACAAGATATCGTGGTTCGTTCTGCACGTGGAGCCTTCGATCGTGGAGAAAGCGCATCTCTACAAGATCATAGAATCCAAGAGTAAATTACCTGTGGGATTTAGAATGAGACAGTGCGACACGGCTAGCATTCCTCCCTCCACGAATCACTTCGATTGGAGATTGACGGTGAAAACCGCTTCCGAGAGACCGCGTTTCATCGTGGTTGCGTTTCAGACCGATAGGGACGGGCCTCAGGAAAAGAATGCGTCGCTGTTCGATCACTGCCATTTGAGAAACATGCAAGTGTTTCTGAACGCCACGAGATATCCAGCAATCGATTACAACGCGTCGTTCGACAAGAACGATTTCTGCAGACTGTACGGCGACGCCGCTGATTTTAGAAAGAAGTATCACGGTCTAGACGAATTGATGAGCAACCCCAACATGTCTCCCGGCGAATACAAGTCGATGTATCCCATGTTCGTATTCGACGTCAGTAAACAGAGTGAACGACTCAAGAGTAGCGTCTTAGACATTCAGATCAAGATGCAATTCGATAGGAACGTGCCGAGAAAAACCGAAGCCTTCGCCCTGGTCCTGTCGGACAGAGAATTACAATTCGAATCGGATGGAAATAAGATGTCGATCATTCGATGAGAGACGAGTGTGAAAAAAAAATAAAAAACAAAAAAAAATAAAAAGTAATGAGTAATTATTAAAAACAAAAAAAACAAAAAAAAATAAATAAAGTAATGTGATGTAGAGAGATTGAACATCTTTCTAAATCTCATTACTTTTTTTTGTTTTTAATAATCACACATTATTTTTTTTTAATTCATTATTTTCCACGCGTTCACTGTTTGTTCAAAGGAACTAGTTCGATCAGTAGACTCACCACGGAAGTGGTGGCTTCAGGATTATTGGTTTTCGTAACGAAATTAATCCTGTCTCCGGCGTTCACTTTGAGAGGCGTGCCAAACGTGCTAACATTCGCATGTTGATTCTCAGTCTTTTCGACGCTGTATCTCTTATCGCTCTCTACACCATTCACCATGAGATTGACGACCGCTCTGTTATTCAAATCCGAGGAAGCCAGACTCATTCGAAGGATTTCACCTCCCAACGGCATGGGATATCCCACCTGACCATGTTTCGATCCGCTACCTCCATTTCCGAAAGACCACTCAGCTTTTCCCTCATCTAAGGTGCCGGCCTCTTCAGCCCACACAGTGATCAATTGTCTAGCATATTTAACTTTCTCCACCGAAATCAGGGTACAGGCATCCGTCATGTTCACGGGATCTGGTAGATTCGTGAGCGCGTGTCCACCCATGTCTAGTTTACCTTCCATGATGTCACCCTTTCTCCAGACCGAGTTGTCGTCCACGTACTTCCTGCTGACCGCGCTGGAATCGAATTCGGGATCGCGACTGAGTCCGAATAAATTCTTACCGTTCATGTCGATGCCATCCTCCATGGTTCCGCCAGATTGTTTGTTCAGGTAGAGATCGTCCACTTGCGATTCTAGGTATTCTTGTGATTGTATCACGGCAGAATCTACGTAGCCCTTGTTGATCGCGGTTGAGTCCGCATCCGTGTTGTCGATCTTCGACAGATTCAATATCTTGTGGAATCCCGCATTCAGATCCGATTTCATTTCTCGTCTGTCAGACTTTCTCTGTTCCAGATCTACGTAGTGTTTGGTCGCCACGTCCTTGGGATTCGTGGGAGTGGCCACGTTCGTTATCTTGTTAGAATTGACGTTCAATTCCGAGTGCATCGTTTTCTGAACGTATCTATTTCTCAGGTGTTCGCTGAATCTCGCGTGAGTGTCGTCCGCGTATCTCTTGGTCGCGGCATCGGTGGGATCTATGGGATTCGCGACGTTCACCAAACGTTTGGATTTCAGATCCAGATCATCAGTCATGGTTTTATCCACGTAATTATCTAGCAGGATTCGTTCGAAATCGGCGTTCCCCCTGTCGACGTATTTTTTAGTCGCAGCATCTGCGAGATCTATCGGCTCGGGAAGATTGTAGAGCTTCTTATCGTTCATGTTCAAAGGTTCTTCTCGAGGTTCGTATCTCCGAACGTAACGTTCGTGCAACTTGGCAACGTCGTAACCATCGTCGACTTCGAAAGTCTTCCTCTTCTTTCTTGGGTTGACTTTTTCGTCGTCACTTCTACCAAATTTATCGACTGGCATGTTGTTGTAAGGATTTTTTTGTTTTTAGAAAAATATGTTCAAACGCAGTTTATTAAAAATGAACTATGTTATTTTATTTTTCGTTTTTATTCGATTAAAATTTTTTTTAAATAATTTTTTATTTTTATATATACTATAAAAAAAATCTCTCTCTAATGTAAGTCATTGAGAATGTCTTGAAATCGATCTCCTTCAGACCATCTCTTGAGAACGTAGAGACACAGGTGACCGCAAAACACTTGATCTGGTGATTGCACTTGTTCCGTGTTGTAACGAACCATCGATTTGTTGAAATATTCTTTATTTCTTTTGGCGGCGAGATTCCGTAGCTGTCGAAATAATAATTTTTCTTCTTCCCGTTCTTGATCCACGCCACCCAGTGAGTGCCTTCACCCGATGAATCGTCTAGATTTAAAATTCCGCATTCCGATTGTCGAGGTCTTTTCTTCGGCAAGGCATCTCTGGAAAACACGCCTAGAAAATCTTTGATTTTCAAATCTTTTGCCGCATTCAACAGATCGATGTTGGATAGGGGTTCGTTAGGTAAGACGACACCTTCTACGGATATCTTTATTTTCTTATTCATAAATGCGTATATATTTTTTTTATTTATTTTATTATAATTTACTAAAAAATGACGTTATTTTTTCTATTTTTTTCTTTTTCTTTTTAAACTAACACTCTCGATGTCTCTATCGATTTCTATAATTTTGAATTCGTCTAATTCCTCTTGATTTTCTGGAATCCAATCATCCACATTCATATCGTCTATAGTTAGATCCGCAGTCCAATGTCCGATTGTCAAAGTGCTTATTTTATCGTCTAATATGAATCTCTTATCGTCGTCAGCCGTCAGCGAAATCTTGTTGACTATTTCGGTATACAAGTCGTGATTTTCGCTTCGAATCGATTTCATAGTCTTATACACCGGACCACTTCCTAACAGACAATCTTTATACTCTTGGAAAGAGATGTTTTTCTTCACCACGCACGCTTTAACTCCTTTGCACTTCTTGATCTCTTCATTTTCTAGACGATAAGCATACAGTTGGGGTCTCAAGCCCACGAATTCGACGATCTGTTTACCGCCGCTCTCGTCCTTAAATTTACCCAACACCTTGGTAGGGTTGGGAGCGAGTCTGGTCTTGTTGCTTCCCTTTCCATCCGTCTTCATTCGCGTCTGAATGTAATTGTTCAAATCGTCTATGTCGTAACTTCCTTTGGGAATTCGAATCTCCAACCAATCCACTCCGTCGGAATACTTGAACGAGTTATTCTTTTAGGTGACGTTGGGAAAGGAACAATAAGTCTCCAGATTCACCAACGCCATCTCGCATCTTTTCTCTCTATTCAATTCGATGGAAGGTTAGAATTTCGTCGCGAATCGAGTCGAATCGCCACTCACCACGATTTGAATGGATGTTTTGCAGCCGTATTCTCGGCTATCCGTTCTAACAATTCTCCTTGTTCGAATATTATATTTTTAATTTTTATTTTATTTTTTCAAAACTAAATTATTGATGATTTTATATTTTCTAATTTTTGTTTTCGCTCTCTATTTTATTATCATCAGAAACATAACACTTGTCGAATCCGCTCCGATATTTTCCGCGATTAAATTCGCTAGTCAAATCGATCACGACGAAATTGTAAAGTCCTCCATCCCAAACTCTCTTGCAGAATCTCCTGAATTCTGCCACGCTTATGTCGTTTGCGACGTGATCACCGTAGATTGATTGAGATTCTTGAGATCCTGGCGAAAGAGACACATTAAATTAGCGTTCTCCCTTATCGTCTGTCTGGGCAGTCGAAAATAATTCTGCGACAGGTAGAAACAATCCACGTTGCTGTGACGACCCCTAACGTAATACGATTCGCATCGGTTCTGTCTCTCCAAAAGCAGATCGTCGAAAATCATGAGATTGTTATCTTCCAATTTCAATTCTCTAGGATCCGGAACGTCGCTAGCGTTCTCATAAAATCAAAACTCGACGTTCGAAGACGCATTTCTCTTCATCAATTCCATCGCCGCACCGTCCAAAATGGTCGAAAGAGAAGCTTCACTTTTGTCGAATTCCTCCCTACTGTCAAAGATTCTGGCTATGACGTCCTTGGGCAATCTACGATCCATGCACTCTCGAAGCAAACTGTATTCAGGTTGAAACAAACTCTTGCCTAACACGAATAATCTGTCGTAATCCAACCAGCCGGGTTGCGACAACAGATTCATCAACAGATTGGTCTTTCCACAATTCGATTTTCCCACTATCAAGCCTCTTATGCTTTTGGGAAAGAACTCGTTATTCGACCTCTAATAATGTTCATCTTTTTTTTTTATTTTTTTGTTATTTTTAGATTTTCAAAAACAATTTTTTTGTTTTTTCAAACTCAGTTTTTATAAATATTATTATTTATTTATATTACACTGTCGCGAGTTCTCTTCAATCCAGATCCATTCGTCATTTTGGCTAAATCTTGTATGGGTACCACAACATCCTTAAAATCTTTCCAACTTTTCGGCGATCGCTCTAACGTAGCTCACTGCGCCGGCTGACTGATCAACTTGTCGATCAACGCGTCGGCTGCCCTTTTACTAGCTACAGAAGCGATCCTACCACTAGCTTCAGAAGCGGCTTTCTTACCAGCATCCAAAGCCGTCTTCTTACAGACCTCAAACGCGGTTGGTGCGAGTTTTCTACCTGCATTGCTCGTGAACGCTCGCATTATAGAATAAACGATGCCAGAACCGCCATGAACGTAAGTTCTGACGTATCTCCTGTTCTTTATCACCAACATATTTTTTATTTTATAATATATATTTTGTTTTTTTCGATCGTAAATCGATTGTTTTTTTAAATACTTTTTATTATTTTCTAGTGTAAAATTTACTGTTTTTATTTTATCTATTTTTTGTTTGTTCTCTCCACTTATTATATATATATCAGTCCTTCAATCCGTTCCTCAGCCTTTTATAATCTTGTTTATTCAAGACCTTCTGCGTCAACAATTCGTCGCATATGCTCACTATCTCATTATCTAATCCAGTATTACCAGCGCGTCGACTTGCCATCAACAATCTCAATCTCTGAGACAGAGCATCAGAATCGCTCGGAAGAAAAGTGGTTCTCACTCCTTCCCCAGTCAACGATTTAGACGAATTTCTTATTCATATCCCATATGGGTTTCACCACCTTCGTCTACTTGTAACCTCTATTGGCTTTGGGTCTCGTTTCTCTGACATCGTTATTTCTCTTCATGGCGTGGGTCTGAACCAGAATGTCACCGTAATTGTCGAAATCCCGATCCGTGTAATATCCAGGCTTGTCGAAAAGGAGCAATTTGAGCAGTCCACGAGTTAATTCATACCTATTCGAACCCACGATTAAATTATCGTCATCCTCTAGCACTTCAGTGTCGCCTATGAAAGTTCTACCGTCAGATTCCTTATAAATTCCGTACAACAGATCTCTCTTAATGGCAAATTACCAATGAATAAGCATCAATTTAAATGACGTAAAGTCTTCTGGATCTTCTAATTTTGGAAGATACTGAAACGCGGAAAAGAAATGTCCAGTGAGGGGGTTCAAATTCAATTAGGAATTGAAACATAGCATTGCAGGCACAGAAAAGCACGTTCTTTACTTCTGAGTTTCTTTCAGGTAAATTTGTTGAGTAATCACCGCTATCCATTTGAGACTGCTTATTGGCATATACATGTGCCGCTATGAACGGCTATCTATTTTTCTATTTTTACACATTTTTCATAATTTGGAGTTCTCGTCGAGCAATGCTCTGCTATGATCAGTCTTGCTCTACTTTCTAGCTGCACTGATGTAACTACTGGATTCTTTCACAAGAACATAAATTTTAAAACATAATGTCGCATTCGGCTATGCATTTTTTTTCTTTTTAAATAACTGCAATGATGAAACAAACCTTAAAGATACAATTTTCACATCATTTATACAAAGTAAATTCATTCCTTTTCTTTATTTCATTTCTGTTTCTACTTCCAAATAATTCCTTCTCTCACATGCAAATTCTAGAGGTAATGAGTGGATTTCATCTTGAAAAGTCCTGAGGTACGCATGCGTCCCTCGCGGTCTGTTATCCCTGGTCTGTCTTAAAGTAGTATGGATGGTATATATGACGCCGAGGATGCCTACCCCAAAACATACTCTATATTCCAGTTCCTTAATATTCTATGGGTATATCACTACAACAGTATAGAGCCACAATAGGCATCTTCCACGGTGGTCTAAAATGTATACCGAGAAGGCTTACCGCTTCAAGACATCCTCTTTCCAATATCTCTTGTCATATGAGTGTGCCTCTAATGTTATGCACGGTCCTGCTGATCCTAGCCGGAGACATCGAATCGAACCCAGACCCAGATAATGGAACTGGCAAACCTCCTCATTTGTTGACTATTTTCCACCAAAATATCCGTAGTATTAGATACAAACTTTCAGAGATTTCAGAAGTAATACAAGAATTCAATATCATATGTTTTACAGAGACACATTTGGATGGGAATTTCTGTTCTAGTAATATCCGTATTCCGGGTTTCTCAGATCCTGTTAGAAAGGATAGGGACCATAGTGGAGGTGAAATCGCCGTATACTTCGATCAAGGTTTATCGTACATCCGTAGACAGGACCTGGAATTTCATGGCTCTATAATGTGTTTTGAAGTAAATTCCAAGTTAAAAACGTTTCTTCTGGGGGTCTCGTACAGATCAGAACAGTACGCGCCTTCGAATTATTGAGACCTCCTAGACATTTTCACTGAAAAAGCACTAGACATCAACCCAGTCTCTAATTCTCATCAGGGATTTTAATTCGGACCTTCTTCAGACCACAGGAAAATTATATGAAATTATAACTCATTATAATCTAAAAAAATTATATAGATAAACCCACACTAGTCACTGCTAGTAGCAGCACTCTTCTTGATCCAATATTGGCCAGTGATCAAATCGACATAATGGAATGTGATACCCTCGATCTTGAGGTTTCCGATCACATCACAGTCTACTGCTGCATTAAATTTGATTATCTGTTAAATACACCCTATACTAGAGTTGTTAGGAATTATAAAAATGCAGGTTTCGATCTTGCGAATGATCGTATTACCCAGGTGAATTGGAGTGGTTTAATTCAAAATACTCAAGACATCAATGTTGCCACTGAAAATGTTACTCACACATTTTTGGATATAATAGATAGATGTATCCCAAAATCTACAGTTGTTATCCGCCCGAAAGATAAGCACTGGTTTTCATCAGAATTGCGATGTAAAATACGTCAGCGAGACAGATGTAGGAAAAAGGCCATGAGGTCCTTGTTAAAGGAAGATTGGAATAAATACAAATCAATACGAAATTCAGTAAATAATATGAAAAAATATGCCAAACGCCAGTATAAATCCAGCCTTGAAAATTTATTATTGACTGAAACATCCTCAAAGAATTTCTGGCACGTTATTAAGGAATTGCTCAATAGGAGAAAATCATCCGGGATTCCACCCCTATACAAATGTGATAAAAGCACGCCCAGTAATGCAGCGATAACAGACGAAGAAAAGGCAAACTTATTAAACGATACTGTTATAAAGAACGGAGATATTGAAGACACAGATCACAAACTTCCGAAATTCGCTGCTCAATGTAGTCTTAAATTGAATGAAATTGCCTTCGACGTCGAAGACATTGTCTCGGCTATTAACTCTTTGAAAGCCAACAAAGCACACGGTCACGATAACATCAGCGTGAGAATGTTAAAGGGTACAGTGCTAAGTATCTCTGCTCCCCTGTATTTACTATTCTAGCTTTCATTCAGTTCCTGCAAGTTCCCTGATAGTTGGAAGAAAGCAACTGTTATACCTGTGTATAAAAAGGATGACCCAGCAGATAAATGTAACGATAGACCGATTTCACTCTTGCCATGTCTTGGTAAAGTACTGGAAAAACTTGCCCTAAAATATATCTTTTCTTACTTCCAAGAAAATAATCTCCTCTATCAACATCAGTCTGGTTTCATTCCTGGCCATAGCACAACATATCATCTAATAGAACTTTATCATTCTCTGTGCGATTCTCTGGATAACAGACTTCAGACCTGTTCGATATTTTGCGATATTTTGAAAGCATTTGAAAGAGTTTGGCATCAGGGACTAATCTTTAAACTTAAAGAATATGGGATGGTCGAAAAAATGATCTTGTGAATTGAAAACTAACTACAAGGTCGTCAACAAAGAGTGTTGATTAACAATGCTTTCTCTCTGTACAAAACAGTAATAGCGGGTGTCCCACAAGGATCAGTGTTGGGCCCAAATCTCTTCTTAGTTTACATCAATGACCTGGCCAATGTTCTCGATTCATTAGCGCGGATGTATGCTGATGATACATGTCTGACCTCCTGTAGAAATGAAATAGAAACTCTGGTAAATACTAAGAGCCACGACATGGAGAAAATAAATATATGGGCCAAACAATGGCTAGTCTCATTTAACCCCCATAAAACGAAGGTAATATTCTTCTCGTACACACCAAATCCCGACCTTCCATATATTACTTTTAATAATACTAATATTCGCCCATGTAACTCTCACAAACATTTAGGAATATTTATCCAAAGCAATTTAAAATGGGATGTTCAAATTAACGAAATTTGTAAAAAAGTTGCACCCAGATTATCACAGTTAAGAAAACGTAAATTAAAACTTTCTCGTAAAACCTTGGAAAAGTTGTACCTATCATACATATTACCTCTTATGGACTATGAGGATGTCGTTTGGGACTGTGCGCCTAATTACCTTCTCAAACGACTCGATAGATTACATGTGGAAGCAGGACGCATTGTCTCAGGTCTAACAAGATCAACCTCTACAGAGAATATTCTTTTGGAGTTAGGCTGGTGTAGTCTAGCACAGCGTCGTGAAATACACAAACACTGCACAATGTATAAAATAGTAAATCAAAAAGTCCCTGATTATTTAGTTAACTTATTACCTCGGCGTGTTGGGGACCGAGGAACCTACATCCTACGCAACGCAGATCATTTTACCATGTATCAATCCCGAACCGAACATTTTAAAAGATCCTTCTTGCCATCCATGGTAGTGGCTTGGAACAATTTACCTCAATATGTGTCATCAGCTGAAACTGTAAATGAGTTTAAAACTAAAATTAAGCTATTAAAATTAAATCCTGTTGTGAAATCTCCGCTTTATTTCTCCTCCGGAACAAGGAAACTGAACATTCTACATTGTAGGTTAAGGAATGGCTGTACCGAACTGAACGGTGATAAATATGCAAATTATATATCTTATACATCCAGGTGTAGTTGTGGACACGTACTTGAAAACAGTTTTCATTACTTCTTCGAATGTCCTCACTACGTAGTCCAGTGTGAAATCCTCTTTAGATGACTTTCCCAATTTAACATTACCTCCACAGACGATGTTCTTGTCGAAAAACCTAATTTATCACAAAATGAAAAAAATCTGATTTTTAAGTTAGTACAGTCCTTTATTTCAGGTAGCAATCGTTTTAGTTAACTCTCAACCTTATCCCTTTTTGGTGTGCCTTCTTTCCAACATCAAGTTAAGGCTCGATGATGACTTGCAATGGCCGCATCCATACGATAAGGACACAGCACTCAGCTATCCTCTGCTTTCTTTTGCTTTATACCATCTTATCCCATACCTCCATATCGTGTCTTTCACTTCTCTCCAGCTACTATGAATTGGTTTGAAGCATGTTTATTGTATTGTAGATATAAAATGTTTTTTGGGGTTTTTTTTGTTGTTTGGTTTGTTTTCGCATATTTTTGTTAGCTGCCATTGAATGTTTTAGGAGAGGAATTTATATAAGTTTAATAACTTGTGTTCCAATCCTTTTGTCAGTTTTCAATCTAATGACAATAAAATATGTTTAAACTAAACTCTTACCACCATCCTCGGACGTCGCGACGCTATCAGTGGTGATAGTCGAAGCTGCATCATCGCTTTCGCTCACATCGGTTTCGATTCTCATGGGAACGTAATCCGGCGATGATCTTTGAAAGGAAAACCCCCTTGTAAAACTACCAGGGAACGAACCCGTTCTCAAAGAACTTTCTTGTATAGGCCTCAATTCGTCAACGATCTCCTTCTTACTTCGTTCCTGAACCTCCGTCACGGGTTTAAATAATTTTGCGGTTTCGCATCTTAATTCCATCTCTCCCAATCGTCTGCTTCTGTCGGCGGATCGAATGCTTTTCTTGACCCGTTCGTATTCGCTGAGAAGTTCATCTCTCCGCTTGGAATCTGGCAATCCGGAGAAAGCAGAATTGAAGATTACCGTATGAATCCGAGTCGAAGCCCGGGTGTGTAGATGTTTATTTGTTGAGAAAATGGGGTTATTCTCTCCATGACAGTGTGTTTAGTCTCACTCACTTCAGAAGGCAGCGTGGTCATTTGTTTTCATCCTGGAGATGTTCGTATTATTATATTATGTGTCCCACATTTTATCCATGGTGCTGAGAGGATTTATGCTGATCCTAATAAAAGGAAAAGACAGAAAGTGATTATGTTAGTGGTATGGGATGACTAAATTACAAAGCGAATGCACCGACAGGATGGTTGCTTGTATTCTCGTTTTTCCTGAAAGGAAAAGAAGCTCTGCTGGCAGTTAATGTCAAAGGAACGGCTGAAATTTATGAAGGCATTGGCAATGTTAAAAGTACTGAGTGGATATGGAAAGCTGTACACTTTGTGATATTGAAGAATGTGTTTGTTTACTCTCTTCGTAGCATGTGTAAAGTGCAGACCAAGCACGATGGCACACATTTCAAAACAAAGAAACAACACTCTCCTTGGCGACAAACAGAAAGAATTCCACGATTATAATAGTGATAATATACAAAAGTTACTTTACTAAAATCATATGAAAGTGATGAAGGTGTAGAGAGTGGGGGTGGGGTGCCTCAACCGCAGCTCTTGGCTAAACCATGGGTAGTTAGAAATTTCATGGTCAAAGATAACAACATTTGGAAATTTCAATGACTTATTATATAATTAGTTGCATCTTCCTTCTACCAAGAAAGTAGTTCAGTTAAAAACTTCGACTTCGATTGAAACTGGCTCGAAAAGTAGTTGCACTTAGAAACTTGAACTCTCTTGATCGACTTTCGACCTTTTCTCAATCCGAGAGGGGTTGGAAATTGCCCTTCAAGCGAGTACAGTTGGAAAAAACAGACTGTTATGTCTTGAATTAGATGCCTTGTCTACCGGGGGAGCAGTTGAAAATTCAGGTCTGGGACACCCATCAACCAACCACCCTTCCTGAGGCCGTCGTGCCACATCACTGATGGTAGGGGAGCATAAACATCCAAACTATGCACTGCTCTGCTCAGTTGAAGTTATCGTCAAACCTATGATCAATCTCTCTTGATCAATGTTTTCTTTATGATTATATTTGTTTTCGAAAACCTATTTCTTGCTTTTCCTGTCGGAAGATTTCTCATTTTAGAGGAGAGAGTTAAGTTTTTCACAAATTTCAGAAACTACATCCTTCCTGTGGACGGCAGTTGAAACCATTGTTTAGATATACACTCAGAAACATTTTGGTGTTGACGTGGGGCCAATACTGTAAAGCTTTTATAATTGTACTTTCCAGAATTGTATTTTCTGTCTACACTATAAAAACTAAAGTGTTAAAAACAACACTTGAAGTGCTGTATTTATCACTTATGAAGTGCTGAACTAGCACTTTGTTCAAGTGTAGATATCCCAGAACTAGACAGGTGTTACAATAATACCACTTGACAAGTGTAATGTCGCGACACTTAAAAGGAAACAACGCAGATGACGCGGATTAGGCTCGAACTCTCGAGCCCGATCCGCGTCATCTGCGTTGTGTCCTTTTAATTATGTACCCACCAAGCGCAAATCAAATTATGGACGATTCTGGAAGAACCACCAATGCTAGACACATGGGAAGTACCATCCATTCAAATTTAAAATGTCTGACGATTGTAATGTCTAAGTGCTTAAAGCATTGCACTTTGAGTGTTAAAATCAAACCCTAAGAGTTAGAATGGGTTTAACACCTTGAAAGTGTCAGTTTTAACACTTTAGGTTTTAGTGTGTATCGCTTTTAATGGTTTGAATAAATCATTAGCGTTTTCAAAGACCTGGCAATTTACTGAAAGGTAAACTGCCACGTCTTTTAAAACACCAATGATTATTTTCAGTGATTAATATACACAGATGGAAATATGATTCTGAAAAATACAATTGTAATTTTTTTATAGTATTGTTCCCATGATACCATAACCTCCTTGATAGAATTTAATGATGATTTCCCTCTCAAAATAAATTGAAAAAGGAAGTGAATTTCTACCCTTTAAGTCTAATTTTAAAATGGTATGATAGTAATCTAATGATTTTATGTCTGATATCACGTAATGATCCCTCTGGGGTGCTTTCTTTATGCTATGATGTCTCACAATCCCCATAAATTTGTTTAGAGGTACCTTTATGTAAATTGTCGGAATTTACCACATTTTAGGGGAAGGGTTATGCATTTTTGAAACACTCAGAAACTGCGTATGGTACAGCTGAATCATACACATTACTGTAATACATATATATTCAGGACAATTCTTATATATCTCTGGTACCCCTAGCTTCAAAAATAGCGTATTTATGATAATGTAACTCAAACCTTTATTTGAAAAGCATCCGTTTTTCACCTTATTTTCATATATTTTCCCCATAAAATAAAACTGCACTACATAACAATACAGTTCACAATATTTCTTTTGAAGCTATGCATGCAGATGATTTATGAAGCGTTTATAGCAATCTGTCTGAAATTTCACTTATGCCTGACTTTATTGTGTAACTATTAGGCTTTTTCGGGCTGAAAAACTGAAAACACGGGCAAAAAATGTATTTTGGCCTGGATGCCCTAGTGTTTGTGAACCCTCACTCAGATCACAAGTATGAATGAGAATGGCATGAACATTTCTCTCGTTTCCGGTGGTACCTACCTCATTGGGGAGGGGGGGGGGGGGTGTCTATTTGAGCAAAGACAAGGTATCACTTGGAAAGATGTTTAACCCTTTACCTAACGTAACGGTCAAAACCGACCAGCGCTATTCGCAAATATCGCAAATTAATTTTCATTATTTTCTTCATTTTTTTGTCTCAAAAACATAGGTTATGGCCCTCGTTGGAACGAGCTCGCTCCAAAGAGGGGGCATAACCTATGTTTTTGAGACAAAAAATGAGAAACCTATTTCGTTTTTAAATATGGATGGTAAATGTCATAGCAAATCGCATTAAGGGAGTTTTACCGAAATAATTTCCGATACGCAATCAGGCTTCATTAAAGGCCGATTTATGGGCGAGTCCACTAGGCTGATCCTAGATTTGATTCAAAAGTGCGAAAACAAGGATCTGTCTGGAATACTTATCCTTCGAGCTCGTTCCAAAGAGGGATCATAACCTTTGTTTTTGAGACAAGAAATAAAAAATAAAATTCAAGAACTTTGTTTGCAGGTGTCGTCTGCCTTTCATGTTAGGTGAAGGGTTAACCCTTTTATCAACTTAAATTTGAAAACCGTCCAACGTCATTCGCAAAAACCAACGGAAAAGTTGTATTCATCTTTCTATCTTTTGTCTCAAATGCATACCTTATCGAGACGAGCTTGGTTCTCTCGTTGTAATGATAGGTCACAATGTATGTTGTTTAGACAAAAAATAAAATTTTAAGTTAATCAAAAAAATTAGTTGCAAATGTTGTCTTTTCTTCGGGTTAGGTATAAGGTTAGCAGTTTCATCTAATACAATTCAGGGTTTGCATTAGAAGATCACATGCCAACACCTAGGGGGGTTTGATCATCCCCTACTAGGCGGGTCCTCAGGTGGCGGATAGAGGACTGCCTGCTCAATTGGGCAGGTTTGCTAATTTCTAATTGGCAGGTTTGCTCAATTGAGTTGGTTCGCTGCGAAATACACAAATACGCAGCCCCGGACCAAAATGATCAACCCTGCTAATTCCATCTGGCTGGCACCTTGTTCTCCCGTGAGGTGCGTTCCGAAGGCCCCGGAAGAAGGAATCCTGGCAGTTGAGGACTCGGGCCCCGGTTCGGGCAGTCTCCAAGGATGGGGATCAGGTCGTAAACTCTGTTTGGCCCTGGTCTCCATTTTTTCAGATAATGTCCAAGACACTGCTTTGGCCCCAATTTCGGGAGTAGAAGGATGGTCGGATGGCCCGTTCTGGCCAATCGGGAGCCCCCACCCCAAAAGTACTGGGTGTCACGTCGGGGGGCATTTGGTGGTCGTTCAATGAGTCATTTCTTTTAATCACTTACCATAATTGCCATTGTATACTGTTTTTCAATATTCCTATTTTTAACAACTATTAAATTTTGCTGCACTGTCTGTTTCAGTTCTACGTGACAATTATTATTTTAATGCTTTATAAAGTGATTGGTTGGATGATCGCCATCTGAAGACCTGGCACTTCCACACACGGGTCAATCAGCCAGTGGCATACTTCGGTATCAAAACTGGCTGAGTATACTGCTCCATACCAGGTATGTGGGAATACCGGCAACCCGGTGGGTTCACTGCAAAGCAGTAACCCTACCCCTTGTTGGACTCCGCGGTGGGTGGGAGCCGGGGCAATGAACTTTTAAAAAAACAAACATGGCTAAAATACCACAAAAAAACCCAAAAACGAGGGTACGAATTTCAATTTTCAGACAATGACTCCGACTCAGATCAAGACAAAGAACAAACTGTTTTGAAAAGCTGGCCAAAATTTATCATTATATATGCTAACGATGAGAATAAAAAAGCATCTGATATCAATCCATTTGCTTTAGAAAAAACCATAAAAGGAATAGCTGGTGATGTTAAAAATGTTAGAAAGTTAAGATCAGGGGCAATTCTAATTGAATGTAAACGGGAAATGCAGGCTTTGAATTTACTCAAGATAGATAAACTCGTTGATATGGATGTCAATACCTTTGCCCATAAAAACATTAAACAGCTGCAAAGGTAAACAGTTGTACGTACTAAGGAACTGTCAGGCATTGATGTATTGGAAATTCAAAAAGAACTAGAATCACAGGGGGTTACTAACGTTAAAAGGATTGAAATGAAAAAAAGAAGGAAAGCCTATACAAACAAATACTTACATACTGACATTTAACTCCTCTCAGCCACCAAAATCATTGAAAGTAGGATACATGAACATCGGAGTGGATTTATTCATTCCAAATCCACTTCGATGTTTCAAATGTCAGAAATATGGTCACGGACAAAATAATTGTAGAGGAAGAAATATCTGTTTTAAATGTGGCGAAGAACATCCGGACCCTTGCATAAATACCATCAAGTGTTGTAACTGCCAGGGCAATCATGTGGCTGCATCAAAGGATTGCCCTGTTTGGAAAAGAGAAAAAGAAATTCAAAAAGTTAAATGCGAAAGACAAATCAGTTTTAAGGAGGCGAGAACAATAGTGACATCAATGCCTGGCATGAACCTATCATCACCAACTTATGCAAAACAATTAACACAAAAATTACCAACAACTTCAGTGGAATGTTAAACGCAATACACGTGGCTTAAAGGGACGATTCCCTCTTTAGTACAAGGTTTCACAATAGAACAAACAGAGATACAGTCAACACAAACAAATTCCACAACACAAACAACAGAGAAATTAAAAGCAGGACAAACACAGGGGGAACCAAAGATTTAACAAAATCAGAACAGAAAAAAGAACAAAATGCCAAACCAACAGATGATAAAACAGAACGAAAAATAGGAAAGGATACGCCCAAACCTGTACAAACTAAGGAACATAACACTTATTCAGAACAGAAAAATGAACAAAACCAAACAAAGTCTAAACCAGAACAAAGATCACAACAGCACAATCTGAGTCAGAGTCAAATTAAAAAATTAGAAAAAGAGGAAAAGAAAAAAGAAAAAATGAAACAAAAACAATTATCGGACAGAGTACCTAAGGTTCTGCAAAACCCTGTTGTTCGCAACAGGTTTGAAGGTCTTGAGGATATGGAGGTAGGTGATTGTATCGATGAAACATTCGAATAATTACGTCCGATTTCTTCACAGAATAGATCCCCGAGGAAAAATTCACCGAAGAAAACTACACGGGCCATTTCGCCCATACGTCCACCCTCTAAATCGCCATTGAAATATGGCTAATACAAACAACAATAACATAATACAGTGGAATTGTCGAGGTTTTAGAGCAAATTTTAGTGAACTGGGTCTTCTCAGCCAAAAATATAAACCTGTTGCTTTTTGCCTGCAGGAAACTCTTTTAAAGAAACCTGAGGCTCACGATCATTCCGCTTTTGAGCATTATACTTCGTATAATGCCTGGGCAGATGATACTGACCTTCACATTCGTGGAACATCTGTTTTGGTTAGAGACGATATCATTCACAGATCTGTATCTTTGAATACAAATTTACAGGCTGTGGCGGTACGCCTGACTTTAGACAAAACAGTCACACTTTGTTCGATTTACGTGTCACCAAATAAAGCACTACATCTGAATGATCTTGAGCTTCTGGTCCAACAGCTCCCAACCCCATACATTTTGTTGGGTGATTTTAACGCTCATAACCCTCTTCGGGGTAATTCCTGCAGTCAAGAAGATGTAAAAGGGAAACTGTGGAAGAGTTCATTACAAAACTTGACTTGTGCTTGTTCAATGATGGGTCAGACACTTATCTGCACCCCGCATCTGGTTCTTACACTTCAATTGATCTTTCAATTGCATGCCCTTCCCTCTTTCTCGATTATTCTTGGAAGGTGGAAGGCGACTTGTGCGGGAGTGACCACTTTCCGGTTGTGTTGGAGAGTGTAGTTCCGGCAGACGATGGGAGGGTGCCCCAGTGGAGCTTTAAAAAGGCAGACTGGGAGACCTTCATCTTGCTCTGTTCTGAACGCCTCACACTGGAGAAATTTAGAGAAAGTGCTGACCAGATTGAACATTTTACAACAGAGTTACTTGACATTGCAAGCCAAGTCATTCCTAAAACCTCGACAAATCCAAAACGTTTCACCAAACCATGGTTTGATAACGAATGTAAACAGGCTATAAAGGATCGCAAGAAAACTGAATGGGAATTCAACAAATCACCATCCACAAATAATTAAGATAAATTACGTATAAATCGGGCAAAAACAAGACGCCTAATAAAACAAAAAAAGAAATCTTCCTGGGAAAATTATGTTTCAAAGCTGAACCAAAACACCCCCATCAACAAAATTTGGAAAATGATTAAAAAAAATAAAGGCAAAGAAACCAAATCAATTGTACAACATCTAAAAGACAACAACACGCTTATCACATCAAAAAAAGAAATTTCAAACAAATTGGCCTCCACATTTTCGAAACATTCGTCGTCTGAAAACTGTAATACAGAATTTCTCAAAATTAAAAAACAGCAAGAAAAACAAAAGCTCAAATTTACCTCCAACAACTTAGAAGATTATAACGAACCTTTCTCTATGGAAGAGTTAAACAACTCTTTGCATAGAGCAAAGGATACCGCCACCGGACCCGATGAAATACATTACAAAATTTTAAAGCATCTGCCACAATCATCTCTTGAACTTTTACTGTCAGTTTTCAATGATATATGGGTGACTGGCCAGTTTCCACCTTCTTGGCATAATGAAACAGTAATTCCTATTCCAAAGCCTGATAAAGATCACAGCAACCCAAGTAATTATAGGCCTATCGCTTTAACATGTTGTCTGTGTAAAACCATGGAAAGGATGGTCAATGATCGACTTGTCTGGTTTCTGGAATCGAACAATCTACTTGCGAATGTTCAGTGTGGTTTCAGAAACCAGAGAAGTACTGTGGATCATTTAGTTAGATTAGAAACGTTTATAAGAAATGCCTTTGCCAGAAAAGAACATGTGGTCACCATCTTCTTTGACCTGGAAAAGGCATATGACACAACGTGGACGTATGGGATTTTAAAAGATCTTTTTAACATGGGGTTGAGAGGGCGTATGCCTCTTTTTATTGAAAACGTTTTAAAGGACCGCCAGTTTCAGGTTCGTGTTGGGTCAACGTTATCTGATCCTCACGAGCAGGAATTAGGGGTCCCTCAGGGTAGTATTTTATCTGTTACCCTCTTTTCAATTAAAATTAATAATATCATCGACGCAATTGAGAATATGGTAGATTCGTCATTGTATGTCGATGACTTTTTGATCTGCTATAGCAGCAAAAAGATGAATGCTATAGAGCGCAAACTTCAGCTGTGTTTAAATAGGATTCAAAAATGGGCTATCGAAAATGGTTTTAAATTTTCAAAGACAAAAACGAATTGTGTTCAGTTTTGCAAAGTTCGGAAACATCACCTCGATCCGGAGTTGAAAATTGATAGTAGTCCTATTAAAGATGTTAAGGAAGTGAAATTCTTAGGTTTGTTTTTTTGACAACAAACTGAATTTCACTTCCCATATAAAACAACTAAAAGTTAAATGTAAGAGAGCTCTGAACCTAATGAAGGTTGTTGGTAGCACTGATTGGGGTGCTGACCAAAAAACTTTGCTCCATCTGTATAGATCACTTGTTCGATCAAAATTAGATTATGGTTCTATAGTTTACGGTTCTGCAAGGAAGTCATACCTCAAACCACTTGATGCTATTCACAATAGTGGTATTAGAATTAGACCAGGGGCTTTTCGAACATCCCCAATAGACTCGATGCTTGTTGAAGCAGAGGAGCCTTCTCTCGAGAAGCGCAGAAGAATTAAATTGTCTCTCCAATATGTGTCTAAACTTTTGGCCAATCCTTCAAATCCTGCTTATAATTGTGTTACAGACCCTCAAAATGTTGATTTCTTTAATCGCCACCAGAAACATATTCCTCCATTGGGAATTAGAATTAAACCCCACATGGAGTCCACCAAAATTGAACCACATACAATAAAAGAAAATCGTGAAACACATATTCCTCCTTGGCATCTTAAAAAACCTACAGTTATTTTGGACCTTGCTTCTACCAAAAATCCGATACAAATTCCTTGCCGTTTAAACAAAAATATGCCGAAATAAAGTCCAGGTATAGTGCATATACACGGATCTATACAGATGGATCTAAGGATGGTGACAAAGTATCATCAGCTGCTGTTACTGGAGATAATATTACCTCAATCAGATTACCGAATCAGAGTTCTATTTTCACAGCTGAAGTTAAAGCTATTCAACTCGCACTTGAGCACATCGAGAATGCACAGGAAAGAAAGTCGATTATTTTTTCCGACTCTCTTTCCTCTTTACTTGCTTTACTCAACCCCAAGTTGAAGAACCCTCTCATTTTGGAACTTCGTGAGAAGTTAACAACTCTCATGTCTGACCAATATGATATCGTGTTTTGCTGGTTACCCGGACATGTAGGTATCGCTGGTAACACCAAAGCAGACAGTGCAGCAAAACAGGCTTTAGCCAAGTCTCTCACTGATTTTAACATCCCTTTCAGTGATTTCAAACCACATACTAGTAACTACATCAGATCTATGTGGCAGGCGGAATGGGATGGGGCGACAAATAACAAGCTCCATCGCTTCCGACCAACTATTTCTGATCACTACCCTTCCAGTAACCTTTGTAGAAAAGATCATGTTATTCTGACACGATGTCCTATTGGTCACACACGACTTACACATTGCTTTTTGTTAGAGGGTAATATGCGACCAGAGTGTGTTCCTTGTCAGCAAGTATTATGGAACACATTCTTTTACATTGTACAGATTTTAATCATGTTAGAGGGCAATATTTCACAGTCGGATCTCTAAGAGATTTATTTTATTACACAAGCCCGCGTAAAATTATCTCATTTTTGAAAGTAATCAACCTTTTTAATAAATTTTGAAATTGTTTTTATTCTTTTAAAATTCAAGTCTTTCCATATCTATATCACAGGTTGATTTACACAGCATTGTTTGTACAACACTGACATTGCGTTTCACACTCTTTAGTTTTATACCTCACATTTCATATTTCATCGACTCTGTTTTTAATTATTTCATGTTGGATAATAGTCTTTTTTATAATTACATACTTTAATCGCCACGATATGGCCTTGGCTGCTTATGTGGCGTTAAGCACCAATAAATAAATAAATAAATAAATCACATGCCAACAACTTGCGATTCCACATTAGGAGTGACTTGTCCTGGGCAACAAGTATTTGAATTCAGCAGATGTCAAGGAAACGAATAAATATCTCCATTAGAACATTCCATTCGAACACGTTGAAAGATTTCCCCTAACGCCTTTTCCTTGCAATACTGTTCAAATACAGATTCAAGAAAATTATTGTTTGTGCTTCTTTCAAAATCCCACCTTCCAGTTGTAACTCGCCCGAATCTCTGACCGCGATGAAAAGATTGTGTTCTTTTACATTGACTCAATCAAAGTATTCGAAAAAAGCCCTGATATCATACAGTACAGCCGTCGTGGAATGGTCACTTTCCACGGGTGGGCGACATTTCCGCGGACGCAATAACATCAGATTCCGAACAATAAATATAGGAATAATCATAAAAAAATTAATTAATGAAGCAGCGGGTACAACCCGGTGCTTCGTTAATTAAAAGTTTTCTGCTGCTGGTTAATGCATGCGTGGACATCACTGCCCACGCATGGATTACGTTCAGTCCACGGCGGCTGTACTGTAGAGTGACTGATAGGACGTGCAAGGGGGTTCGACTGACACATGATGACTTGAGTTGCAAGACAAACGTTTTTGGACCCTTTAAATGAGCGCACACGATATTATTTATTATTGCAAAAAATATTTTTTAATTTTTTTCACAAAATTCAACAAAACCACATGATAAGAGCCCCTTCCCCGTCACCAGAACGAGCGCGACGAGCCCGTTCAAATGGAGGGGGGGGGGCGGGGGGTAATATGACATGGATTTGTTGGGTTTGTTTTAAAAATAAACTTTTCTCAGCTTCTCAATTCGTAAATTACACCGGCTGATGCGGCCGATTCGTTAGGGAAGGCGAAATGGCGCGGTGGCTTTGGGGTAACCGGTTCTCGTCAGATCACACAAGTTAAGCAACGTTGAGCCCGGTTAGTCATTGGATGGGTGACCGTCTGAGCGATCGATTCGGACTTCCGCGTTGTGACCTTAGGCAAGGCACTTAACCCCGATTGCCCACATGGGGGCTCGATGACGTCGATGGTGCGCATGTCTTCAACCAATCTAACCCTGCCTGTGCTGCAGTGTGGAGTTACGATGTTGGGGAGCTGGCAGATGCTTGTCGTTGCTCGGTGGTTCTCTCCAGGTACTTTGGCTTCCCCACCCGTAAAACTGTCATCCAGATGATATGACCTTGCCTGTTGAAGTATCGTAAAACCTTAATAAATAAATAAATACAATAAATAAATAAATAAAGAAATAAATACATAACGCTAGTTAAAGGGTTAATACAGTGTCTCCACATCAATGCAACCCTGTTCTCCAATTGTGATAGATTGAGGACGTTATGTCTGTAATCTGTGCGACTCTGCTAGAGTCAGAGGTCCATGTCTAGTCCAGTCTATTTCCTTGTAAAGTTGGAATCCAGAAAAATCTTGGTCAAATGCGCATTTGTGGTTTCGGTGAGGCGCTTTGACAGTGCTTTATATATTTTATAATCGAAATTAGACGATAGGACAGACGTTTCTGTTCCAGTGAATATTTATTGTTTGCGTCGGTGGGAACACTAGATTATTATGTTTGCATATTCCTTCCTCTCGAAGGAGAAACTATTCCTTTTTTCACGGTTATTAGTTCCCTCAGGCAAAAGATGGAGACATTCCAGCAATGTATTCACTCTATTGATCAAAACGTATTTAAATATTTAGAGTTAACTCCCTGCATGCTGCTTGTGGATATTCTTAACAAAACAGAATTTTGAATGCCACTGAAACAAGTATAATCTGGGCATATTTAATTTTCTCTCTGTAAATTGAATGGACGTTTTTACCAATGATCTCTAGAGTTAAATTTAGATGATTTTTTCATACAATCGAGTCATCACTAGCTTTGATGAAAAATATCTTTAAAATACTTAGAGGGTTAAGCGTTCAATGGGTATAAACAGTAAAATAGATAATACCCACACCGTTCAGCTGCCCCCACGACGATTCAAATGTAAAGATTTGTCCTAAATGTTGTGTGAAATAATAATAAGAGGGGCTGATTTTTCATTGAAGCAAATGAATAAACACAAAGGAAGTTCTGTTCAACGAAATTCAAATAAGTACTGTGCAGTAGTATTGCGGAAGTTAATTACATAAAGGGGTGCTTATGTACCAATTTAACCCTTTACCCAACCTAACGGCAAAAACCGGCTAGCACTATTCTCAAAAATCGTCAATTAATTTTCATTATATTTTCAATTTTTGTCTCAAAAACATAGGTTATGACCCCTCTTGAGCTCGTTCGAAAGACAAGTCATAACCTATGTTTTTGAGACAAAAAATTAAAAAAATTAGTTATTCAAGAATTTTGTTTGGAAGTGTCGACTGCTTTTCGTGTTAGGTTAATCGGTTAAACCGCTCAACATTACATGTATAGCTCTGCAGATCACAAATGCTCGCAAATACTCCCATAATATGGAACTGTACCTATATTCCAGTCCAGTTTTATGGTTAAGCCATCATGATGTTAGAACCCAAGGCAGTTGTAAATGGGGCCATGTTCAAGACATGCAATTGCAACATCGGATAAACCAACGATTGCTTTTTTGGCACCAAACTCACCATGACAATCGAATAACCCTTTACATGGAATTTTTTTGCGTATTATTATAATTATTTAAAGAATTACTTCCGGCCTGTTTTGTTTATTATTTTTTAACTGGTTAGGGCTGGAAGCCTATATTTGGAATCCATTCTTAAGTTCCGGTAGCATAACTTAAAGATTTCATATTCTGCGAATGTGATTCACATTATCTTTGAAGTGACGTTTTTCATCTGTGTGAATTTTCTTTGTTACAGTTTGTGGGAGAGTGCCTATAGGCTCGCCCCATAAATTACAACTAGGCAAAAACATGCGAACAAATTTTGGCAGCCAAGATAAAGGGCTCTGCCAATTAAAGATTATATTGACTTAGGTTTTAATTTTGTTCCACTGGTCCACGACCCGGGAACACTGTCGGAAAAGATTAACTCTAGCCCCACAATGTCGGAATATTCTGAAATCCTGGTTTTGGGATTTTGACGAGCTTTTTCGAAGGTCTATTCAGTTTCAGTTTGACCAATGACATTGAAAAATAAACTTGTATCTCTAAAAACAATGCAAACGCAAGACCTTCGAATGACTTTGTTGACTAGGTTAACATAATATATAAAATGTCGCTGTCCCTTCATTGTAGGCACAGTCATATTAGCAAAAGTACAGGTCTAATAAAAATAAAACACACATTCACACGCATAAACTCACAAAAAAACAAACAATTTTGCTCACAAAATAAAATAGAACACAGTACTCTTATTGCTAATAATAATAACACTTTGGCCGGCCGCTGATGTGTCGCGGTTCTCGGATGAGAAGGCCTTGGTTACCCCTGTACTGGTTACGGTTCATTTTCATCGTTCGTTCGCACCTCTGACTTCAGAGTGTGAACACCTTGACCCCTTGACGAGCAATCATGGAAACACTGGAATTACCAGCAAGACTCATCAAGACCATATAAGCTCTGGGCGTCTCTTGCCCTGTCACCTGGACTGTCCAGGAGACAGGTAAGAGAGTCCACTTGACCTTGGAGTTCGTAATAGAAGACACCACACCTACTGCATTGGATACAGGTAGTACCTTTTTAAGAGGAACCCCTCTCACAGTGGTCCTCACCCGAAGGAGTCCGGAGACCCTGAGAAGAAACCTAAGAGGAAACAGAAGAACCCGTCGACTAAGCGGAGGAGCACCCGACGCCTGGAGGCCTTTTTGGAAGAGAAGAAAGAGAAGAGCTAGGAAAGGGAAGGGCCAGTGGCGTCCGCCAACTCCCCTCCCACTTCCACAGACTTACCCAACCGACTTCCGGCTCCTCAGCCGGAACTGTTGGATGCGGACAGTCCTGTGGAGACTGAGATGGAATTGGAAGTTGCCCTCTCGCCACTTCCCGATCCCCACTCGCCTCTCCCTTTAGCACCAAAGAGTCTGGACCTGGAGGACCTGGAGGACACTATACCAAAAGAGGCCGAACAGCGCAGGATCACAAGAGAACGGCAGGATGAAGAATTATGGGAAACATTCGAAAACATAAACCGGCAAATCAACATACATCTGGCAGCACAACAGGCAATACAACAGACATCACCAGCAACAACCCCTAACGCAGCACGGACTAGACCATTGCAACCAGGTCAGCCGGCCAGCAGTCCATAAACACCACCTACTGCCACTGTCACAGTCCCTCCGTCAAAACCACCTCCTCTTAAAAAGAAGCAGAAACGACATAAGCGCCGCTAAGTACCCGGACATTCCCCTCCTTTACCACGCTCAGACAAGTACAAACTCATATACAGTTAAAGGGGTCGAATGGGGCCTGCCCCACATCGTCCCTGTGCGCCTTCGGCGCGCTAAAACCATTCATCATCATTGTACTCCCACGCTTCTTCTCTCCTCCCAACACTCAGAGACGAACTGCTTGATGACATCCCTTGCCCCATTCTTCCCGATCTCTCCGATTAACATATTAACCCTCTCCTTTGAGTCGCCCGCTAACCACACGTGCTTCATTCTCCAATCCCCATTATACTCCCAGTGAATCTTATTCTTTTAGACTGGTATTTTGGGCATTCTAGAAGAAAGTGTTCCAGGGTCTCCACCACGCCCAAATTACACATCTGGCACTCCCTTTCTCTGTTTTTCCCAATGTTTCCCATCAGCTCCAGGGACCGCGACCTCAGCTTGAACAACAGTGACCTGAGAAGAAAATCAGTGACCCCCCCCCCCCCCCCAATGGTGCCAATATGTCTTCGATCATCAGCTAGTGGCAACATCCGCTGTTGTGATGTTTGGGGGAAATGGCGTTCAGAAATAGTTCAGAAATATCCAGCCAAGCAAAGCAAATCCTCACCTCATGAGATTTATTTTATTGACAAAAGATCAAAGCTGAATGTCTTTTCTGTTTTTTTTTGTCCATACCCCTCCTATATATTTCTGATAAGACTAAGATTACTTACTTTTTTAGTGTTCTTTGTATAATAAATGGGATAGTAATAGGAGAATGTACCTCACTCTTTCCAGTAATTACAGAGACCCACCCCTCCCCCTCCCTCTCCCCTTCCCATATGTACTAGAACCAAAGCTTTAAATCCCGGAATTGCTGACAAATAATCAAACATGTATTTCCTAATTGATTAATGGCTCATTTTGTTTTCGAAGTTTGGCTGGAAGGCGTTTTAAATGCGTACAGGTCTGTATTTGGGTGATTGGAGTTCACCCTTGCATCGTGAAGACGCTCACGTATTATTCAGGGTGTGATTTGTACTGAAGAATGTGATAAGTAGTTTTCTTCACTTACTGGGTAATATTGATCAGCAACTCCAAAACTAATAAGCACAAAGGAAAAACGTCCAACCATCATAGCAGCTGTCCACGGTGAGAAAAGCGTTTACTCACTATTCAATTGGTGTCAGTACACAGCAAAGCGACTACAAGAGGTTCCAATTTAAACAATCATTCCCTTCTACATTGTCAGAATTTGGAAGTAACAAATTTGGTTTTAGTTGTTGCTCATGTCATTCGGTTTTTTGTCACAATATCTTAAATTAATAATTTATGAAGACAAGCAAGAGAACAGCCAGAGGGTTTTTAGTTGATGGATCATCGTCCTAATTCGGTAGCCCATCAGTAAGTGGCTTCTTGTGATCCTTTAGCTTTGGCCAAAAGGTGAAATTTTTATTGAGAGGAAAATGCACCCCATGGGTGCCTCATATTTTCCTGGCTTAACGTTGTCATATTACTCTTGCAAATCTGAATTCAAATACACATAAATAAACTCTCCCTCTTTCAAGATATCTGCTTGTTAAGAAAGAGCACCCGAACTTTTCATTGTCGAACGAGAGTTGGTGTCGGTTCGCCCGTAGGTGTGGTAAGGCATATTTACATATTTTGCATTTTAATCGATTCACGTGATGCGTGGATGGAAATCACCTGTTGTGATTTCCGGCAGGGCATTTCAAGTCTGAATCCCCACCCGTTAATTCCGTCTCAAATTTTCATGACAAAAAACACAATCCGGAGACAAAATTTATTTTGCAGAAAAACAATTGACAGCATCCAGTCTTGTGACGCCTGGTTGGAAATTACGCTTAGCTCTTTCCAACCGGGCGTTGGAAGACTGGATCTTGTCCCCTGATCTATACTTTTGAATGAAGATTCTATTAAATGAGCTATCTCGCACGTAAAACTAATTTAGAAGTTCTTAGTATGTAGCTCCAGGCTGCAGACAGCCTATGTTTTCTAATATATCCGGAGTCCAGGTTTTCGGACTTTGTAATGTAATACAGAGGTATATTATAAGTATTTTACATATCAGGGATAACATCTTCTTGCCCCTTTGTGCTCTATGCTATTATCATCGCTTTATCGTTGGACACCTAACTGATATATTTCTGACGAAACGTTCTACAAAAAGTCGATATACAGTTCGTGGAGGATGTGTTGTAGCTGGTTCGCCGGCGGTGTGGTGTTATCACCCATGGTGTCACTTTCAAGTTATGTACGTATGGACAGAAACACGGGCAATGTTCAGCCGGTGGACCACCGGGCACAGCCCTGAGGTCCATTGGCTGAAGTTTTGCTCGTGATCGTTGTGCTTTGCAACAGATTTACAGTTATTGGTTGGGTGGAAACGCCATGCGGGTGATTTTGTTGTGGTACACTGTCCACGTACTGTATTGGAAAACACGAAGTTCCGTGCTCTCACCTTACTAAACGGCCTTGTCGGAAAAACAGCCGTCGAAACTGGCGCCCAAACTAGGCAACTCAATAATAAACGAACTTCTGCAATACATTTCACTTAGCCGATATCCCCAGGTTCGTATCACACGCCATACTGTTGTGTTTTATGGTAGTTTTTGTAAATACGTTTTATTTGATTGTCTGTCTCTACAGCCTTTCTCTGTTCTCTCATTTCGTTGATTTCATGTCACCGCATAACACCATGTCACCTGAGTGCCTCTCGCTAGTCGCCATTCGTAGAGTTTCCGTCGTGCCCAAAATTCCAGCTGCTCTGCCACTTCACTCTTCAAATAACTGCTGACACAACTATGGCGATCAGTATAGAGCAGTGCAGAGCGGTTATTGGATATCACTGTAACTTTCTTGCATTCAAAGGTAGGCTCACTGTTAAAAACATCCTCCTAAAAAGTTGTTCTACAAAATACCGAAAATCGAGGTCCATCTGAAGTTGCTTGCGTGTATTATCTTCTGTGTTATGTTTATATCAGGTGACATAGACGTTAACCCGGTCCCCCAAACCCAACCCAGATAACAACGCTCTCTGTTATTCACTATAATATTCGAAGTATTAGAAACAAACTAAGTTTAATAGTTGATGATGTTGATGATGTAATCTGTTTTACCGAAACTCACCTGAATTCCAGTTTTAGCTCCGACAGCATGTTGATCCCTGGATTTTCTCCACCAGTGAGAAAAGTCAAGAACCAACACGGTGGGGGAGTGGCAGTTTATTTTTCTTAACAAGTCAAACTTAAACGAATGCCTCGGTTAGAGTTTGATCAATCGATGCTTTGGTTCGAAATCACTACCGAAATGAAACTTATGTTATGCATAGCTTATCGCTCAATTCAGTTTTCTACCGAGAGCTACTGGATGAAACTTGAACGCGCAATTGAGGACTCATTTTGTACTAACCCATCACTGGTAATTACTGGTGACTTGAATAGCGATCTTCTCAATCCATCAAGTGCACTCAACGAGGTTATTGATACATTTAACTTACGAAACATCATAACCGAACCGACCCGCACCACTTCTCACTCAAGTACTTTAATTGACCCAATGATAGTCAGTGATAATGTCAAAGTCTTGAACTGTGATGTACTGGATCTCAGGGTTGCCGACCACAAGGTAGTTTTCATGACAATTCAGACTGGTATTCCAAAACAGAAACCAACAACTAGACAGGTCTGGAATTATAACCAAGCCAACTTTATTAAAATGAATAATTGTTTATCCCAGACAGAGTGGCAAACAATTGTTAGTAGTAACAACAGCCTAGATACTTCACAACTTTCTGACACGATTTCTCGAAATTGCAAAAGAATGTATACCGTGCTACGATATTACTGTCCGTCCATCTGATAAGCCATGGTTCGATTCTGCACTGCGTCGGGAAATTCGGAAGAGAGACCGCTTAAGGCAACGAGTCCTAAAAAGTAATAATTCCACTACTTTTGAAAAATATAAACATATCCGGAATAAGGTAAATAATACGCAGAAAAAGGCTAAATCTACATACTTTTCTAAATTAGACACTTCTCTCTCGATAAATCGCGACCCGAAAACGTTTTGGCATACCGTTAAACAACTATTATGTAATTTTGATAGTAAGTTTCAAGTTCAGCACCTTGAAACTGTGACTGACGCTGGATATTTGGTAACTGTATCCAGTGATCAACAAATGGCTAACTTGCTTAATACAAATTTAAATTTTCTGAAAAATAGCGAAATCCACGACAAAGGACATGACTTGCCTGTGTTCCGTTCCAAGAGCCCAGAAATTCTTTCCGACATTAATATTACGGAACCAGACATCTACGAGATACTGATCTCGCTAGTAATCAACAAAGCAGTCGGCCATGACGGTATCAGTAATCGAATGCTGAAGGAGACACGGCAAACATTATGCAAGCCACTCCTATTATTATTCCAGCAGTCACTTACTTCTCGCATGTACCCATCAGACTGGAAGCTGGCGACAGTTATACCAATCTTCAAGAAAGGTAACACCCACGACCCTAACAACTATAGGCCCGTTTCTCTTCTTAGTTGTGTGAGTAAAATCATGGAAAAGATTATTTTCAAGAAAGTATTCGACCACTTTCACAACAATAATCTGTTCTTTAAATACCAATCTGGCTTCCTACCGAAACACAATACTGTAGTCCAGCTACTAGAAATCTACCACAACTTATGTTTAGCCTATGGTAACCGTCTCTTCTCACTAGAGGTTTTTTGTGACATATCGAAGGCATTTGTTAGGGTCTGGCATAAGGGGCTTATTTTTAAATTGAGGCAATATGGTATTACAGGATGCATCCTGGAATGGATCGAAAGCTATCTGAAAAATCGTCAACAACGAGTAATAATAAATTCTGCTTATTCTGACTATCTCCCCGTTAAGTACCGCAGGGATCAGTGCTGGGACAGCTACACTTTTTGATTTACATCAATGACATTTCTGAATATATGTCCTCTGCAGGTTCGTGTCGGCTATTCGCAGATGACATGTATAACAAAAAACAATTCTGATCTTGATCAGCTCAGTATAGATATTAATCTTGAACTTAATGTTGTATTAGAATGGGCTCAGCAGTGGCTCGTAAATTTTAACCCATCAAAAAACAAGGTCATGCTATTTACCAGGAAAGCAGTAGCCGTGAGTCCAGATGTGAGATTTGGGGGGACACTTCTGGATATCACAACTGAACATACACACCTCGGATTAACATTACAAGCTGACTTGAACTGGAATACACATATTTCCAAAATGTGCAAGAAAGCTGACTCTAGGCTTCCCCAGTTGAGAAGACTTAAATTTACATTGAGCAGAAAAACTCTTGAATCAATGTACAAGTCTTTTATACTTCCAATGATAGAGTACGCAGACGTAGTATGGGCCGGAGCCGGAGCCGGAGCCGGAGCCGCCGATTTCTTACTTTCTAGACTAGATAAAATACACACACGGAAGCCGGGAGGATAATAACTGGACTCACTAGGTCGGTACCGTCTTCGAGAGTATTTTTCGAACTCGGCTGGGAAACTCTAGAACAACGACGCAAATTGCATAAGATGGTGACCTTCTTCAAAATTATCCACGGGGATGCCCCAAAATACCTCTGTGAACTATTGCCCCAGTCATTCCAGAACTGCTCGTCATATAACACACGGGCTCGTTCGAATTTCAAAATTCCTCTGATGCACACGGAGTTATTGAAAAATTCTTTCATCCCACCTTGTATCTCAGAGTGGAACTCACTAGCTAGAAACTTTAAGTGAATTTATTAAGTATTTCAAAAGTGTGTTATGTAGGCCACCACCGTATTTTGGAATCTGTTCACGAAAGATGAATATACTGCATTGCAGACTACGTAATGCATGCAGTGATTTAAATTTTGACAAATTTCAAAATTATATTCACGACACACCAAACTGCTCATGTGGCAACGGCCTGGAAGACGCATCACACTACTTTTTTGTCTGCCCAAGTTATACCAATGAAAGATTAATACTACAACAGGACCTGGCCAACATCACAATTAATTATGTTACGGATATCCTCTACGGTATCCCTAACATGTCACCATCTGCAAATGACCATCTATTTCGAGTAATACAAAAGTATATCAAAGCAACCAATCGATTCAATACCTTTGAGAATATTCATTCAGGGGGTAGTTAGTTCTATGTTACCAGGCCCCCGGAAAATAATGTAGTGCTGGTCTACTATGGTGGACAGTGTCGCATCATTGGAAAAAATTGCTCTGGTAGCCATTGAGTGGTGTGCAAGTCGTCTATAGTGACTGGCCTGATTAACACTTTGCCGGATGTAGTGGTCTAAATCTGCCAACGCTATTCACAAAATCACTAATTTCTTCTCTTTTTTAACCTCAAAATATAGCTTGCGTCTCTTAATTGGAGCGAGCTCGTTCAGCTCGTTCCAATGAGGAATCATGAGCTGTGTGTTTGGTACAGAGGATGGAAAGGGGACAGTTATTCAAGAGGTTTAGTTGCAAATTTCCTCTTCCTTTCTTGATGGGTAAGGTGTTAACTACGATTGGAGGACCTTGACTTACCCGTACCGTGTTTATGAAACAGCTACACACGTTGGAACTGATCATATGTATTAGTGTCACGTATATACTATTGCCACGTGAGAACCATGGGGTTCTATCTTCCACTGGAACAGAGAGCATTGTGGTTGTCAGATGACGATATATCGTTAGACGTAGCTTACCTGCTTTATATGTGATAACACACTGCATGCACCTTGCAATGCTTCTGGAGCGTTGTGGCCTGGTGAGTTGGCTGGAGACAGTTTGATATTTGTTTGATGAGTGCAAGGTATCAGTCCCCCATCTTTTCTTCCTTCTCTTTTCTTTCGCTGAATATCTACCATATTAACACCATTGCAATCTTGAATAGCGTATTGTTTATTATGATGTGTATATATTGAAAAAAATGCTGCATTTACTTGTTAATCGTATACAAAGGAGAGGACGTGTTTTAAGTGTTGCGCACCTGTTGTCCTTTTTGTTTATTTTGACAGATAAAATATGTTTAAACTGAACTAAAAGGTGCCATCAAGGTTCTCTTCAAAACCAGGCTTCTCTTTATCACGCAGGCCACCCAAACGGAGGTCTCTTCAGTAGCTATTGTTCGGGACTATTTGTTTTTCAACGATTGTGTGTTTGAGTTCCCCACTTGAATGCTTAATTTATATTGGATTTTAAAAAAAAGTTATTGTGATGATTTGACGGTAAGATGGTCTGAGGTTTGCTGCTCGGAGTTGCAACAGCCCAACACACACATCGTGGAATGAACAGGGTAACTTTTAACGATAACAAGTTAAGTAAATAAGCATCTCGTGTACACCACAACGTCAATGAACAAATAATCAATAAACAATAAAGACATAATAATACTGAAAACGTAAACGCTTCTAATAATTTCACAAATAGATTCACAGTCAATGACCAACTCTTCTGGGAAACGCTGACAATTATGATCAGGGGTAAGACAACACAACATTCGTCGTACATAAAACTAAAAACAAATAATAGGCGAAAAGAAATTGAATCAAAACTTAAAGCCCTTAACATAAAAATAGACGAAGGAGATTTATCAGTTCACGAGGAAATGATGGGTTTAAATACAGAGCAAAAAGAAATCCGGAAAAAACAAGCCAGAGAAATAATTATTCGTACCAAATCTAAGTGGAAAGTTGAGGGGGAGAAACCAATAAAACCGTTTTACAACGTCGAGAAAAGATATTGTGCAGGAAAGCTCGCCCTGAAGCTGATTAAGTCCGATGGAAATGAAACAACAGATTTGGGGGAGATAACGAAAGAGCAGGGAAACTTTTATGAAAATCTTAACAAGTCCCAACTATCCCCCACCATACAGAAATTGAAAACAGACTGTTTGACAAAAATAACCCCTTTTTAAACGTTTTAGACAAAGAGGAATGCCAAGATCTGGGAGGACCTATTCTCGAACATGAAGCTATGCTTGCCTCAAAAATGATGAAAAATAACAAAAGTCCTGGATCCGATGGCTTCACGCCACACTTTTATAAATTTTTTTCTGGAAAGACGTCGGTTGCTATTTAATAAATTCTTTAAATCATGGTTATACGTCTGGAAAACTCTCTATCACCCAAAAGGCCGGAATAATATGATGCATACCCAAGCAAAATAAATAAAAATTGTATGTAAAAAACTGGAGACCTACTTCTATTTTAAATGTGGATGTTAAATGTCATAGCAAATCGCATTAATCCTTTACCCAACGAATCGCCCGCATCCGCCCGCGTAATATGCAAATTCAGCAGCTAAATGTTTTTTTCGATAATTTTCAACAAAACCATATCATGTGACCCCCCTTTGGAACGAGCTCGTCGAGCTCGTTCCAAAAAGAGGTCACATGATATGGTTTTGTTGAAATTTTTTGAAAAAATTTAAAAAATGATATTTAAAATAATAAATTTTGATATCGTCTGCGTTGGGTAAAGGGTTAAGGGAGTTTTACCGAAATAATTTCCGATACGCAATCAGGCTTCATTAAAGGCCGATTTATTGGCGAGTCTACTAGGCTGATCCTAGATTTGATTCAAAAGTTCGAAAACAAGGATATGTCTGGAATACTTATCCTACCAGCTCGTTCCAAAGAGGAGTCATAACCTATGTTTTTGAGACAAAAAATGAAAAAAAAAAATATTCAAGAATTTTGTTTGCAAGTGTCGTCTGCTGCTTTTCATGTTAGGTAAAGGGTTAGACCGCTCAACAGTACATGTATAGCTCTGTAGATCACAAATGCTCGCAAATCTCCCATAATATGGAACTGTACCACTATTCCAGACCAGTGTTATGGTTATGCCATCATGATGTTAGAACCCAAAGCAGTTATAAAGTACATTGTAAATAGGGTCATGTTCAAGACATGCAAATGCAACACCGAATAAAACCAATGATTGTTTTTTGGCACCAAAATCAACATACCATACGACTTGACTAGACATGCCCAAAGCTGGTAGGGGTTCGCTCCCCCATGACGCTGTCTGTCGGACATTTTTGTTGTCCGTCGGAAAAAATGTTGGTCGCGAAAAAATGTTTGGTTGCTCGAATGCCAATATTGTTTCTCCAAAAACCGTTAGTTTAAAAAAAAGTTGATTATGTGGCGAAACAACAATGCTCAGTATGCAAAATTACCCTCATGTGACAAATATCCTTTCTGTGAAAGCGCTCGTTAAAAGTGAATGACAATCGAATAATCGTTTACACGGAATTGTTTCGCGTATTATTATTATTATTATTTAACGAATTACTTCCGACCTGTTTCGTTTATTATTTGTTTTAACTGGTTCGTGCTGGAAACCCATATTTGGAATCCATTCTTGAGTTCCGGTAGCATAACTTAAGGATTTCATATTCTGTGAATGCGATTCACATTATCTTTTAAGTGAAGTTTTTCATCTGTGTAAATTTGCCTTTAGGCACTCCCCATAAATCACAAGGCAGAAACATGCGAACAAATTTTGGCAGGTAAGAAAAAGCACTCTGCCAATTAAAGATTATACTAAGTTAGGTTTCAATTTTGTATCAGCGGTCAACGACCCGGGATCACTGTCGGAATATTTAACTCTCGCCCCACAATGTCGGAAAATTTTGAGATCCTGGATTCCGGCATGTAACTACAATTTTCGAGGGACTCTTCCGTATCAGGTGTCGCACACTCATACACGTATATGGACCAAGTATGTTGAAAAATAAACTTGTGTCTCTAAAAACAATGAATATACAAGACCTGCAAATGGCTTTGTTGACTCGATAGACATAATATATAAAAATAATGTCTTGGATGACGAACGGTCTTCTAATCTCAGTCAACAACAAGAATAAATTTTTCATAAAAAATAAGAAGTCCCACAGAATGTAATGTTAAAAACTACAAAAATTACTGCCGGATATTTAACAGAATAAAAAAGCAAAGCTATGTACCATGAAAACATTCTATTCGAAAATAAAAGTATCATGATAAAAACGTGGCAGTTTCTTAACAAGGCTTTAAACAGAAACAAAAGCAAAGACAATCTGCCCTCATTTTTTAATATGGGTAACCAAAAGATTAATCCCCCTTACGAAATCGCACACGAATTCAATAACTTTTTGCCAACATAGGAAATGAGACATCTAAATTAATTACAAGTCCGCGTAAATCCTTTGATTAGTATATGAAATATCAATTTCCTGATAATATATTTATAGTATCAACGTCACCTTCTGAAATTATTAAAATCGTAGCCACTGTGAAGTATAAAGTAAGTCATGACTGTGAGAATATTACATCAAGCATCCTTAAACATTCGATAGACTTGCTTACCAGCCCATTCGCTCATATTATGAACATCAAATTCATTCAGGAAGTAGTCCCCAACTGAATGAAACCTGCAAAAGTAATTCCAATCTTTAACTCAGGCGATGGAAATAACTTCACAAATTACAGACCAATCAGTATTCTCCCTGTCTTTTCAAAGATCTTAGAAAAACTCACGTTTGGCAGACTGATAATGTTTTTGAACAAATTGGATATTCTCTATCACCACCAATACGGTTTTAGGAAGGGGCATAGTACATTACATCCAGCAATGCAGTTGTTAAAACATGTTGCCAAGAACAATAACAAAGTCACGAAGGACACTTGCTTAGCTGTCTTTGTTGATCTTTCTAAAGTTTTGATACAATAAGCCACAAAATCCTTCCTAAAAAACTCGATTAATATGGAATAAGGGGTAACGCTATAAGTTGGCGCAAGAGTTACTCGATGAACAAGAATCAGTATGTCTCCTTCGGTAGCAGTAAATCCAATCTAGCTGTACTGACATGTGGCATTCCACAAGATTTGATACTGGGTTCCACCTTATTTCTTATATACATAAATGCCATAAGTAATTCAATCGTTAAATCTCCTTTCATTTGCTGATGACAGTGTCCAGCCTATAATGACAGGTGTGACCTATGTCACCGATTGGACATTGGAAAAAAACTTTGTCGCAGTTCAAAACAAAATCAAACTCGTTTGAACAGAAGCGGCTCAAAATCATAACAGTTCACCATCACAGATCCACATCAAGACATAGAAATAGATCATCCCCGAGCAATCAGATCCATGCAATCTCTTCAGACAGGCAGCGACAGGCTGAAATAGATACAAGTACTTCTTTTGAAGCATTAACCTTCGATGAAATTAAAGTATCATCATTGTGTCTACACAGCAAATATCGAAATGAAACATTCGCAGATGTAAAAATTAGGTTTCCTGGCAGGACTGGTGACCACGCTTTGCGACTAAAAGTTCATACTGGTGCTCAACGAAACACAACCGCTTCTCATCTTTCAGAGAATGTATCCATCACACCAAAGACCAGTTTTTTATCCTAAAAGTGAAATAGTCAACAAAACCAAGAAATTAAAAATGACAGCCTACAATTGGTCAACCATTCCTTGCTGTGGCATCATAGAGATAACATAAAGTACTCCAAACACATCCACTCGTCCACGCGAAGCATGCTTCCACGAATGTCACAATAAAGACTATCACCCACATGCAATATATGGGAACAAAACAAGAGAATTTGCAACTTCCTTTATCAATAAATGTTGACATGGCAAGGAGGAGACTGTCAAAGGCACTAAGGTGGGCAAGTCGTTGGCATGCATGCAACATGCATGTCATTCAAAGCTATTGGAAGGCACCATGGCTATGGTCATTCTGTCATCAGCTGATTTGTCCGTAAACATCAACAAACCAACGGTATTAAGGACCGACCAAGGCCTGTACAACCCCAAAAGACCCTCTCCTCGGGAAGATCGGAGTCTTGCTTCAAGTTGGGTTTTGAAACGCCTTTGGCTACCCAAAAGGCGTTCGTGCAACAGAACTGTCCGAAACCGTCTCAAAGCACTGGGTGTAGGATCCAGAAGGGTCATCACGCGTCCATCTCTCCAATCAGCATCAAAGACGAGTTGTGTATGGCACGGCAACATTGGAATCTCAGGACGTGGAGGAGAGTTCATTGGTCAGACGAGAGTAGGTTCCTGCTACACGTCACAGATGGTCGCATGAGAGTGTGGAGGCATAGAAATACTGCTTATGTGCACATGAACATCAGATTTACTGTTCCTTATGGTAGAGGATCAGTAATGATCTGGGGATGCCTCTCGCATGATTGTAAACTTGATATGGCGACTGTACGTGGGAATGTCAACGGTCATCAGTACATCCGGGACACTATCAATCCGGTTGTTGGGCCTCATTTTGACAACCACCCGTTGGCTACTCGCCCTGTATTCGTGGACGACAATGCAAGGCCATATCGTTCCCATGCTGTGAGACCATTCCTTCAGAACAACACTACCTTGGCCTGCAATGAGCCCCGATTTGAATCCCTTAAAACACATCTGGGCTTTTCTTGAACGTCGTGTGCAGCAAGGGATCCGCCTGTACAGAATTTGGCCGATTTGGAAGCTGCATGGCATGAGAGGCAGCAGTTGCCTCTGGACCGTATCAGAAGGCTCACTGGTTGCATTAGGAGGAGGGTCCAGGCTGTCATACGGGCACGCGGTGGACCCACTCCCTTCTGAAGTCAGACACCGGTATTGTGCTCAGGAAATCACGAGTTACATTTTTTTGTCAGTAATTACTGGCATTGTTTCATCATGAACCGTTCAAGAACCATACTTGTCGAGGAAACATTTTCCTATCAAAATCATTAGATGACAGATATGTGTAATTAACGCCATTAAAATACTGCATGTTTTCATCATTGTGTTGTCTTTCGCTTGTCAATAGACCATTTGTTCCGCAAACAATCACTTTTGGCCATCTGAAAGTAATGGCAGTTTCTATTAACACTACAGCAAAAAAAACCCAGAAAAAAAAACAAAAACAAAAAAACAATGGGTGCTTAATTATGTTCCAGATATATATATTGTGGATATGGAATTACTTTCCCCTGAGAAACTGTCTCTTTTCGCTATGCACTGTGGTATCAGCACCTCATCTGCACGTAATACATTGAAGGACAAACCAAGTTTAAAAAATGCTGAGGACTCAAAGCAACTACACCCCTGACAGGTTTGACAAGATTTGATGCTTTCCTGGAAAAGAAAACTGACCCAGCAGTAACGCCACGTATTAATCCCCCAAGAAAAACGCCAATAGCACTTAAAGACGCAATACGGTGTGAATTAGAGTACATGGTGTCACACAATATAATTCATAAAGTGACTGAGCCCACTGACTGAGTCTAGTCTTGTTTACTCTCACAAGTAAGCTGGATCGCTCGGAGACAACACCTCAACCAAGCACGGAAACGACCACATCACAAAGTTTCAACACTAGAGGAATAAACTCAGAATTTCAGTGGTGCTAAAATTTTCTCGAAGCTTGATGCAAAAGCTGGGTACTGTTCCATACAATTAGATGAGCAATCACAATTACTTACAGCTTCAACTTGCCAGTCTCCATTTGGAAGATAATGTTTTCAACGACTCCCATTTGGACTTCGTGTGTCATAAGATTTATTTCTGTTGAAAATGGATCAAATTGTGGACTAAGCTGATGGAGCTATAGACATAACATATGATGTGGCTATATACAGTAATACTGTGGAGGAGCATGATAAAATATTGTGTAAATTAATTACAGTTGCGGCTAAAAATGGTCTTCAGTTCAAATAAATGTCAAATTAAAAAGAACGGTGTCACGTCCTTTGATATGACATTCATCCGACTAATAAGAAAGAGTTTCAAGAGTTATTTATAGGCAATTTGTCAAATAGATCAGCTGTGCTTTGGGATCTTATCAAGGAAGATGCAAAATTTATTAGGGCCCTGCGAATCACCCATTTTCGCTTTGAGTCGAGTGTCGAGTGTCGAATCGAATCGGGTTTATTATTCAATTCGAATCGAATCAAGGGCGTTTTGAAGGTGACCGGCTGGAGGAAAGGTGTGGGGCTGTAAATCTGATTTGTTCCGACAGTGATGGCTCAAGCCCCGACTGGTAAAATATTCCACCTACATCACTTTGCATGCCTTCCATGCCTTGGTGATGTAGTTGGAAGATTACCCAGTAATAATTCTTGTTCAAAAACAGAACAGGTATTAGGCACTGCACAGGGCTAGCCACTAGCAACAGCTCATCGTGGATATTGCTTGGAAACTTTATATTTTTTTCAACCGTGGAAGTGCCTTATGAGACTGGAATTAGCATGGCTGGTTGCATGGATACAGATGTTGTTTCTGTTTAAATAACGGCATTTTTACTCAGTGTTTAGTTTCAATATTATTTATGTACAGTTTCTACCAGAACTTCACGTATTGGGAGACGATGAAGAAGACTGATGCCAAGCTATATTCCAGTGAAAAGATTAGAATGGAAACGAATCGTGCAACTGATTCGAATCAAATAGCCACTTAAGATTCAAAATCGAATCTAATATCGAAGCTTCGTAGGGCCCTACCATTTATGTGGGAAGACTTTGATCAAACATGTTTTGAGCAGCTCAAGCAGTCAATTACACGCAATTCAACCTTATAATACTGCGACACACAAATCATGCCCGCACTGCAAGTCGATACGAGTTTATGTGACCTTGGTGCAACTTTGCTTCAGGACAACAAACCTATTGTTTCAAAATAATTGTCAAAAACAGAACAACATTATGCTTGCATTGAACGAAAGCTCTTAGTTGTTGTTTTTTGGTGTTCAGAGATTCCACACTTATCTCTTTGGTAGACCTTTCAAGGTGTACATAGACCATAAACCACTTGTCATGATTGTACATAAATCCCTGACCACCACTCCGCCCAGGGTACAGCGTATGTTACTTAAACTACAGGGTTATGGTTTCACAATAGAATATTTGCCAGGCAAACAAATGACTCTTGCTGATACCCTATCACGCATGCCTAGTGCAAGCAACACAACTATTGATTTGGACATAAGAGTAGATCGTGTACGTGTTGACTCAGATTGTTTAAACAACATACGAACATTGACTAAACAAAACCCTGTGCTAAACCAGTTAAGTGAACTAATTGCGACTGGGTGGCCAGAAATCATCACGAGTGTCCCAACAGACTTTCACCAATATTGGGTTTATCGTGACGAGTTATCAGTTGAAGACGGTCTCATTCTGAAAGGTATGAAGATAATAATTCCCAAACCACTTAATCCAAAGATTCTGGAATAATTACATTTTGAACACCAAGGAATCGAGAAAACAAAACTGCGCGCAAGAGATGATTCTGTGTTTTGGAACAACATAAACAATTATCAAACAGTGTCAAGCGTATCAATCTGATCAACAATCGGAAACTGTAATGCCACATGAAATACCTAGCGATCCATGGGAAATTCTTAGTACCGACTTATTTCACTTCCATAACAACGAATGTTTACTAATTGCAGGCTATTTCAGCAAATTTGCCATCGTGCGAAAACTACCCACACATTACATAAGTTTAGTTATCATTCCTGAGCTCAAACGAATCTTTTCAGAACAGTGTATTTCAAGTCGCCTGGTCAGCGAAAACGGCCCACAACACTCTTCGGAGTTATTCAAGCAATTTGCGAAATAGTGGTGTTTCGATCATGTGACAACATCGCCTAGATATCCGATGTGTAATGGATTCATCGAGCGACAAGTTAGAACGATAAAAAACATTGCTTAAAAAGTCCAAACATGCTAAAACAGATCCTGATCTTGTCTTACTGTGTCTTCGCACAACACCTGTAAATAGACAGATACCTAGCTCAGCTGAAATACTCACAGGAAGAAAACTGCGTTCGAATCTACAAGTGGAGAAACACAAGTCAACAAACCATGACCAGATTTATCAACAATTACAACTTCGTCAAGACACTTTAATAGAAGAGCAAGTGACCTACCACCCTTAAAACCAGGTCAGACTGTTTGGTTCAGAGACCATGATTCCCAGAGCTAGAAAAATACAACAGTTGTTGAGAGATGTACTGAGCCTACATACACAGAACTGAAAAAATGGCCAAACTCTTCGCAGAAATCGTGTGTAAATTCGCAACATTCCAAGTGGAACTCATAAACAGGTTTCTTATTTAGATCCACTATTAGTGGAGTGAGAAATGTACATGACACTCCTGTTACCAACACATTGCCCCAGTTAAGTTTTGGGGATAGACGAGACACGTCAAATCCCTCAAACATTTATAAAACGCGTTCGGGGAGAACAATGCGCAGCCTTGTTAGGGTATAATAATAGATATTCAGTACAAACAGAGTGTTAAGTAGTTCTGAACTTTTCAGTCATATGTGAACCCTATCTTTCATAAGCCATGTTGAAATCAAAGAATATTGACTGTCTGTTTTATTGTTTATCTGATTAATCATAGTGATGACACACAATATTGTTTATTTGATGACCTTGATTTTATTTGTTGTACAAGCTTATTTCCTTTAAAAAAGAGAGATGCGATGGTTCGAGATTGATTGCAGCACAGCGCATAGTAGACTAGCTTCTTGTCATGTTCTTGTAGTTTAGTTGGTTCTGGAATAGAATGATAACTGTATATTGAAAGCGTGTTGTTCATCTATCCTTCAAGGCATCGTCTCCGGGCCGCCTCAAACATATGTGTAAAACTAATCCAGGTCGATATATAGACTCAGATCATTACAGGCTCGATAACATTAACTAGTTTAGTGAATAAACCTCTCGTGTGCCCAACGACATCACTGGACAAATAAACCATAAAAAATAAAGGTCGAGGTCATTCCATCCTACATCAAATCGTAAACTGATTTCTAATTTAAACAACACTTGGTACGGAACATCGTCTGCAGCACGTGCCAAAAATCTAAAGAAATGTAGCGGTTTGCTGATGTAATAATTACGAAGCGGACAACGTCATTTCAAATATTCCGCATGATGACGTCAGACGGTAACATATGCCACTGGAGCCGTAAACACAGAAGACGCTACGCTAGCTCTCATCCAGTCAGAGTGTGAGGATTATTAGTCTTATTAGAACATTATAAGGTTAGTGTGATGAATTGACGGTAACAGGGCCTGAGGTTTTCGGCTCGGAGTTTATGTTCAACCAAGACGCCGAGCGTCTCAGTTGAACAAAACTTCCGAGCAACAAACCTCCGACCGCGTTACCGTCAATCCAACACAATAGCGTATATCTTCCAATAAGACTCTACGCGCAACCTGATGCCCACATTGTGAAACGAACAGGGCGCTAAAAAATAAACTAGTTTAGTAAAAAAAATCCCTCGTGTATCCAACGACACCACTGGACAAGTGAACAATAACGAAAAACAAAAGGTCGCGGTCACTCCATCCTACATCAAATCGTAAAACTATTACTAATTTACGCCACACTTTATTCGGAGTGCAACTGGAGACTTTAACATAAAGAAATCTAAGCGAGCTTTCGTCCAATCAGAGGGCGAGGATTTAAGTCTTATTAGAACATTTAGTAATAACTTCAATGAATTATATTATTTAGGCCGTTTTTTAACTATTTCTTTGAATTAATAATTGCTAATAAGTTAATTAGTTGCAATTAAGTTGTACATGTTTCTGATGTTAAGTTATGTCTTCGTTGTCACATTCTACAATTATAGCATATTCCATTTGTCCACTCTAACACTTAAATGTGTCTTCTTCTCGTCTTTCACAAACAGAATGACAAATTACGGTTTACGTTTCAGGAACATGTCCGAGCAACACCTTTGGTTCAAGATGCCAGTTCCGATGTCGGTGTAAAAATGATATAGCATGCGACAGCTCAAGCGGACAGTGTAATTCAGATTGTGATCCCAGATGGATGGGACCGGCCTGCCAGTATGGTAAGAGCATGTTACGTGAAGTTCATTATATCAACAGTTATAGAATTTCGTAAACGAAAACCATGTGCAATGCAAACCACACACACGCAAAAAATAAAAAAAAAAAAATCGGAGACAAAACGACTAAAAGTGTAAGAACGTATAGTAGAGCCTACAATAAAGTGGAAACCTGCACGCTCTGTTTGCTCGATATTCGCGCCGCTTTTTTACTAGAATATTGCGATATTGTTGTAGCAATAATATGTCAGTTGGTCCTCAATTCGCCCACCATACATGTCAGTCGGTCGTAATTCACCCACCGAAGTCTCCTATGTGACGCCCCCTCACAAAATATATTAACATCCAATATTTCCTGTATGCTTGTAATATGCTAGTTATGCAACTACAGACTCCGGTGTTGAACGTTGAAATGTAAGGAAAACGTACACCACAATGATTTTTATCGTTTAATTTACGAATCATAATTGTGAAAATATCGCGTCACAAGCGCATTCGTCTTGCAATATACACCATAACATTTCGAAAATGTCGCGCTAATGGTATAAGAATATCACAATAGTAAGGCACAAAATGTGGCGTTATTAAGAAAAGAATATAGTCTAACGATGCATTTTGTTATAGACTGTACTGTATCTTTATGACCCAAATGGGCGGTTGTCACTGTATCAGCTTTCATTCATGCCGCTGTAATGCGTTAAAACTAGCGAACGATTACAGAGAAAAATTAAAAAAAAAAAAAAAAAAAAAAAAAAAGAAGTGAAAAACATAGGTCTGAACTATATTACGTTATAATAATTAACTCGTGTTTAGCAGAAGTGGCGTCGTTTAATGCAGGCTTTATCATACAACGTGCAAGAATGTATTAATAATGATAAATAACACGACCATGAAAGCATTGCGCTTTGCAATTTAGAAATGACCCCTTTCTCAGAAATGCGGGCCGTTCACAAAAAACTAGAGATAAAACTTTTGTATGACAAAAAACTCTGGAACTCTGGACACGTGCGCTGAATGACTTAACAGAGACGATTCTATTCTGCTATCAACATCTCTCCGGGGCAGATGTCAGACTCATCTGCCTGAATATTTAAAATGAAACATAACATATGGTAAAACATTGCACAAAAATAGACATTGAAAAGTTGATTGATGCGGCGTGGTCGACGAACCGCAAAAAAGTGATTTTCACTGACAAAACAATCGCATCCTCATAAACACGTGACTGACTCCCTCTGACGATTAATCCAATCAAATTCCTTTTACTCCAAAACGTCAAGACAAAAGTTTCTTACTATACTCCGAAACGCAAGAAACAATAATACATGTTCAGTTGCTTGTAATTATGCTCGTAGTGTTCACAGATATGGAAGCGGATCTGGACGCTTTGTACTTTGGACTTTTCGTACTCTGGACGTTTCGTACTCATTTGGGGATCTGGGCGTTTCGTACTTTGGACGTTTCGTACTCTGGAAACAGGAATTGGGGGTTCCTCGGGGTAGTATCTTATCCGTTACTCTGTTTTCGATAAAAAGTAATAGTATCCTCGATGCAATTGAGAATATGGTAGATTCTTCATTGTATATCGATGACTTTTTAATCTGCTATAGCAGCAAAAAAACATGAATGCTATAGAGTGCAAACTTTAGCTGTGTTTAAATAGGATTCAAAAATGGGCCACAGAAAATGGTTTTAAATTTTCAAATTCAAAAACAAAATGTGTTCACTTTTTTAAGCTTCGGAATCATCACCTCGATCCGAAGTTAAAAATCGATGGGAGTCCTATTAGAGTTGTTAAGGAAATTAAATTCTTAGGTTAGTTGTTTGACAACAAACTGAATTTCACTTCCCACATAAAACAACTAAACGTTAAGAGAGAATTAAACATACTGAAGGTTGTTGGTAGCACTGATTGGAGTGCTGACCAAAAAACATTACAACATCTGTATAGATCACTTGTTAGATCAAAATTAGATTATGGTTGTATAGTTTACGGTTCTGCAAGGAAGTCGTATCTCCAACCACTTGATGCAATTCATAATAGTGGCATTAGAATTAGTCTAGGTGCTTTTCGAACATCACCAATAGATTCAATGCTTGTTGAAGCGGAGTAGCCTTCTCTGGAGAAGCAAAGAGTTAAACTGTCTCTCCAATATGTATCTAAACTTTTGGCTAATCCGTCAAATCCTGCTTATAATTGTCTTTCAGAACCTCAAAATGTTGATTTTTTAACCGACATCCGAAACATATTCCTCCATTGGGAATTAGAATTAAACCCCATTTGGAGTTAGCCAAAATTGATTCTGATTCTATAAAAGAAAACCGTAAATCACATATTCCTCCTTGGCATCTTAAAAAACCTACAGTTATGTTGGACCTTGCTTCTGCCAAAAAATCTGATACCAATTCCTTGGAGTATAACCAAAAATGTGCCGAAATAAAGTCCAAGTATAGTGCATATACAAGGATTTATACAGATGGATCTAATGATGGTGACAAAGTTTCAGCAGTTGCTGTTACTGGTGTTCATATCACCTCAATCAGAATACCGAATCAGAGTTCTATTTTCATAGCTGAAGTTCAAGCTATACAACTCGCACGTAAACATATCGAGGATGTACAGGAAAAGAAGTCGATTATTTTTTCGGACTCTCTTTCCACTTTACTTGCTTTCCTCAACCCCAAGTTGAAGAACCCTCTCATTTTGGAACTTCGTGAGAAGCTAACAACTCTCATGTCTGACCAATATGATATCGTGTTTTGTTGGTTACCAGGACATGTAGGTGTCGCTGGTAACACCAGGGCAGACAGTGCAGCAAAACAGGCTTTATCCAAGCCTCTCACTGACTTTAAGATTCCTTTCAGTAATTTCAAGCCTCACATCAGTAGTTACATCAAATCTATGTGGCAGGAGGAATGGGATGGAGCGACAAATAACAAGATTCATCGCTTCCGACCAACTATTTCAGGTCACTACCCGTCCAGTAACCTTTGTAGAAAGGATCTTGCATTTTTGACGCGATGTCATATTGGTCATACACGACTAACACATTCCTTTTTGTTGGATGGTACTGTGCGACCAGAGTGTGTTCCCTGTCAACAGGTGTTGTCAGTGGAGCACATTCTTTTACAATGTACTGATTTTAATCTTAGTAGACGACAGTATTTTAATGTTGTGTCTCTTCGAGACCTATTTTACAATAAAAATCCTCATAAAGTTCTGTCGTTCTTGACGGAAATCAACATTTTTAATAAATTTTAAATAGTTTGTTTTTATTATTTTAAAATTCTCCCCCATCATTTATATCTGTTTCACAGGTTGATTTAGACAACTTTTTTGATGAAATGCACTCATTTTCTCATTATGTTGTTCACTCCTCAGTTTTATTCCACATGTTTCATATTTCGTCGTCTTGTTTTTAACTACTGTGTTGAAAATAATGATCATTTTTTACAATTCATTCTTTCATCGCCACGATATAGCCTTAGTTGCTGATGTGACGTAAACCACCAATAAATAATAATAATAATTCGTACTCTGGACGTTTCGTACCCAACTCTCTGGTCGTTTCGTATGTGTTAATGAACAACCCTTCATTAACATACACGAACCGTCCAGGTGGGTACGAAACGTCCGGAGTACGAAACATCCAAAGTAAGAAACGTCCAGGAACCCATGGAAGTTGTACGGACAAAGATTTCAAATACAAACACATTTTATATTTAAATTCAAAATGAGAGAGCTTGGTTAGAATTGACAAAGTTAAGAGTTTGGAAATATGCGTATATGAAATTACTACAATACAGCCGCCGTGGACTGGTCATAATTCACGCGTGGGCAGTGATGTCCACGCATGCGTTTGCCAGGTAATAAAATCATCAGCAGCAAAACTTTAACTAACGCATCACCGGGTTGTACCAGGTGCTTCATTAATTAAATTTTTGATGATTATTCCTATAATTAGTGTTTGAAATCTAAAATTATTGCGTCCGTGACATATTGCCCAACCGTGGAAAGTGACCAGTTCAGAGAGGCTGTGCCGTATCTTATCTTTCAGTAGACACACAATGTTTCTGAACAATATATTTCACAGTTGAATTCCTATTTCAAATAAAGCCACCCAAACACATTTGTCTTTTTTTTATAAAATTGAAACAGGTTTTCAAATTTTGCCAAATAATGTTGAGTTAGAATAAAATTTGCGACAAATAATCAATAAACGTATATTTACAGGAAATCTTGCTTACGGAAAGGGCGTAGATGGATCTTTGAACAATGTGCAGCTTGTTACAGATGGTGACACAAATACGTGTGCAATAGGGTACCCACTCACCAATCCGTATGTATCTATTGACTTGCAGTCTCCGTTTGCTGTTGACAGACTGATTTTATACAACACAGATTATAGTAAGTTGTTATCGGGGAAGAAATGAAGCCACCCTTCAATGCTTCATTATCATATAAATGGTTTTGGCGCTCGCCATACATTCATATTTCAGTACCATATTGCAGTTTGGAATCACAAGTGCCACGCACATTCAGAAATAACGCTTTTGGACTACAATATTGCGATATTGTTATAGCAATAATATGTCAGTCAGTCCTCATTTCGCCCAACAAACATGTCAGTCGGTCGTAATTCACCCACCGAAGTCACTAATGTGACGCCCCACTTACAAAATAAATTAACATCCAGTATTCCCTGTAAGCTTGTAACATGATAGTTACACATCTACAAGCTAAAAATTGAAGTGTAAGGAAAGCGTGCACAACAATGATTTTTATAGTTTAATTTACGAATGATGTTTGTGAAAATATCGCGTCACAAGCGCGTTCCTCTTGCAGTATACCCCATAACATTTCGAAAATGTCGCGCTAATGGTACAGGAATATCACAATAGTAAGGTGCAAACGTTCACAATCTAAAGTCGACTAAGGCGGTAGTCACACCATCGTACGTCAAACATCCGATTTTTGATATGACAGTCGTATACTTCATCGGATTGAAATGAAAACTATATCTTTCCGTTGGGGTGGTCACACCTACGTGTACGATCAAATTTTCGTATACGTCGCTCCTGTCCGTCCGAATAAAATGGAACATGCTCCATTTTTTACGGTCTGTATGCAGTCGTTAACAATAAATATTTTGACGGTCAAGGTCAAATCAAAGTATCAAAAACCATATAATTATGCATGTACTACGTCATTTTCTGATTCATGGAAGTGCTGTGTAGACGGTAGGTGTGCATCTTTGTTACCCGTGTCTTATATTTTCCCAGTACGGTAGTGAACTTATAAATATTATATAGATGATTAATTTCCAAGTGGTTTAACGTCTGCGTCACTGCCACCCCAAATATTTTGATTTTTTTATTCAAATTTTTATTGAAAATTAAGATAATTTTATAAAATCATAGCAAAATGGCTCCCTCCCCAATATACAGGGTTCAACCATGTCTTGGCCCCGTTTTCATGATAGTTCACATCATACGTGCTCATCACGGAGAGCTTTGACGGCATGGAAACGTACATATTGTGTGACCATGCAACGATACGAATCGCAGAGAAATGCGTGTACGACAGACGGACTAGAAAACCGTATGCGATGGTGTGACCGCAGCCTAAGGCTACCACAAAAGTATCCAACCATGAGGCTCGCACTATCATGGTTGGATACTACTGTGGTGGCCCCCTGCAACCTACATATGTAATGTCAAAGACCTGTGCCACTGATTTTTGGAACAATGACCTAACCACTAATTCTCACAAGAATTGACACCCACACCTTACGTCGGCAGCTACGGAGTCGCCACATAACCTGACTACTTCGCTGAAGCAGACGAGCCTCTGACAACTTTTGTGACCTCGCTGAGCAAACAATACACAATAATGAGAGAATAAAGCCACACTATCTGCGCAAAAACTAACATAAATACGAATTCTTACAAATATAAAATAATTAAGTTTTCGCTATAATCCACATCATATTCATGAAGTATACATAAAATAAGAATTAAATATTACTACAATAGTCTTCAGTAACCTATGTTTATAATATCACTCACCTCAAAATACCCACAGAAACAGAACTCGCCACTATATGGACTTTTACAAACTGACTGTGTCCGGAAAATCTGAATATTTTGACTTTAAAAAATTATAAAATGTATGCATGGTGTACGGTCAATATCAAATGATGTCCTTGGAATAAAAAATATCCAGTAATGAGAAGTTAAGACACCACAATGTAAAAGCATAAAAGCTGACCTAAACGCTAATTCTTACAGCCAAATATAACCACGTTATGCATAAACATCTCCATCAAATTCCTGAAATATACATAAAATGAGGATTAAATGCTACAGCAATGGACTTCAGTAACCCAAGTCTACAATATCAGTCACATGGAAACACACAATCTAAAATTATCTAAGTGCGAGAAGCATGAAAATTCGGAATGAAAAATAAAATATTCAGTTAAATCTTCTTTTCCCCTATATCCCGATGAATTCTGTCTTTTGATTGGTCTGCATGCCTTGAACAAATAGCCAATGCAAAGGGTGCACCATACATCCAAGGTATACAAGATCGTGCAACCTCCAGGGTATATGGGCACACGAAACATCAGGGGTGTATGGTTTATATGAAAGCTTTTCGCCCTCGGTCGCCTCGATATAAAAATCGAACCACACAACCTGACAATAGTCACACATATCATCAGATTCCCGACAATTCGATCATATTTTGCAGTTATAAATTAAATAATCCAATAATTAAATGAAACAACTCGAGAAAAATAAAATAAGAGCAAATATAGTCCCCTGAGTTCCAGTGTGTTTTTTGTGCCAGTAGGCACACAGAACACAGTGTAACTAAGGGGACGATATGTTATCAGAATATTGTTTACTCGTTTCTTTAACGATCGATGGGAAGTAACTCTATCTGTTGTCTTCTGCGTTTGTGAAAACAAAACAATTATTCACGAATTTGGTCCACCTGACTTCCGAGCATGAGAAATGCGTCCACAAATTTTGTTTCCACTTTATCTGTATTGTGTTCCAAACTGGACAAAAATGTTATCTCCGCCGACATGTATGGTATATGGAGATTTAACACTGAATGTCTCATTTAAATACCTAGCCTGCGGCTCGGTGTTTAAAAACCAACATTCAGGTATTAAATCTCCATATACCATACACATGTTGGCGGAGATAACTTATAGTATACAGTTGGGTTAATACCTAACGATGTTATTAAAATAAAAAAAAACACCATAACAGGAAGTTAAGGCCGTACAATTTTCACAAAAGCTGACGTAAGCGCTAATTCTTACAATCAGAAATTGACTACGATTGGGCCGACAATTTATAGTGAAACTGGGAGAAGTCATAGTAGTAGGGGTGGATACTGTTGTGATAACCCCCTCCGACCTACAATATGCGATATAAAAGCCTTGGGCCGGCTAGATTTCGAGAAAAGGACCTGAACACAAATTCTTACAAAATTGGGCACATACATCTGATGCCGACGCCACAGGAGTCAGCACATAAGCTTTCCACCTCTTTAAAGATTGTGTGGTAAAAATTAACGACTGGCGAGAATTTCAAGCTATGAGATAACATGCGTGTAGCAACCCTGAAACGCAAGTAATCATGTACCATTGGCAATCCGCTCGATTTCTACTATCTTTTTGATAATTCTCGGGTATTCTCTGGCCAGCAAATGATGATATCCGGAACCATTTCCACGATACGTGTAATGACTTTACTAATACAAGTTGTACCGTGTCACAAATAAAACAATAACAGTCTTGAAATGATTTGATTTGAAATCACAAAGAAGCGAATCTCGAGACGTTCAACGTAACACTTCTAACGCCAATTTGTGTGCGCCAAGATGTTCACATAGAGATGTGTGCTAATATGTTTAATACAACAAACTGTTTTTTACCCATTAGAACACGTTAATAGACCAGATAAATGTTCCTGAAATCAAAACATTTGAAAACTGTACCCATTGACATTTCCATTTGCAGCGAATTAACAACGAACACTTTACTCTGGACTAGATCAGTGTGATCAAAGTGACAGTGGATGCAGTTTTAAAGCTACATTTAGTAAGTACAGAGTTGTGTATGTCACAAAATCGGCGTTCCGAAAAGTGCTAACACTTAAAAAAAACTTCAAGTGACATGATAACATCAATAATAGTGGTACATGCAAATACAGAAAAAGATATAAAAATACAAAAATAATTGTGTGAGTAGTATAAGATGAAACAATTTCACAATGCGTGGACACATTTTTTTTCGACGTGTTTGTCATACCGTCACTTCACCCAAACTCCGAGGATTTCACCACTTTGCCAAAAGCCGAGTACATTTCTGGATATGTTTTATGGGATATCATACTACTAACATTGTGAAAGTATCAGCTGGTGCATATATGAGAAATTGAAACGTTTGAAAATGACATTCTTTTCGTCATGGTGTAAACATTCACAAAGTAGTGACAACGGAAACTCAACTGTACTCTAGATCTCTCACTAAAATGACAGTTTCCAGGCTATATAGATGTTTCAGTACTAAGCACAGAGTTGTATGCGTTGCCAAAGTGGAGCCATGTAGCCGAAAAGTGCAAAGAGTTACTTAAATACGTCTAAAATGTCGAGAAATAAAAAAAACCCCAGAAGGTTGTCTTGAAAATTGAACGAATTTAAACTTGACTTTGGCTGAAAACCTATTGAATTTTGGGACATGATTTTCATTGATTTTATTCGTAAAATTTCAAAAGAATAGACATGATATATGTATAACAAACATCGACACCTTCGAACATAGTGTTCTTTATAGATATCTCTGAAAAAGTAGGAACGTATATGTAACAAACAAACAGAAAGTGAACAATATAAAGTTATGCATATAGTACAGATTATATTATCGTTCCTTAATTTTCGAAAAATGCGCTCGATAAATTGGTTGGTATTAAAACGTGAACTAAAAGACGTGAATTTGACGTTGTTTTGGAGAAAGGTCCACACCCGAAAAGCCCCACACCGCCCCACCCCTACAAAAATATGAAAAAAATAATTTAATCAACGGCGGAGAACGCACTCATATAAACATAAAGCCCAAATACAACTTATTTTCGTGTGACTATCTGAAGTAAGCGCCCCAACTCATGATTTGAATGCTCGCCCATGACACGTCTAGAAAACTGGATTTTTTTAAAATAAATATTTATTTCCGTAAACAGAACAGGATTTGGCAAACGGGCTCTGCCTATAAATAGCCTCACCCTATATCAATAAACAATTCATTATTTAAATGGTGAAAAATTGAATAATTGTATGTTTATCACTCCTTGCTTTCAAACTCTTCCAGCCCACCTTGGCATATAGTAGCTTCTCTGTGCAGTTGTTCCATTCTGTATCCGCACATTCAAGGGACGGTTACACGTACGCAAAAAAACATTTTATAGGGTTTTACGATAGAGTTTATACTTACATGTATGTTTTCTCCTCTTGTCAAGGCTTGCTCAGGCCTTTTTACAGATATGGCTTGTATTTTCATCCCATATGCACTTACTGTCTAGAATACCACCCAGATGCTTTGGTGAACGTCATGTATTTGGATTTCAGACATGAGTAGGAGAGGATGTAGGGGATCATCAATTTTGGGGGAAATTACCATTGTTTTTGTTTTGGAAGGGTTAAACTCTACTAACCAAGTGTTGACCCATTGTGTGACTTTGTCCAAGTCATAGTTTAAGACAGCGGCATCCTGGATGGGTTCCTCGATAATGAGATACAGGGCAGTATCGCAGCAAATAATCGAATATTACTTATTACTAAGTATATCTTGCGTTGCCACTTATGTAGATAAGAAATAGGGAGTGAGCCCAAAATTGATCCTTGTGATACACCAGCAATAATAGGTCTTGAAGATTAGACTTCGGATTGTATGACTCTTTGTTGTCTATCTTTTCAATAAAAAATTTAGAATGCCAAATAATCCACACTATAATCCACGTTTTGAGTTTATATCGAAAACATTTATGCCAGACCTTGTCAAAGGCTTTACTGACGTCGTAAAAGAAAACTCTCATTCCTTTGCCATCATCAAAAGCACATAAAAATGTAATATATATTGGCCAGTTTTAGGACTGTCGAATCTGATGGGAAAGGTGGGGACAGACACCACAGAGTAGCCCGAAGCAACCATGGAAGCTGTTCGGTATTCTGTTTGCTATACACTTTGCTCAGTCATAGATGAGATAGAGAGTAATCGATTGACTGGACTGGTTACGTGAAATAATTCATGAGAGGCGAGGGCGTTACAATATAGTCCCTCGCCTCGAATGAATTATTTCACGTAACCAGTTCAGTCAAGCGATTACTCTGTTTATTACTTTTCATGGGGGGTTCTCACTTTGCCAGCAGGTATTGTTTTCCTAAAAAGGTGATAACAGGTTAAACAATAGGGATAAATAGTATAGTCTGTTCTATAAATTGGTGTGAATTTGAGAAACAGAATACCAACCAACATTGAAACTGTGCAAACATTCTTTAATCATTGATTGTTTTATAGTGTTATCTTAAACATTACATATACATATACCAAGTCAGAATATAGATACGACATTTTACATCCATTGAAAATAATTGTACATCCACACAGAAAATAAATTTAATAGTTTGAAAAAGTCACAATTTTTAATAAAATCACACAAATATGGATGCCATTAGAACCGGTTCTGACACTTGTACTATCACAATTTTTCACAACCCAACAAGGTGTGCTACAGAGTTGCCATATTCATATAATGTTTTGGTACCATCCAACAGCTGCCTTTTTTCATTGTCCAACATATGGTCAATGCGTCGATATTTCTTTTTGCGTGGCCTTAAGCTACCACCATTCTGAAGCTGTAGAATAGTGGCTTCGTTGAAGCCTTGTTCGTCTTTGATTAAGTTTATGAATTTATAAATGTTTGGATGACAAGCTCCAAGTTTGGATAGCTTGTTGTGCCATCCTTCAACATGATTTGTGGTCCTTGGACCTGTCGTTTCAAAATGGTTCCACATTAAACTGTCACCACCTTCTACCCATTGTTCCGTCACATAATCCGCAAAACTACGGACTCCTGGAATATCCATATCTACATTCTCAATTGCGTACCACCAGAAGTCTGATATGTCACCAGGTCGCAAAAGAGGAAGTGCTGAAGCCCGTTTCACGAACATTTTTACACTTTGGTCATTGTTAAACACCACTTGAAGACCAAACCGTTGTGCATTTTTCCAAACTGCCTGTCGATAATGAAACATGCAGCCTTTAATGTTGGTCTGAAACACATTTCTGGCTGCATTTTGTGCTGCTGTCTCGAAGTCAGTCATGATAGTAGATGGTGACAATTCACTGTTTAAGTGCTGTGCTTTCTCTTTCACTATCTCAAAAAACGGTTGATAAGTTGTCTGTTTTTTATTTGGCAATAGGCCATACACAAGGGGGAACATTTTCCCCCCCACAAACGAATGAATGAACGAAAAAAGTGTTCACAACAATTTTCACATTATCAGGCTGATGGTTGTGTTGGATTCCGAAAGTAGTTATTAAATTGTCCTTTGTATTGACAGTAGCTGGGCATCCAGCTTTACAGCATTTCCAATGTACTGTGTCTCGTCTTCTTGTTTTTATGCGGAACTTAAAACCATCATAAATCAAACTTTGTCCACCTCTGGCATTGGGAATAAACCTGACATTCACTTGTGCATTAGCCATTTTGATATAGAAAACTCTGAATTGCCATCGTATATATACTGTTAACTGTAAAAATTGTTTTGTTTATACCTTTGAAGTGAGAACACTATTTACCATATTGTTTACTCTAGTGATTGGCTACTCATTAATTGATGACCAGTAATCATTGCTAACATGCTTGTTTTGACAAACTTTGCTGGTAAACTAAGAATCATAAACTGTGACTAGTCAACACTAATTACTGGTACTGACTATACTGAAGGTGTGAATTAGGTGTGCTGGCAAAGTGAGATTAAATCCTTTTCATTATTAACGATAATTATATTATTTAACCCTTTCCCTAACCCTTTCCCTAACGTAACAGTGAAAACCGACCAGCGTTATTCTCAAAAATCGCCAATTGCTTTTCATTATTTTTTCATTTTTTGTCTCTAAAACATAGGTTATGACCCGTTATTGGAACAAGCTCGTCGTGTTCGTTCCATTGAGGGGTCATAACCTATGTTTTTGAGACAAAAAATTAAAATAATAGTTATTGAAGATTTTTTTTTGCATGTGTCTTCATGGTAGGTAACGGGTTAAAAAAACAATGAAGTCCCCATTACACCCACGACAAAGAGTCTTCGTTTGCGCGCAAGGATACATTACCCAATTGTTGATTGCATAATTCACTTGTGAAGTTATCGTTTATAATCAAAACCGGAAATCCCAGTAAATAACACTTTGGAAAGTAATAAATGTAATAGCTATGCTCAGTACAGGACCAGTTTTCGTATTGTTCTGACTTTGGAATTAATTCAAAGATTGAATTCCAATGAGTGATGTTTGTCTTGTGTTTGAACCTTTTGCGATAAGACAAACATGTGCAGGTAGATGGACGCTGCCTTGCTGGTGGTTGCTTGATTAGTGATTATTTTGGAATCAGAGAACACTGTTGTGCAGTATTTGTTATTCAAATCTGATGCAACCTGATTTCATACTTGCATTTTGGCTGTAAATGTAGTATGTGTGGATATTTCAATTCAAGTTACCCAAGACTGCGTCACCTTGGGTAGGATTGGTAGGGTTAAGAAGAATTTTGTGGACTTCCGTGTTATTAATTATAAATCGTTGGGAGAGGCCAGTTTGGTTCTAGTCTGTCGAGTAAATCGAACAACTATTTTTGTGTTTGTTTTCACCTAGCACAGAATTGTGTCAAATGGGGCCAAAAACCCTTACTGGGGCCGACATGTAGTACAGTTACACTCACAATGAGTCCACAGTTATGGTTCTATTGTATGGAAGTTGGATCACATGGTTGAAATGATTCGTTCTTGGTTCGATGAGTGTTGATATTTATTTTAACCATTCGCCAAGTACTATTTTTCACAGTCTGTCAAATCGTGATTGGACATGCTAGTTATGTATTGCTCACAGCTTGAGCCCATACTCTGGGTAAGTCAGTGCTGACAATAAAGAGTAATTGTATGAAGATAGTTAGGTAATTCAGACTGAAGTTGTTGATACGATAGCAGAGTTGGTACATATCGGCAACCTTGGTAAGTGGATGGTTGATTAACTGTGATACATGCATTACGTGCGCCTGTGCTTTACAATCAATAAGGTTAGCCATTGTTAGTCGATTCATACGATGCGAGTAGTAGGTTTGGGTCCCAATTTGGGGGATCTCAACGGGTGATCCCACGTGACTTCACAGTCACGTGATCCAGTGGCGCAATGTTGTGTTGTCATGGTAGCCCGCGTGAGCAGCCATCTTGTGATGTCATTTCTATAGTGATATGTGGTGTTAGTAAGCATACGCATGCGTAGCGCGTGTTGTTAGGGTTATACGTGTTTCCGTCGTCCATTTTGTATACTGGAACCGCCATCTTGGTTTCTATGGTATCACGTGGTTGCTAGTGTTACCCAAAGGCCTACAACAGGACTGCGTATATTCGGATGATGTGTTCGATTCAATGGGATTAAATCTAATTACCCAAATAGATCCGACAATCCCTCCAAACCACCAAAATCCACTCCAAACTACCGAAATGGACTTGGCGAATGCCTATTTTGGGATTATAATAGAAGCATGTAGTGGTACAAAACGCAGTTCATTCAATCGGAGTAGTCTACTGGTTCGAATTTCCGGAGAATCCTCCTTTACTCCGTAGAATTACCACAAACAACCCGACAATCCTCCGAAATCCACCCAAACTGCCGAAACAGACTTGGATCACATTTTTGACTTATAAAAAGTAGCAAGTTCTGCGGGGATGGGGGAATAAGTTCTATTACACTGGAGTAATGGTTCAGCTTATCCCAGAATCCCATTTTTCTGCCTATTACAGATGCTATTCCACCTATTCTAATACTAGCAGTTCAGTTAGTCCTAGCTACTCTTCCACCTATCTCTGGACCTATTCCGACTTCTTCCCTCGTCCAATTCGTATAATCACCAGATAGACTGCTTTATTTCCCATAATCTCTACCTAACCATACAGAATTCTCTCCCTTTACATTCTAATATTCTGGAATCTAATTGCCACGTGCTGTGGAATCCCCTTTTGAAAATCCCTTTTTGGAAAACGTCTGACCTTCGGCACCCCTTTTATCGTATGAGGCCATGAGGGCCATGAGAAAATCCATCGATGGGTTCTAATTTACAATCCCTCTTAGCCTCATCTCGTTATTTAATGGTCGCGTCCTGTGGAATCCCTTTTTGAGAATCTCTTTTTGGAAAACGCCATGAGGGCTATGAGAAAGCCCCCTCATTGTGGTCTAATTTATCATCCCTCTTAGGCTCATCTCGGCATCGAATGGCCACATTTCATGGAATCTCTTTTTGGAAAACGTTTGTGGTCAGAGAATCCCCTTTTTATCGTATGTTGCCACGAGTGCCACGAGAAATACCTACGACATGGTGATGTACTATTTGAGGATACTTTTTATAGATACTTATTTGAGGAAACTTGTTGTAGAAACCTTACATCCGGGTACTTCACGCTACACCCGGGTACTTTTGTTGGACAGTTAATAAAAAACAGCAATAGGAAGTGTTAGAGTAGGTGGAATCGCATCTGTAATAGGCAGAAAAATGGGATTCTGGGATAAGCTGAAACAGTACTCCAGTGTAATTGTACTTAGCACCCCCCACCCCACCCCAGTACGTGGTACGTTTTATAAGAACAAAAAGTGATCCAAGTCTGGTTCTGTAGTTTGGGGGGAGGGGGAGTTGAAATGATCGTCGGGTTGCTTGTGGTAATTCTACGAAGTAAACGAGAATTCTCCAGGAATGCGAAGCAGCTTCAATCAAACGCGTCTTATATCCTGCTAGTGATTTATCTCGCGCAACATTTCCGAGAACCTCATGGCCTCATTCGATAAAAAGGGAGGGGGTAGCGGAGGCCAATGGTTTTCCAGAAAGGGATTCTCAAAAAGGGGTTTCACAGGACACGGCCGTTAAATATCGAGATGAGGCTAAGAGGGATTTATCATGGCTCTCATGGCATCATACGACAAAAAGGGATTCTCTGACCACAAACGTTTTCCAAAAGGGATTCCATGGGATGTGAACACTCGATACCGAAATGAGGCTAAGAGGGATGGTAAATTAGACCTCAGTTAGTGACCTTCCCATGGCCCTCATGGCGTCATTCGATAAAAAGGGGTGCCGAAGGCCAGACGTTTTCCAAAAAGGGATTTTCAAAAAGGGATTCCACAGAACGTGGCCGTTAAATATCGAGATGAGACTAAGAGAGATGGTAAGTTAAACCTTATTGAGGGATTTTCTCATGGCCCTCATGACCTCATACGATAAAAAGGGGTGCCGAAGGTCAGACGTTTTTTCAAAAAGGGATTCTCAAAAGGGGGTTCCACAGAACGTGGCAATTGGATACCGAGATGATGAGAATCATATAGGCTTTCATTGTACACAAGGGACATAATTCTGTATAGCTAGGTGCAGATTATGGGAAATAAATCAGTCTAACAGGTGATTATAAGACTTCGACGAGGACAGAAGTCGGAATAGGTCCAAAGATAGGTGGAAGAAGCGTAGCGAGGCCTAACTGAACTGCTAGTGTTAGAGTAGGTGGAATAGCATCTGTAATAGGCAGAAAATGGGATTCTGTGATGAGCAAAACTAGTACTCCAGTGTAATATAACTTACCCCCCCCCCCCCCCGCCCCCACCCAGTTCGTGTTAATTTTATAAGCCAAAAATGTGACCCAAGTCTGTTTCGGTAGTTTGGGGTGGGAGGATTGTCGGGTTATGGAACCATCAGACCACTCCCGTTGAATCAAACGCGTCTTATATGCTGCTAGTAATTTCTCTCGCGCAGCATTTTCGAGAAATGATTTTCTATTTCCGCCATATTGGTCACCGCAACTGTGGATAGTGAAGACGTGAGAAATACAACGAAAGGAAGTTGAAGCGATTGCTGCAGGAGAAAATTCCGGACATTGTTTGTTTCAAAGCAACCACGTGTTAATCAATCGGAGATTGTTTCTTCAAAGAAGACAAGAGATGATTCTTCCGCGGAATTGCTGCCGACCAGAGCGAAAATGAGCTCAAACTTGTCCGTGATTGTGCAAGCCATCTTCAAAAATCTATACTGTAAAGAGACGCCTGGAAATTCGACGACTCAGTGAAAGCCGAAAAGTTTGTGCCCAGCGAACTTCTGACCTTCTTCAAACGATCCGGTTTGTCAATGCATCAGTATCGACGAAAACGTTTCTGAGAGTTTATGATCTTCCTGAATGTTTAACTAAATGCGAACCGTGTTTTGGGTCAGAAAACACTAGAGTGCAGAACGATGTGTATCCAGATTACCGTGTGAAGCTCACACCCCCATCGTCCTCGAAGCCATATCCTGGCTTTTAGCGAAAACAGTCAGAATGCAGTCCGGGTCAAGTCAGTCAAACAGTACTAATATGGGCCGCATATAATTCACTTGTTTGCTACCCGCTTCTCATTAAGAAGGTTGACATCCCACCCATCATCCCGACTCTCCATAGAGACATCAGTACGCTACTGGCTGCACTGAAGTACGCGAAGAAGACTAACAGTGTGATTCTTGATGAGGATAGAAAATGCGTCATTTCCCTGGATCTGGGGCTCTACAAGCCAGCCAAACTCTGGAAATGACCAGACCGAATTGCAAAGGACAATTTTGCGACCTGTAGAACTGCATATAGTTATGGCAGTCCAACGCACGACAGGGGGATTCATTGATGGAAGTGGAATAGAGTCTATTTGGATCGAAAGCGGATTATATGGTGCAACAGTTTGCAGCAAATGTTTGATGGTGCGCCTGTACGACGGACGATAAGAAAAAACACAACCACATGTCTAGCATTTTTGGATTTGTACGCAAATTCGCCCCATTTTGATCACGAGCTACTGACATCGAGAATGCGAGATGCGATCCGGAGTATCCAGAAGGCATCGAATGACAGAACAGAGGTACGCGATTCTGACTCACTACTGGTTTCTCTACTCAAGTCTGAGAGTTCTCTATGGGAACCTGGCCGAATAAATCATAGTGGAAAGCTTTTACTGACTCTCACTTTGCAGTTCATTGATATGATTGCTTTGACGCTTCTGTTCATCCACTGGTTCCATGCAGAAGACTGGCAGCTGCATCTCACTTCTCTGGAAGCATTTTGTAAATACTTTTTCGCCCTCGACAAACTTTGCTACGCTCGACACATGCCTCTCTACATCGATGAAGTGAGAAGGTTGCCGGAAACGGATCCATATGTATATGGAGAGTTTTGCAGGGGAAACTGGATTGTGGATAAGAATACGGCTTCGTTTTGTGCTATCGGTGCTGTTTATGTACTGGGACACTTAAATCGGTGGATGAAAGTGACTGGTGCGATAAAAGGCATAATGCTGAATGAGCAAGCCCGGCATCGCTTTTTCATTGTATCACAACAACTTTCAGTGATCATAGAGGAGGCATATGGGTTAGCTAGAATGTCTAAGTCATCCCAAAGTCATCACCATTCGTAGTCGCTTTCTGCGACTAGAAGACAAGACAAGGATGTCGCACTCATGGTTCTGGCATTCAACGAGTTCATCAACTCATTCAGCTATGAAGAGTCTGACCTTTTCAACATTGTGGCAGGAAGCGTCTTGTCAAAAGAGATCACTGGCAGTATTTTGAGTTTCCATATTAAAGGTCAAGAGTTGTATGAAACATTCGTCAATGAGCGAGTTCGCACGAAAGGTTGCAGTGTGTTCGACCCACTGAAAAAAGCTGAGCTTCTTACCTACAACGAAAACTCGAAGAAATTATGTTTTCAATCTCTGGAACAGCGTATGAGATAATGGAAGATCGTGCATTGATGATACGTCTTGTCTAAACACCTATACTCCTAAGGCACAAAATGAAAACGGCGAGGACGGGGACGAAGGAGGTCTGTAGATCGTGTTAACTTTTTCTAGGGTAATCCGATTGACTGGATTCAATGAGATATTTCCAATAATATCGTTCGGAAATGTTTTATATTTGTTTTCTAGAGGCATATTTCTGCGGTAAATCCCCTCCCCCACCCAGTGAATATGCAGCCGTATTGATTGTGATCTTATAATTATTAGAAAAGGTTCGCAAAATCCCTGATACGGTTATGGGAATGTGACTTTCAAATCGATATATTATCAATACGGTTTTATCCAGAGAACAGCGTAGCAAAGAAGACAAGGATTTAAACAAACCTATCATGCCAAATTCTAGCAATCTACCTATCCGCTGAACGTAACCGAGCTTTTGCGAAACTTCCCTAATGTCATCGACGAACCTGTAAAACTGCTCCTGGCAGATGTCCACCACCGCTTGAATTGATTCTGCTCATGCGTGGGTGAATTGTATCGTGTTTCTTCTTTTAAGAAAAGGTTGCGGTTGACTAAATGTATGCAGCTCAAAGTATACCGCAAACTCACCAAGATTCGATACAACAAAATACATTTTATTTCTGCAAATATTCTGCATGGCAGTTTATTCCTCGACAAGGATATCAGAAGAGAAATGAAAAGTTGTGTTACTCCCTGTTACTCCTACGAAAATTAGGAAAATTTACCCAAAGATTAAAAAAAGATTTACGAATGTTTTTCAAGTTTTGCACCCATTATGATAGCCATCTTTGATCACGGGTACAATCTGCCTACCAGACGGTTAGAAAAATGTAACAGCATCAAAAAGCAGTTCGCGCAGGTAACGTGATTATGGCTAGTATACCTAACAAAATGAGTCATATAGTACGTCTCAAAATATCATCTTTGTGACGTGATAAAACGCCCTGGTCGCGACCCCATGAGGCCTATCGATTGTTTCAAGAAGCAGAGACCCCACACTTACATCTGGACGCGGTCTAAACATAAGCGATTCTACTACTTGGCAGTCTCTTGAATTTTCTTGTGTATTGGGTCCTTGCAAATATTCCCAATGTACACCAATGCATCAATGTATTTCGCGGCAATGGTTTTTCTGACACTCTTTTGAAGTACTAATTATAATGTTTCAACTGCATCTTCTTTGTTCATTCAATACTCGATATACTTGCTCATGGGGTTGTCAAAATCTTCTTGGTGTATGCAATAGGCACTTTGGACGATATTTCCCATCACAAAATCGTCTTCTTCATCTTCGTCTTCATATTCCATTTGTTCGGATAGTTCCGACTCATCGGAATCCGAATCTGGTGACCATTTTCTGGGTTCACATGATTACATTACGTCTGCTCTCTTCGAAGGTCAGTACACAAATGACAAATCTCTTACGAGTACGCCCCTTTTTAAAGGATATCGGAAAATATACTGATGATGGGTTTGAGTAATTTCCCAAAAATCCTCCTTTCTGTAGGGTCGTCCTTTTGTCTATAAAATAGTTCATCCGTTGCTATATTCCTAATCTGGTGTTTGTATGGAATCAGCTGAGTTCTCTCAGGTTTTGTCATTGGTACTGCCCTTTCAAGATATTCGAGGCACAATCACATATACATTGTATCAAATCATTATGAGCCGTCTTCATCAGAGTCTTATCTTCATTTCGGTCAGCATGAGATAGGATCCACAGTGTATCTGTATTTCTGTTTAGTCTTGCAGTG